>CM068963.1:43237289-43249503 GCA_035128595.1 Eptatretus atami | reverse complement strand
TTGTGTTAATCGTGGTTTAATTAGTGAAATTTTCAGCCGAACCTTTAAAAATGATAAATGCACGCTGCATCCTTTTTGAGCACAAAGTTATTTTATAAAGCTTGTTCGAACCACATAAACAGTAAAAGATCAGCAGGACATTGTGGTAAACATTATTTTTTTTAAATGTAATGGAGTTTGGTTTCACTGGATCTGGATCATGCTGTTTGGGTGTATAAAGTGGATCGCATGAGATTCCACTTATCCATTATTATCATGTCACAAACTGTATGACAAAGCACAGCAAATTAACCAATTAAATTAACCAAGACAGATGACAATTTTATTTATTAGATATACAGGGGCGGTAGAGAGGGAAGGAGAGGGAAGAGATTTCTTCCTTAATTGCCCCACTTACTGTGGAGAGAAAAGATATGTCACAGGATGGTGTTACCAGTACCCAGAGTGCCCCAATAAGTTATCACTTCCCTGAAGGTCGTTGGCTGTATTTGTCCTCAACCAAATCTGGTGTTGTACAATATCTGTCTGCATGATTTTTGTGACAGCTCTTACATGAGCCATAAACCTTGTAAAAAATAAATAAATAATAAAGGCAAGTGCTTTGTCTTGAGTTGAGTAACAAAGTATAATAAAGTAGATCCGGGGATATACTTGGGACAAACAAACAAGTGCAAGAACCATGAGGACAGTTAGTGACATTACAAAAATAAAATGAATTTAATAAAATCCAGGAAGAGCTGATATTTCTAGATTGTGATTGATAACTGCTACGTATGTATGTTTTTATTGCAGTATCAATAAAATGTCATAGTTTTGTGCTTCAATAGTTTGAGGTGATGTTTCCAATGTTTATTTGCAGCTCGTTTTTGTTTGGTGGCTAAACCATGATAAAGGACATTTTTGTAAACATAGAATGACAGATGAATAGTTTAAACTGCAGTGAAATAAAAGTGGAAGTACACTATCACCTTTGAGATAATAACAGGAAGTGGAAGAGTATAGATTTATACATCAGTCCCAATATGCTCAATCACATTGGCATATTTTAAGAGATAAAAATGTTCATGTAAGGAAGGAGGAGAAGCAAGAAAAAAACAGGGGAAAGCCAGAACGGAATTTGGTAGAGTGTATACCTGTGCCAGAAAGAACATCCTCCGTTTTGCATCCCACTGATAGTCCGGATCCAGATCCAGCCTTGAACCAGCATAAACTGTATTCGTCCTCATCAGTTGTCATACACCCAACCTGTCCACCAAGTTTCATCCAAATCCATCCATAACTTTGAGATATTGTGCAATACTGTACTGTACTGTATATCGTTTTTGCCCCATCATCCCATCCCATCCATCCATCCATTGGGACCATACTCTGTGCAGAGCGTTGGTGCTGCCTAAGCAGTCTCCTTGACTATTGGGCACAATCCTGGACGGGTCGCCACTCCGCCACAGGATATCAGCATGCTGGCACTCATATTATTCGACCTCGGAAGGATGACAAGCAGAGTCAACCCCAACTGGTATTAATTCAACAGCCAAGGGGGATTTGAACTCAGGATCCTAGGATACCAAGCCCACCACCCTAACCATGAAGCCAGCACCAGGCATCATTGCTGGAATATGCTGCCAGGTAAATGGTGCATGTACGAGTACGATTATCAACCACAACTCATTGATTGGACAACTCTGCTGTTGCATCAAGGCTGTTATACACAAATACTTGACAGTCATTTGGAAGAAAAAAAAATCTATCTTTGATCTAGGCTTTGTTATTTTGCGAACAATAATGAAAAACCTGACATAATTAAATTGATTTAACAACAGAAATTAGTGTGCAGTGGACTTTAAATCACATGTGTTTCTTCAGGAACCAAACAGGAATAGGAATATTAAAGAATGCTACCAACATTCCTTTCCTTGCATTTTGTATGCAGCCTCTGGATTCTGGTTGCATCATCTTCTGGAGGCGTGGCTGTGCCGCTGATGCAGTGCCACTATAGATTAGGAGAGGAATTTGGAATTCGATCATGGTGCCAGCGATAGCATGCCTACTCTCCACGAAGGTCATCGTGGGATTTTAACGTCCACCAACACCAACTAATGGTGGCAGATGAGACGCCCATTTAACATCCATCTAAGGGACAGCACACACACACACACACACACACACTCATGAATCACCCTGCCTGTGAAACACCAGGATGGCAGTTTTTAGCTGGGTCATGATTTGAACCCAGGCTAGACAGCTTTGAGATGAGTGTACATAACTCTAAACTGTCCTAGCAGCCATGTTATGAACTTGAACATGTACTACAAGCTGGAAAATGAGATGATAAGACATCAGTGACTTCCACACAGATAACAAAGGCCTTTAATAGAAAATTAGCAAATCCAAGTGAAATTATATTTAAAGATAGCATCACAAAATCATGTTGCAAATACTGAGATGTGAATACCAAATTAAAAATAAAACGAGACCTGAACGACTAAGAACACAAAAACATGGTATCCTGCACTAAATAAATTTAAACCAATTTGAAGCACGAACAAATTCACATAATAGCTGCTCACGAGCTGTTCGGACGCACAAACCAAATGGAGGAGAAAAAAAAAATCCGTCACAAAGCCCAACATTCTTAAAATGGCATGAATTCCTTTGCCTCGCTTTCACAAATACGCTCAAACTGAAACATTTGGGGGGGGACTGGAGCAATTGTTTGCTACTTATACCCAAGTGTGAAATCAACAAGTCAGTGACCTGAGATTAAAAACCAACATATTGATTTTCACACTTAATCACAATCACCTTCAACCTTTCTCCTTATACATAATGCCACCGATTCATTGATCACCCCCTAAAAACGATAACATATACATACGAAGAGTTCCAAGCATTGGCTTGCAATTACAAACCAACTTCTCTTCACCAAGTGGTTCTACAAAAACATTCGGATGAGTTCAAAGACAAGCTGAAAAACAAAAAGAAAAACAAGTTAAGAAATGATATTTGGTTCGATCACGTAGATGGTGCTGTACACAAGGCTGCAATATAGCATTATTATATCACTTAAGTGGAAATAAAGGGTTTTTTAATAAAGTTGGTCCAAATGTCACATCTTTGTAATCAGCCAGTTGATGATGTCAGTGATATTTTTTTGACAAGTTGATTTAAAAAGAAAACTTTGGAACCTTTAAAAGTTGCTTCGTCGTTTTGATAAACATGCGTTGAAGCAAGTTTTATGTGCACTCTTTGTTTGCTCGAATGCAAGGCTCAAAATGAAATGTCTTGTGTTGAACTTCAAGCTGGTCAAAACCCAGAAAAATGTGAGATTCAGCAATCAGGTTTTGTGAATGAATAGGAAAATAACTTGAAGGTTGACATTTGGTTTTATTTTTATTATATAATGGTCTATTTAGGTCAGAAACAATTCCTCCAGCATTTCTCAGATGACCCCCACACTGCAAGGACAAATTAGTCCCACCTCCTCCAACCTTCCCCTTTGTTCCGCTTCCACCAATCTTCCCCTTCGTCCCGCCTCCTCCAATCTTTCCCCTTCGTCCCGCCTCCTCCAATCTTCCCCCTTCATCCCGCCTCCACCAATCTTCCCCTTCGTCCCGCATCCGCCAATCTTCCCCTTCCCCCCGCCTCCGCAAATCTTCCCCCTTCCCCCGCCAATCGTCCCCCTTCCTCCCGCCTCCTCCAATCTTCCCACTTCCTCCCGCCTCCTCCAATCCTGCCCACTTCCCTCCCTCCTATCTACCGCCCCCCCACCGGCCAACCCCCCTCCATATTCTCCCCCACCGGCCAACCCCCCTCCATATTCTCCCCCCCCCCACCAGCCAACCTCCTCCATTTCTCCCCCATCCTATCCTCACCCCTCCCATTTTCCTCTCCTCCTCCTCCTTCATATGCATCACAAGGTTGCTGATAGCGTCATTGGCTGGCTATGCCGCTAAGGCAATGCCCCTATTACCAAGACACTGGTACTCATTTTGCAATAGGCTGAGTCAACCCCACCTGGTATCAATTTAATGGTTAACAGGGGCTTGGCTGACAATTTAACGGCTGACGGTTGATATGAAATCCTTTTTCTCCAACAGCCTCATCTCAGATCACCAATTCAGATTCAGACCCGGTTACTCTACCTTGGACATGCTGATTCCACTCACCCAACAATGGATGGAGGCCCTCCATGTCAAACATGAGATCAGGGCTCTCTCTCTGGACATATCTCGTGCTTTCGATATAGTTTGTCATCCGTCTTGCTATCAAAACTGTCTGCCTATGGCATGCAAGGCCAACTCCACACATGGCTTACTAACTTTCTCTTCTCTCGTAGCCAACATGTGGCTCTCAACGGAATCCTTTCATTTTGTCTCTCTGTCAGGGAAGTGTTCTGGGCCCAGTCCTACTCCTGATATTCAACAATGATCTATCTGACTCTGGAAAATCTCCTTTATTTTGCTGATGAGTCCACCCTCTACCAGGATATCCCTCATCCTTCAGAGAGGCAGGCTGCAGCCTTTTCCCTCTCTTGAGACCCTGACAAAACCACAAGATGGTCAAACACTTGGAATACATATTTCAATCCTGAACAAATCTCTCTCTCTCTCTCGCTGTCTCTCTCCGAAAGGACCGTCTGGCAACCGCTCCACGCCTCTCCCCACCAATCTACTTTCTCAGCAATCCTATTCAGGATTTATGGAAGTTAAAGATCCCACGATGTCAATCACAAGAAGTAGTTGAGTTATCACTGGCACACTCAAAAATAAGAATGACAAGCCGGTAGGCGGACATGGGTAGTCGCCTACCCAATAGAACCTGAGGTGATGGGCCCGTTCGATGGGGGAATGACTGATGATTAAGCACAAGAAAATTCATGATTCCAGCTTCAAGGGTTAATGCTGCAGATTGTTTTTTCGTTAAAATACCCCCACATTTAGAGGTTTCGGCCGTTGCTAGGCAACGGAGGGTCCATAGCAACGGTTCTTTCTCACACATAACTAGGACATACCATGAACCTACCATACCAGTTTCATGTATATCTAACTCATAGTCTCTGAGATATAACGATTTTCGTTTTTTTATTGTTTTCGACCAGGGTTCATTCAAAGTCTATCTTCTCCGACAGTTTTCATAGGATCCGGCAGGAAATTTTTGACAATATGGCTGAATACTGCCCAGTCGCTCGTGGCCCGATTTTTGATTTTCGAATTTTTTTTTATGATTTTTCAAAAATTTCAAAGTCCCGTTGCTAGGCAACGGTGGTGTCCATAGCAACGGTTCTCATTTGCACACAACTAGGTCATGGTATGAACCTACCCACCAAGTTTCATCGAAATCGCCATTGTATTAACGGAGCACTGGACCGAACAGACAGACATACATACAGACATACAGACAGACAAACATATCGACGGAAAAAGTGAAAATAAGGGTAGATCAAAAAAAAAAAAAAATTTTTTTTTTCGACTTTATCGACTACCCAAAAATTCCCGCCACCTTCAGTCAAAAGCTCGGCCTAGTCAACCAGTTCGTGAAGGACTTGGGACAAAATCATTCTTTGACTTTTAGACCCCACAAGAAGGTGGGAATCACTGGGCCATTTAAGTTGTAGTAGTAGTAGTGCAAGAAAATTTGATGATTGCAAGTTTTTTTTGTCGGCAAATGCCACAAAAGTTATTTCTCCAATAAAAACTAGAACAAGAGAGTTCATAGAAACACTGTGTGGGGTAAGGCGTTAAGTGAATAATTCAATTGAAATAAAATAATGAATTTAAAGGTCATATTTAAAAGAAAAAAAATTCCAGAGGTTTAGCACTGTTCATGATGTCATATACACCACCTTATTTAACATGTCCAAGTCCTGCTAAACTAAACGGTTTTGAAAGCGTAAAAAGGCAATTTGTGTTCCACAGTGTTCAAGTATACCAGTATAATTAAATTAAAATAAAATAAAGATTTTAAAGGTCAGAGGAAAGAAAATTCAAGAAGTTTACCTCGAGAGATGCAATGTTTTATACACCACCCGATCTAACACGTTACATTAGTTTGTCGTGCCTGTTGTTTGTGTCCTTTATGACATCCTTAAAAACAGTAAGTTTCCTGTTTGGAATGATTTTCAATTTAGTTTGACTGCCAGGCACACGGACAGACAGAGTTATCTCACTCCTCTCTGCGCATGTGCGGTTGGGAAGAATTCAGAGCCAAAGTACTGATAAACGGCAGATTCGTTTTCCGATTCATGATCCGATTCGTGTTCAAAATATAACACTCGATTAAAGTCATGTTGTTCCTCGATCATAAAATGACATTTGCAGACACACAGACAGACAGAAGAGAACCAATTGCTTAACTCAGCTTTTTCTTTGCATGCGCAGGATAAAAATAAGTCTCAGGAGCAAATTCCCAATCGAGAAACTGATAATGAATTTGACTGCTACTATCATGATGTCTGCAAGGAAGAAAACAGCAAATTATTCATTTTATAATCGACCATTTTGGGCTATGAGAGGCTGATATCCACAAATTGGGCTGGCAGGATAGCCGAGAAGTATGCACACTTGACTCTGAGCCGTCTAGTCTGGGTGAGAATCTCGGCTCCACTACAAACTGTCGTCCTGATGTCTCGCAGGTAAGGCGAGGCTTCAATGTTTGTGCCGTCTCTTGGATGGTGACATCCATTTTGCCAGCATTAGTTGGTGGACGTTAAAGATCCCATGGTGTCCTCTGCGAAGAGTAAGCGAGCTATCGCCGGCACCCTGAACAAATTACAAAATTCCTGCCTTAATCTATAAGGGGGAGTTGCATCAGCAGCACAGCCGTGCCCTCAGCCAATGATGCTACCCAGCTGAATAGGAAAGAAGAAGAAGAAAAAGACAAAGAAGAAGAATATCCAAAAATTGGCAGAAATTTAGCCGATATGTGTTGTAGTTTGGGATTACAACTTCCAAGGTGGTCTTTTGTTCAGTATGCTGAACGTTTTTCCATTCAAAATTCAACACTATCATCTAAGCTGACAATATTACCATGTCAGAGGAAGATATTTATTCCAACATAACGATGCCCTGCACATCTTAACAATTCCCTGCACACAGACATGATGATCATCATCATCATCATGGATCACGCTCTATTCAGAGCATCAGTTCTGCCGAACCAGTTTGTTGGTAAGGGTTAGAAATTCTCCACTCTCCACAGACCTGGACAGGTCTCCACTCCAACACAAGAAGTCAAGGCAGGAATTTATATTTTGGCCAGGGTGCTGGCTTTCCTACTCTTTACAAAGGATATCGTGGGATCTTTAATGTCCACCAACTAATGCTGGCACACAGGACTCCAAGTTTAACGTCCATCTGAGGGTCGGCACACATATTGATGAATCACCCTTCCTGTGAAACACCAGGATGATAGTTTATAGCTGGCCCGAGATTCAAACCCAGACTAGACATCTCATAGGCGAGTGTGCCTACTTCTCGGCCATCCTGACAACTGCACAAAAACAAATATTATAATGATTTCCATCTTTCAGGTAAATATCACATAGATATCATTCTGTTTCGACTACTTCTTCAATGACCTAAATTATTCTCACCTACGCATTCTATAGGCTCTGACTGTGAATTTGTTTGGGCCCTTATCAATGGCTAGCCTGTCCTAACGTTTGGATGAAGGTGAGGTGACAGGAATTTAGAATTCAGCCACAGTGCCAGCAATAAGTAGGCTACTCTTCATAAAGGACACCATGGGATATTTAACACCTACAAACTAATGCAGGCAGAAGGGACGAGACACCCAACGTTCACCTGAGGGATGGCCCATTGTGATGCAACGTCCTGCCTGCGAAGAACCAATCTCACAGTTTACAAGTGGGCTGGGAATCAAACAAGTTCGACAAACCCACCTACGCTCTACAATCATACGAACAAGCTGGTAGGCAACATGGGTGGTCGCTATATAATTGCATACTAGTCTTACAGTTTTTGACGGATCGGGCTGAAAATTTTTGACAAAGAGGTTGATTATAGTGCGCATAAAAGCGCTGAAGCTTATTTTTGATTTTGGAAAAAAAAATATATAAAATTTTTTTCTGAGTTTTTCAAAAATTTCAAAGTCCCGTTGCTAGGCAACGGTGGCGTCCATAGCAACGGTGCTCAAAAGCATACAACTAGATCCTGGTATGAACCTCCCAGTCAAGTTTCATAAAAATCGGTTGACTCCTCTGGCCTCCAGAGCTGTCCATTACATACAAACAAAGACAGACAGACGGAAAACCTGAGAATAGTGGTAGTCTAGCGACCACCCAACAATACCGTTATTGCTGTCATTGTCGAACATTATTTATGCATTTCCACATACACGTGCTTAAAATTAAAAGTTTTCTCATCATTAATCATCATCATAAAAAAAAATTTGACCTATGGTCAGGGTTACATTAGGCTCACCTCGATAGAGATAAGTACAACGATCATAGCTTCCAAGCGCAGTGCATGCTTCTCCCCGAGGTGCGTGTTCATCAGCTGAGCCAAGTCGCTGCATTGTGCCAGCTTCTGGTTCATCACCTTACATATGGATAAAGCCAAAGAACCACAAGTCATCTTTTGCTTGTGTCACAATGACCTGTTGGTTAAAGAGTGTTGGAAATTTGAGAGTGGAGAAAGGCATGAATGTGCTACAAACACCATGACATGGCATATCATCATCATCATCATCATCATCATCATCCGGCCGTTTCCATGCTTGCATGCGTAAGCCGTGGTGCTGTTTTTAGAAGAAAAAAAAATTGTACATAAAATCTAGGCTCGTGGAAGAGTTAAGAGCGACTGCATAAGCAAGAGAGATGATTTCAAAAACACCAAACACAACTTTTTATGCAAAAAAGGGTGCAAAATCAGATCATCTTAATAACATGTCCATTTGGCTTACTTCCAATGATAAGCAAACTCATGGAATCCATCATCGCAGATGACAACAAATCCTTACTTTTCGCCAATGGGCGGATCTCATACGATCAATTTCATTTCCGACCCGGTCAATCCGCCCTGCTGCTCTCCCAACGGTAAATATTGGCCCTTCATGTAATTAGGAGCTGGTCCAACACTTTAATGTGTCTTTCAATCCTGACAAATCACACACTCTCACTCTGTTTCTGTCTCTCTGAAAGGACCATCTGGTGTCTCCAGGGTGCACACATTTTGCCAGTAGCTCATTTCGAGTGAAACTCTCAAAATAACCTCCACTCATTCCTTCCTCATTTCTCTCTCCTGTGGCATCAACTTCCTCGGTCTGTTCAATGTCTCACTCCCCACACCCAAGGCTTCAAAATGGCTATTCACCCCTACTCTGGTCACCCCCCCCCCACCCCATCTATATTCATGATCTTTTCTACCCTCATTTACTCTCCCCAAGCCTACCCCTTCTTTTCCAGGTTAGTTTTCTCCCCTCTCCCTCCACCCACCTTTCCGGTTTTTTTTTTATTACATTGCTGTTTCATCCCCGGTTTTCCCATTCCTGCATTCAGCTACTTCTTGCTGTTTGAGCTTGTATCCTGCAAGTTCACCGCCTCCATCTTCCTCCCCCTCCCCTTACTCTCTCATTATTGATCCAAGTGCCCCTCTGTTGTGTAACTTTACCATGTTGTTAGTGTGTTTCCCCATTCACCAGTGTGTTGTAGGTGTTCTGTTCTGTTCTGTGTTCTCGTTCTTCCATGGGTCTCAACCTTTTATAAAAAAAATTAAACCAGGGAGTATATTTGCTGCATTATGATAAAAGAAAATGAAAGAGCTAAGGCACTCAAGGGTTAAATATTACCATCCATTTCTGCTAGACAACAAAAAAGGTATAATCATCTGGGTACATTCTTCAGCATTTCAGTCTTTGGGTTTTACCAGGATGCCAGTCTGGCACCCTGTCTTGCCCTCCAGACTCTCTGCCTATGGCATCCAAGGCTAACTCCACACTTGGATTACTGACTTCCTCTACTCTCGTAACCAAAGTGTGGCTCTCAACGGAACTTTTTCTTCTCCTCTCCCTGTCAAGGCTAGAATACTCTAAAGCAGTGCTCAATGCCCCCATCCTATTCCTAATCTTCATCAATGATCTCTCCGACTGGAAAATCCTCTTCATCTCTTTGCTGATGACTCTACCCTCCACCGTGACATCCATCACCCTTCAGACAAACACGTAGCAGCCTCTTCCCTCTCTTCAGACCTTGACAAAATCAAACAATTGGTCAAACAATTGGAATACGTCTTTCAATCCTGAGAAATCTCTCTGTCTCTCTGTCTCTCTCTCCAAAAGGATCATACCGCAAATCCTCCAGTCTACTTTCTCCTTCCACCCTGCTGTTGGTATTTCCACTTTCTCCTGCTGTTCCCTTTCTAATGTTGCGTCATTATTTGTTCCGCGTCATAGCTCTTCCATGCAAAAATACCTAGACCATGCAAAAAAAAAAAAAAAACTATACCCCTTTTTCCCATTGAATCAACGCTCCGACATTCACGGACGGATTCGACATTCACGACATTTTTCAGGAACGTATCCCCCGCGAATGTCGGGGTCTTACTGCGTGGGACTAACTGTCTTTAACAGCTCAATGAGGATGTGCAATATCACAGAACTTGAAGGTGCTCAGAGGTCAGGTCAGCATTACACCAATTCATAATGTACGATAGTGAAATAATTGCCACTATGTTTCCTATCTATACGTTATGCATCCAAGAAATGATTTGCCTGTAATAAGTAAGAGGATCATAATTGACTACATTCTTGATTGTTCATTGACACTGATGATATAGGTTCATGGTTATTATATAGTTCTGAATGTACGTGGTGGGAAATGGTTATCATCGCCTAATACACCACATGGTGGGAACTGGGTTCTGTCACCATTATGCTCAACCACGTGCCATCTCAATGTTACCCTTCAAAAGTTTAAAATGAACTTTATAATCAGTAACCATTCAAGCCGAACAATACTGTTGTGGGAATGGCTTCTTGGGGATAACTTTGCATATTATAGCAATAGTTATTTCCCATATTGTGTGTATTAGTAATTTAATTGTGATACAAGGATATGCATCGCTATATATGTAGAAAGCTGTTTACAACCACCGGTTTTCAACTTATTCCGCCCAGAGGTTCAGGAGTGCATCGGAGTCAAATACAAGCACACACACAAACAGTCACACATACAAACAAAAACACAGACAAATACATGTGGACTTTGAGATCTGGTCGATCTCAGTTACATCTCCTGAAATTCACCCGAGTGTGGAGATAGCAGCCAGCAACAGCAACAGCAACAGCAACAGCAACAGCAATACACACACTCTTCTCAAATTATATCAGGATTATTTGAGCATCCTTACTATAATTCAGGAACCGGTGTTTGTGTGTGGGTGTTTGTCATGCTACTTCTCTTACAGTTCTGGGCTGATTACATCCAGACTTGCTGCATAAGATATCAGCATGACCTCAATTAGTGTGTAGGATTGTTGTTAATCTTTTGGCACTAGTTGGTCTGGAGGGGGGGGGGTTTGAGAGGGGGGGGGATGCAAATTCTCGATATAAATGTGTATCGTGTAATGCCGCTCCAGGTGGGAGAGGGTATAACAAGTCCCCACCCTTTTCTTATTTTTTTTGAATACATAGTCGAGGCTCGTGGAGGAGCTAGCACAAGCACACTGAACGGATCAGGACATAAAACATGCATGCATGGAGAAGGAAACTCCAAGGAGGAAAAACTGGAACATTAGGAGGGATTTGGGTGAGGCTAACGAGGGAAGAAAAGATCATGGTTTTGGATTGGGGATGATCCGATATGGCGGTGAACAGCTGTCTTGAAAACCTGGAGGGAAGATTGAGATTGAAGAGGATGTGGAAGTTGATCCCACAGACGGAGAAAAAGAACAAATGATTTAAAAAAAAGAATTTTTACAGTTGCATTTTTACAATTGGGTATTCCTGTCTCCATGTTTTCCAGTGCAGCGAGGTATTTTGAATTACGTTTGAATAATGATAATAACATCATCGCCCGGCCACTCCCGTAGCGAGCGGGTACTTCGAGTCTGTCCAATGCCCATGTTCCACAAAGCCATTCCATCCTATTTATAACCCCTTCATCCTGTCATTTTGTTCATCAGTGAGCCTCAACTATGCAAAAAGATAAAACTATAAAAAAAAAGATGTTGGATGAATGAGGAAGATGGTTGTAATT
>CM068963.1:43214339-43226246 GCA_035128595.1 Eptatretus atami | reverse complement strand
GGAAATGGTGAATTCTAAGCATGCATATCAGCAAAAAAAGTTGAAAAATAATTAAATTATTTCAATTCACTTTTCACAGAAACCCACCACTTCAAACCCACAGCTCCTCCGGTCGTTACAGGTGTTACAACAGCGAAACAATGGAACGTCTGGCATCTCTGACACTTTATCAACACGCTACTTTTGTGAAATAATTTATTTGTATTTCAATTCACTTTACCGAGAATAAACTCTCTCTCCCAGGCCAATCATTTACAGTGAAGGTGTTGGAGCGATGTTCGTACTCGTGGGTTATCTCTTCTTCGAAGATGAAATAAAAATTGAACTCCTTCGTTAAATATCCCAATTAAAAATCATGATTCTCACATTTACTTACATTCATGTCACAAGCTGCAACGAAAATTACTGAGAATAATTAAACAAAGCATTTTTTTTTTCCTTCAACCTAAGAACCAACCTCTGGTACTGGCTGAATGGAAAGGATAAAATTTTCAAGTTCTGACTCCCAGATCGCCAACTTCACTGCCGAACAAAGAAGAATTACACTTTATTTCTCATCAACCTCCAACAACATGTTCCAATGTCAGCATACTCTTCATTCAATCAATCTTCAATACGTCCTGTCCCCTCTGTCATCCTGTTCATTTGCCAGTCCATCCATACACCAGTTTTCCTTAAATATATCGGTTTCTCTCTTTGGAAAATCGTTTCCAGCTCCTCTATCTGCCCAATCATTCGTCCATGCCAGTTGTCTCAGTCACCCTCTGAATCTATCTCCACCATACGTTTTTTTATCCCTCTCTGCTTCCTGAAATAATTTGTCTTTACATACAGGCCCAGCATACATGCACACTTGATGCCCCTCTATCTCTCCATTTTCAACCCCCCCACCCTTATTATGCTCTCCCATCTCCACTCTTTTGCAATCAATTCTTATGTCCCCTCTACGAGTCGAGTCCCATTTTGAGCAGAAGTAAGTTGACAAAGCATTTTGGGGTATAATATGGTATACAGTGGTTGTTATATAATATTAACTTACTGATTCTGAAAATGCCATGTACCAAATGGGCTTTTAATTTTTGACCATCAAAATTGCAAAAAAACAAAATGTCCACCGTCACGCCATCAACATTCATTTATTTCTGATCCAAAGGTAGTAGGCTATATCATTAATGAAAATATTATATTTGCAGTTTTACCAGCCAGAAATTACATTGAAGATATAATCACATCTTAGTAGGTGGAGCTGCTACGTGATATGCATCCTATAACTAAATGAATATCTTCCATCATTCCACGGTGTGTGTGGCAAACTCTCAACAGGGTACAACAGCGTAATAATGGCCCACAGCCTCCTTCCGCACAACCACCAACTCCACCAAATCCAATATCTTGAGCCACATTTAATACTCTATTTGTCATGACTGTAATGACGTCATAATTTTCGTTTTCATTCAAGTTCGCGGCCGACTCATTGCCGGTGTCACTAAACACATTCTGTCCATCATATAGCACCTTGATGAACATAAACCGACTTTTGGGAACGCAGAACGCGTCTGTCTTTGTCACATGTGCCCCTGTGTATGGTTTATGACTAAGGTTGTCTGTTCTGAGTTTCAAAGCAACATGAGCATCGAAAGAAACGCATTGTCCGTATCATCGATGGGTGTGAATGTTCGTATCGAGCATTCCGTATCTTTTGATGAAGATATCAACTCGTGAATTGGAACGTGAGCTAATCTTTTCGGAACCATGACTGTGCATTTATCACAGTCTTCACTTCTTAGCAAAACATGGAATTCATACACATCACAAACGAGTCGTTTCACTTTGTCTATAAATGATGACCTTCGACTTTGGAAAGATGAAGGAATGTCCTCCCCAGTGATATGTATAAGTGAACAAACAGTATCTGTTCCAGACTTCATTCAAATCCAGAATATGACCTTTGTTTGACGATTCATGTCATTGTCTTCAGCGATATCTCTAGTCTTGGCTGTGCCTCTCATGAAGGATCGTGAGCAGTTCAGATGATAATTTCCCTCTGCAGCAATCAGGTCATTGCAATCAGCCAATGCTATACTTATTTTTTTTTTGTCAAACTTTATTGACTCCACAATTCTATCATTAGTGTCAAATGAGGACACTGAATGAAGGCTATCTTTCATTGACATCTGAGAGAACATGCATCGTTCCCAGCGTAGTGGCTTAACCAGAACCTCGATGTTTTGTATGAACACCACTGCTACTAGTGCTTGGTTCAAGTTTGGCTAAAGTTGACTCCAATCTAGAATTTTTTCCCTTGTCCGTGAACCATGAGCAGCATGATTTACGCCAAGAAGGAATTTCTTTAGATGCTTCCAAATTTTGAATCCTATCTATGATGATTCTGTTATTCGAGTCTTTCAGCTTGTATCTCTGGAGTGAACATTCATGGAGCTTTTGAAGTCCCTGCGTTCTACCAGTGATAAGTCTATATCCTTCTTGTTGCCTTGGCAGATGATGCGTATTGAGAATACGACACGTCAGCCTCTTGAGACAAGATGTGGCTTCCATGTCCTTTCTTAGCTGATTATCACCAGTAAAATAAAAGGAAATGATACGTTAAGGGTGGACAGTCGAGACAGATTTAAAGCCTGGTGTTGGCGCAGTGGTTAGGGCAGCGGCTTGGAACCAAAAGGTCCTGAGTTCAAGCCCCGTTGGGCCACTGAATTAATATATATATATATATATATTATATATATATGTTATATATACTGCATATATATATGTATGTATATGTATGTGTGTATATATATATATATATATACCAAGTCGTATAACACCAGGGGGTTGACTCAGCCTTCATCCTTCCGAAGTCGGCGAAATGAGTACCATGTACTGGGCCCGGCGTACCCCGGTTAGAATAGGTGTACCATATCCCTGTGTGTCGTAAGAGGCGACCAGGGTTGCGTCAGGAAGGGCATCCGGCATAAAACCTATGCAAATCATTATGCGGACAACAAAACGAATTTCCATACCGGATCGCGAGGCCCGGGTTACCAACGACCGCCACCGGTACCAGTGGTCAGCAGGGTACCAGTGGAAATTGTGCTACGCTGGCGAAGGAGGAGAAGGAGACGGGGAAGGCGAGTCCGGAGGCAGTGGGAGAGGGGAAGGGTAGGAGTGTGGAAGTGAGAGTTGGAACTCTGAATGTTGGGACGATGACTGGCAAAGGGCGAGAGTTGGCTGATATGATGGAGAGAAGAAAGGTGGACATACTGTGTGTACAAGAGACCAAGTGGAGGGGAGTAAGGCTAGGAGCATTGGAGGTGGTTTCAAACTGTTCTACCATGGTGTGGATGGAGGAGAAATGGTGTCGGGTAATCCTGAAGGAAGATTATGTCAAGGGGTATTGGAGGTGAGGAGAGTGCGGACCGAGTGATGAGTGTGAAGTTGGAAATTGAAGGGGTGAGATATGAATGTCATCAGTGCATATTGCACCGCATATGGGGTGTGAGATGGAATATAAAGAAGATTTCTGGAGTGAGTTAGATGAAGTGGTGGAGAGTGTATCAAGGATGAAAGAGTGGTATTGGAGCAGATTTCAATGGGCATGTTGGGGAAGGGAATAAAGAGGATGAGGAGGTTATGGGTAGGTACGGTCTCAACAAGAAAAATGTGGAAGGGCAAATGGTGGTAGAGTTTGCAAAAAGAAAGGAAATGGCAGTGGTAAATACGTATTTCAAGAAGAAGGAGGAACACAGGGTGACGTACAAGAGTGGAGGAAAGTGCACACAGGTGGATACATCTTAAGCAGGAGATGCAACCTGAAAGAGATTAGAGACTGTAAGGTGGTGGCAGGGAGAGATGTAGCTCGACAGCATCGATTGGTGGTCTGTAGGAGATTTGGAGGTGAGGTGAGGAAGAGAGTGAGGGCTGAACCAAGGACCAGATGGTGGAAGCTGAAGGAGGAAGACTGTTGCGTGGAATTTAGGGAGGAGGCGAGACAGGTGTTGGATGGTGGTAAAGATGGGTGGGATGATTGGGCAACTACAGCAGAAGTGGTGAGGGAGATAGCTAGGAAGGTACTTGGTGTGACATCTGGACAGAGGAAGGAAGAAAGCAGACTTGGTGGTGGAATGAGGAAGTACAGGAAAGTATAAGGAAGAAGGGGTTGGCGAAAAAGAAGTAGATAGTCAGAGAGATGAAGAAAGTAGGCAGGAGTACAAGGAGTGGCGGCGAAAGGCAAAGAGAGAGGGCAAAGGCTAAAGAAAAGGCATATGGCGAGCTGTATGAGAAGTTGGATACAAAGGAAGGGAAAAGGATTTGTACCGATTGGCCAGACAGAGGGACCGAGCTGGGAAGGATGTGCTGCAGGTTAGGGTGATTAAGGACGTAAATGGGAATGTGCTGACGAGCGAGGAGAGTGTGTTGAGAAGGTGGATGGAGTACTTTGAGAAGCTGATGAATGAAGAAAATGAGAGAGAGATGGTTGGAAGAGGTGGAGATAGTGAATCAGGAAGTGGGGTGGATCAGTAAGGATGAAGTGAGGACTGCTATGAAGAGGATGAAAAGTGGAAAGGCGGTTGGCCCAGATGACATACCAGTGGAGGCATGGAAGTGCTTAGGAGAGATGGCAGTGGGGTTGTTAACCAGATTGTTTAATAAAATCTTGGAAAGTGAGAGGATGCCGGAGGAGTGGAGATTAAGTGTACTGGTTCCATTTTCAAGAATAAGGGTGATGTGCAGAGCTGTGGAAATTACAGAGGGATAAAGTTGTTAAGCCACAGCATGAAGTTGTGGGAAAGAGTAGTGGAAGCTAGGTTGAGAAGAGAGGTGACGATCTGTGAGCAGCAATATGGGTTATGCCAGGAAAGAGCACCACTGATGCGATGTTTGCTTTGAGAATGTTGATGGAGAAGTATAGGGAAGGCCAAAGGAGTTACATGTGTGTTTGTGGATTTAGAGAAAGCTTATGATAGGGTGCCAAGAAGGAGTTGTGGCATTGTATGAGGAAGTCGGGAGTGGTGGAGAAGTACGTGAGGATTGTGCAGGATATGAATGAGGACAGTGTGACAGCGGTGAGGTGTGCGGTAGGAATGAGCGGACCGGTTTAAGGTAAAGTGGGATTGCAGCAAGGATCGACTCTGAGCCCTTTCCTGTTTGCAATGGTGATGGACAGGTTGACAGACGAGATCAGACTGGAGTCTCCATGGATATATGATGTTCGCGGATGACATCATGATCTGTAGGGAGAGTAGGGAGCAGGCTGAGGTGAGCTTGAGGTGGAGGTACGCACTGGAGAGAAGGGGAATGACAGTCAGTAGGAGTAAGACGGAGTACATGTGCGTAAATGAGAGGAGGGTGGTGGTAGTTTGCGGTTGCAAGGAGTTGAGGTGGGGAAGGTGGATGGGTTTAAATACTTGGGATCAACTGTCCAAAGTAACGGAGAGTGTGGGAGAGAAGTGAAAAAGAGAGTGCAGGCAGGATGGAGTGGTTGGAGAAGAGTTGCAGGAGTGATTTGTGACAGAAGGGTAGCTGCAAGAGTTAAGGGAAAGTATATAAGATGGTAGTGAGACCAGCTATGTTGTATGGTTTGGGAGGCGTGGCACTAACAAAAAGACAGGAAGCGGAGCTGGAGGTGGCAGAGTTAAAGATGCTGCGATTCTCGTTGGGAGTGACGAGATGGACAGGATAAGGAATGAGTATATTAGAGGGACTGTGCAGGTAGGACGGTTTGGAGACAAAGTGAGAGAGGCGAGATTGAGATGGTTTGGACATGTGCACAGGAGGGAAGCGGAGTATACGGAGAAGACGCTGAAGATGGAGCCGCCAGGCAGGAGGAGAAGAGGAAGGCCAAAGAAGAGGTTCATGGATGCGGTGAGAGCGGACATGTGGTGGTTGGAGTGTCAATGGAAGATGTGGAGGATAGAGCGAAATGGAGACGGTTGATCCGCTGTGGCAACCCCTAACGGGAGCAGCCGAAAGAAGAAGAAGAAGAGTCGAGACAGATTTAAATATGATGTTGCAGTGAGGAAAATGTTTGAGAAAGACACGAGGGATGAGTGGGGAGTTAGCCACAGCTGCCCTTGTCGGTTCAAAGCAAATAAGGCCAGCATTTCGTTTTTTGCAATTTTGTGGGTAAAAACTAAAAATCCATCTTAGTATACAGCATTTTCAGATCCAGCAGGTCAAAATCATGTAAACACACAAACATTTTAAGGTCATTTTCCCTGCGAGAGCAGGGTTAGCCTTGCAGGTCCCATCATGGTTCCTTTTTAAGGCAATGTTTTTTATGGCCGGATGCCCTTCCTGATGCCAACCCTTTTTAGTTGCCTCTTACGACATGCAGGGATATGGTGTACCTATTCTAAACCGGGGCACACACCGGGACATCCCAGCACCTGGTACTCATTTTGCCACCTCAGAAGGATGACGGGCTGAGTCAATCCCACCTGGTATTAATTCAACGGCTAGCGGGATTTGACTCAGGACCCTAGGATCCCAAGCCCACCACCATCAAAATATGTAAACCGCTATATAAACAATTCTACCCCAAAATGCCTCGTCAACTAATTCCCTCTGCCACCGAAGACGGACGTCGGTTACGTTTTCACCCCTGTCTGTCTGGGTTTGTTTGTTACTTGTGAAATTGAAGATTCGCAAGTATATTAGTTGGTCTGGTCTGTCTGTCTCTGTCAATTGCCTCCAGGTCACAAATTTAAACCGGTCTTCACGAAACTTCACCACCTAGTGGAGTTTGTCATAAGCAAGAAGCTTATTATTTTTGAGGTCAAAAGGTCAACATCGGCCAAAGGTCAACAACTTTGTCAAATTTTTTAAATCCTCAATTTCCATCCAATTGACTTGAAATTTGAACAGAATTTGCATATTGAGTCACTGAATTCAACCACCAATTATTTTTGAGCTCAACATAGGTCAAAAGGTCAACATAGGCCGAATCTCTAAAACTGACAATTTTCATCCGATTTACTTGAAATTTTCATCCGATTTACTTTCAACAGGATTTGCAAATTTGGTCCATTAATTCAACCACCAATTATTTTGAGGTCAACATAAACCAAAAGATCAACAACTTCGGTGAGATTGCTAAAATCCTAACAACTTAGGTGAGTTCGCTAAAATTCTCAATTTTTATCCGATTGACTTGAAATTTGAAGAGGATTTGCTTATCAGGTCACTGAATTCAACCACCAACTATTTTTCAGGTCAAGACAGGCCAAAAGGTCGACATAATCCAAATTTCAAAAATTGTCAATTTTCATCCGATTCACTTGTAATTTCAAAAGGATATGCAAATTTGGTCATTGAATTCAACCACCAATTATTTTTAAGGTCCAATTTGTTTTATGGATTTCGCAAGCATCGTACGCTGCACGCCATCTTTCTTGTTTGTTTGTCTGCCTGTGACCAGGATATCTCAAAAAGTTATGGACAGATTCGGATGAAATTTGGTGAACAGGTTGGGTGTGTGACAAGAATGAATTGATTCAATTTTGGTGACTATCTGAATCCGGATACGAGAATATTTAAATTTTTTGACTGATTCTTCATCATTGAGAAATGGGGCCAAAAATGATATATAGCAGGATATTTCAGAGAGTTGTGGACCAATAATCACAACATTTGGTGGATGATTTGGGAAGGTGACAAGAACAAGCCGATTAGATTTTGGTTCCGGTACGGATGCAGATCCGGCCTATCAGTGGGATACACAACGTAAACTGTTCAGCCTGGTGGAGGTGTGCGCTCCACAGAATGCTGTTCTAATTTTTAGGACTGTTTTGAAGATTTGATCATTGACTATACCACAACCACCCTCCTCCCTCCCCTTTCCCATATATCTTTGCATCAATTAACTATGCTTTCATTTATCTCTCCCATGCATACTCACCTGACAAACTGAGTGCATTCGAAAAAGCAAATTTTTCCAGCATGCTCGTTTGGCCATATTCATTCTCTTCAGACAATACTCGCAACTGAATCTGGCCATCATGCAACCTGCTAGGACCCCTGAAATAAACAGCAAGAGTCAACTACTTAGCCATACTCAACACAGAGCAACATGAGCGATAAACCTTACAATAAATGCAGGTGAGCTCTTGGTGAATATCAATAAATAAATTGAAAGATTAAGAGGTAGGTAGAGTGTTACTCTTACAAGGGGATATTTCTGAGTGACTCAAACTGTGCATTGTTCCCATTAATCCCTCACCCCTCTCTGTCTCTCTCCCTCTCATTAATGAGCAACAGGAGCCAAAGTAGTCAGCAAATCTTGTTTTTACTCACCTCTATAAAGCGCAAGTCGTGCAGGACAGCACAGAGGTAGCAGTGCATTTCACTCAGCTGTATAGTTAGTTTGGCTTCATTCTTCACAACAATTGTAAACAGTGAGGCTATTGCTCTGCAAGCACGAAGTTGTTTCAATGTGTATGCCATCTATTGCATGGACATTAAAGATGGGGACCTGTTCTCCAGCGTGGATTGCTTTTGAACATTAAAGATTCCTCGGTGTCTTTCAACAACGTAGTTGAGTTATCATTGGCACCCTGACCAAATTCATACCTTGACCACAACTACGAGCCCTCCTTCCTCCCACCTCCCCTCCCTCCTCCCTCCTCAATCACCCCTGCCCCTCCCCCAGGATGAATCATGATAACAATAGTCATGTTTGTCTATCCTTGGTTCGAAGAAGGCACGACATGACGATGATCACTAAGTTCACAAAATACCTCAAAAAGGGCCAAATGCTTGCCGACTGACGATGGAAGGAACACCTTGTAAATGAATTGCATTGTGCAAGATGTGTGCTTCAATTAATGTAGTATATTACATAATATATATATATATATATATATTATATATATATATATATATACAGTATATATTGTTGCGAATTCGCGCCCGTCGGCGTGCGATCGGCCACGTGACTCGAATCGCGACCGCCTCGCCCACCGGACGGACAATTCAGTCGTGACCCTCCCGGCTAACGCCGGATCCAGTCACGGGTGGACCTTTCGGCCTCACCACAACCAGTCCGCATTCTACCCGCGCGGAATAGGGTGAATCGCCGAAAGTCGATATACCTAAATACCCGCACGGGTAACCTACCGATGGTTGTACCTCGCCACAGGCCGACTTCGGACACGGGCCGCTTAGCGACCCGTTCCATGCTAACGGGATAACCGAGCGGTGTTATCGTCGGCCTTGACGGTTCAGATTAATTATCGGGCGGATTAGCCCACGACGAACCCTTTACATGAAACAGATGGAGACCCAACGAAGGAAGGACGCAGCGAAACGGGGGAAGAATTCAACAGAAGCACGTTAATTCACAGACAGACACAAATAGCACACATAAAGCAGGTAGTATTCACAGCAACAATTAGCAAATGCACATATATCAAACAGAAAACAAAGAAAGCACATATAAAAGAAGGAGTTAAAACCGAATACGCGACAACGGACCCCTTACACAATCTACTTCACGAGAAGCGGCGCACACACAACACGTTCACACAAACCAAAAAGAAAATGGAAGTCGACTTCCCTTAATGTCGGGTCCTTGGCGCCCGTCCTCTGCCGTGGTCCGCGAGCTCTCTCCGGCATTCGGCCCCCGTCTGCCTTTCCAGAGCACACGCCGAACCAGAGCGAGAGAACGCCGACCCAGAGGAAGAAGAGCGAGAGCGCCGAACCAAGAGAAGAAGCAGAAGCGAGAGCGTCGAACCAAGAGAAGCGAGCAGAGCAGAAAGAACCTCCCGCGCCTCTCACTCTTATACGCCCGGCGCCACGCCCTCTTTCTCTGCCCGCCTTTGGCTCCACACCCTTCGAGGCGCTTCTCGAAACACTCGAAGCGGGGCGTTTCCATCGTTCCCTCCCACCTGCGTCTTGTGGGGGCGAGGCGAAGCCGTTCTGGCGCCGGGCCAAGGAAGGAAATAGGCGGGAAAACGCGCGCCTCGCTGTGGGGACTTCTCCTTCCACCCTCTCGCGTTCGACGGTTTCCAACGCGGAAACCGTCGTACGTGGACCGCGGAGGATGGGCGTTCGTTGGTGTGGAGTAGTGGCGAAGATGGTGGTGGTGGTTGTGAGGGTGGCGGTGCTGGCGTTGTTGGAGTGGTGGCTTGGTTGGCGTTGTTGTTGTTGGCGTTGTTGGCGTTGAAGTGTGGTTGGCGTTGTTGGCGTTGAAGTGTGGTTGGTTCGAAAATAAAGCAGAACAGAAAAACACCTAACTCAAAGTATCGCAGCCCGAATGAATCACATTAATTCCCTAAACAATGGGTTTGGGCTAACTACACATGTACTTCAGAAATACCTCATCTACGGGACCTGAATGATGTTTGCGAATTTCCACAGCCGTAACAATATATACACAGATGCACACAAAAAAAAAATCAACCTAATATATAAAGCTCATTCTAACCACTCTCTGACTCAATGACTGACTGACTGACTGATATTAATGTTCGGTACCTTCCGGGTGACATAGAAAGCTGACATTTCATGTGCGGACGGACATCAAAGTCGACAGACTTGGGGGGTGGGGGGGGGGGTCACAGAAAGTGTCCGTAAATGAAAATAGAAATAAATGAAGAAAAAAAAAAAAGAAAAATGCAGGTGGAGTGACCTGAGACGATGGGAAAGCAAATTTTGCTTTCCGACAGACGTCGAAGCTGATACACCGGAAGAAAAAAAGATCACAGAACGTTGGAAAGCGTCCATAAATGAAAATATAAATAAATGAAAATAAGTTAAATCCCCCGACCCAATTGGTGGAGGGTGGGCGGTTCACACCAACCAGGTCTGGATAGCCGAGCGGTTTTCCTTAGGAGGCGAACACGTGATCCTCAGAGATTATAACATGCGCGGGAGGGGCAGGGTAGCACTGGCGGAGCGAAGGAAGCACAGCACAAGGGGCTTATACTCGAACCCCACGACAAACACACGGACACAGCAACTTAAAATAAACGGGGATTTAATGAAAATAGAAATATTTGCAAGGGTAATTCAAAATGTAATATGTGAAGTAAATTAAGCCGAAAGTCGAGGCGCCTCTACACACACACTTAAATACAGACAAGGGGAAAACGAACAAAATAAAATCCTCCCTTTATTCTGGCACTTAGCTTTGTCCAGAGATGGTTTTCACTGAACTGCGGGATTACTTTTTCACCTTCATGTACACCTCGTAAACCAAAACTTCCAAGTGAAAAACAAATTCCACAAATTTCAGAAAATTAATGAAAAATACAAAACTAGAATAAGAGGAGAGATACTCTGAGGAAGAAATTGTTAAAAAACACAAAAAACAAGATGGCGGCCGAATTAACGTCCAAGTACTGTCAAAAAAAACATTTGACAGATGAATTTAGGCGGAAAGATTGAGCGCTCAGTAATTATTCAAGAATTTTTCACTATACGGCTTCTACTTGATCGAATTTTCACCTGGTAATATCGGCTATTTCACCTAATGCAACGTCACAAAACACAGGGTTCCCCAATAGGGAGCTTAATAAAAATCGTATCAAACGAAAAAATTTCCAATTGCACGGTTCCAGAGATAACAGATGCTCCAAATTTACTGCTTTTCAATGATGGCGCCCTCAACCAGTGACCTAACTTGACGTCATAAATTAACACGCTGATGTCTAATCAAAAGATACATAACTACGTGAAAATTTCGTGTCACGATCGGACTAGTGTCCCACGAGAAAAATTTTTAAAGCGAATAAAAAGGCCGAAAAAATGACCGGCGGAATAATAGATAATACATATAAAAAAACTAGAACTGCCACTTTATAACTGCTGGCAGTGATGACCGGAGTACCCAAGTGTCCGCCTCTTGACATACGACATGAACTTAAATCATAGTCGCAAAGTTTCGCCATTTCATAGATAAGCGGTCCA
>CM068963.1:43192676-43213927 GCA_035128595.1 Eptatretus atami | reverse complement strand
CCAAACCGCGTGACCGATCAGGTTGAAATTTTAAACTTTTGTTTCACATGTCGGCTGAATTATAAATTTGAAGTTTCGCGTATATAGAAGCAGCGGTTTCCAGAGGTAAATTAATTATATTTATCCTTCAATCCAAGATGGCCGCCAAACCATGTGACTGTGTACGTCATTTTTTGATCCCGTGTGCATACACGATGGTAGATGATAATTGTAAATTTTTGCTTCATAGGTTAAGCAGTTCCAGAGAAAACATTATTTAATATTTTTCTTAAATCCAACATGGCTGCCAAACCCTAGGCCGATCCCGTTGAAAATTTCAACCCTTCATTCCACATGATTGTTCCATCATAACTCTGATGTTTTACATTTATTGATACAGTAGTTCCAGAGTTAACATTAATTAATATTTTTCCTTCAATCCACTATGGCTGCCAAACGTTGTGTCATACATCAAAGGGGGGGGGGGAGAACTTTTTATTAGTCATGGAGAGGCGGTCATACTGGTGGAGTTTCGCCGGAATCTGTTCAGCCGTTTCAGAGAAGAAAGACTTTTAAAGTTATTATTTTTCAATCCAAGATGGCTGACGAACCATGTGACCTATGACATCACAGATTTATATTCTGCTTCCAACTGTGTATTGGAACACGTCTGTAAGTTTCGTGTTAATCGGTAAAGGTGCGTTTTTCTATCCAAGATGGCCACCAAACCATGTGACTTGTGACTTCATAATTTTTAGCACACGTGCATACACGATGGTAGATGATAATTGCAAATTTTCGATTCGTTAGGTTAAGCAGTTCCAGAGAAAACATTATTTAATATTTTTCTTAAATCCACACTGGCGGCCAAACCATGTACTATCAATTCGAAATTACAAACTTATATCGCCTACTTGTCTCGAATATAATTTAAATCTCCCCTTCATCGGATCAGCGCTTCTGGAGAAGAAGATGTTTGAAGGTTTTAGGGTTTTTTCAAGATGGCGCCAAACATGTGACCAATCAAGAAGAAATTAACAAATTGAGAAAGGACTCATGGGAATAAGTGTAAAGTTTCGTCTTAATCTGTCTTGCTCTTCTGGGAAGAAGATTTTAAAATTTATTCATTTTCAATCCAGATGGCTGCCGAACCATGTGACCTATGATATCATAAATTTAAATTAGCTTTCCATCGTCGACCCGAACAGTTTGTGAAGTTTCGTGTAAATCGGATAGGTCGGTTTTTCTATCCAAGATGGCCGCCAAACCATGTGACTTCTGAGGTAAAAAAATTTTTACCATGTATGCAGAATTGATGGGAGAAGGCAATTGCAAATTTTCGCTTCGATGGTTAAGGAATTCCAGAGAAAACATTATTTATTTTTTCTTAAATCCAACATGGCGGCCAAACCATGTAACTATCAATTCGAAATTAACAAACTTATATCGCATACATGTCCCGAATATAGTTGTGAAACCTCGCCTTCATCGGACCAGGGCTTCTGGAGAAGAGGATGTTTGAAGGTTTTAGGGTTTTTTCAAGATGGCCACCAAACCATGTGACCATCAAGAAGAAAATAACAAACTTGAAAGGACCTCTTGGGAATGTACCTGTAAAGTTTCGCCTCAATCTGTCCAGCCTTCTGGAGAAGAAGATTTAAAAAAAAAACACTAAAAAACAAGATGGCGGCCGAATTACGTCATCGATGACGCAAGAAAACATTTTTGATGATGAATTTGGAGAGTAGATGACGCTCAAAAATTTCAGATTTTTCCCATACGGCGTTCTACTTGACGAATTTTCACCGGTATATCGCTTCACCTATGACGTCACGAAAATCTCACGTGTTCCCATAGGGAGCTTAGTAAAATGTATCAAACGAAAAATTTTCCATTGCACGGTTTCCGAGATACAGTGTCCAAAGTTTATCGTTTTTTCAAGATGCCCCGCACCACGTGACCAATGACGTCATAATTATAACGCGATTGTGCTATCAAAAAAGTACATACTATGGTGAAAATTTCATGTCGATCGGACTTAGTGTCCCAGAGAAAATGATTTTTAAAGCGAAAAAGGCCGCAAATGCCGGCGGAAAAAGAATAATAATAATGTATAATGCGTAATAATAATAAACAGAAGAAAAACAATAGGGTACCCTGTACTCACAGGGTACCCTAATTACATGATCACAATGAGTAAAAATATTTTCAGGTGTTTTGAAGTCATGAATCGCCACATCACGGCAGGAAAGCTGAGAGTTAGGCATGTTTGCTCTGTGTAGCCTGGTTCGAATCCCGACACAGCTATAAACTCTCATCCCGGTGTTTCACAGGCAGGATGATTAATCTGTGTGCCGTTTTTCGGATGGACATTAAACTGGGCATCTCATCTGCTGGAATGCCTTCCCCTCTATCGATATATATCTATATCTATATCTATATCTCTCTCTCTCCCCCCCCCTCTCTCCCCTCCTCTCTCACCCCCTCCCTCACCCTCTGCCTCTTTCTGACCCCACCATGTCTGTCTGTCTGTCTGTCTCCCTCTCTCACCCACCTCCCCTACTCCCCCATCCCTCCCCCTGTTGGGGGACTGTAGCTGTATGAATCAGATTCAGAGTGAGCCGACCGGAGTGGTGCAAAATGCATGTATGAGCAGCATGCAGGCAGACCTTTGCCAGGTAGATAGCGTGGGTCTTAATGCTCACACCCCAGGTCTTTAAAGTGTGTGTGTGTGTGTGTGTGTGTGTGTGTGTGTGTGTGTGTGTGTGTTTTTCGTCATTAAGCATAAATATCATTCTCTTTGCTAACCTCACCTATATCTCTTGCCTGTCAATGCAGCACTCTCCTCCCACACGTCTGTGTCTGTGTGTCTCTCTCTCACCCCCTTCTTCGCACACATCCGCAGTGTATAGCAACGTTTGGTGAGGCGTCGCTCTCACCACCTGCCTCACTCTTCCCCTCTTCCTAGCCCCCTCTTCCTCACCCCTCCTACCTTTCCCTCCCACGATCCCCCCCCCCCTCTCTCTCCTCTCATTCTCTTCCTCTCTCCCTCCTCCTTTCTCCCCCTCTCTCTTTCTCCTCTACCTCCCTTTCTCCCCTCACCATTAATAACCTTGTCAGCAAAGTGATTGCAAAGTGATGATGGGTTGTATTTGATAGTCAACAATAAAACCTCATAATAAGATACCATAAATGTAAGTATGAAAGAGAATGGGAGCCGAGGAGAGATGCTGAATAACCAGATGGTACCATTTGGATAATTAAGGAATCAATTGTGCACAAGGTCAGCAAAGTGCAAGACAGGCAGAAGGGGAGAGACACTCAAAATATGTCACTTGCGAAGAGCATAGCAAATAGGGGACAAGGGATGGTTTGAGAGGTGGGGGGTAGAGAGCGGACTCGTCAAAGTGGAATTTTTTTTGCAGTGATGAGACAAAATAACAAAACAGACTAAGATTGACAGGAAAAACCGATGTTGGCCCGATGCTCTGCTGCGATCGATAAGCATGATATTTAACAGAGTTCAGATAAAGAGGGTCGACTTCAGTTATCTCAAGCTCATGGATGAGCTTTCAGAAATAACATTAATTACAAGGACATTAGTTGGAAATGGATGAAACAACACAGTATATGGGATTTTAACTCAGGATCCCAGCATCAAGAGTTAAGTGCTAAGATAACAATGCTAAACGAGTTTCGACAAATACTTGCATTAACACCAAAATGTTTCTTTCTGCAGCATTAGGTTTAGATTGTTGTAAAATAAATATGCAGAGAAACGTTACATTTATCTGTGCGACAAATTGTTCCTGAATGGACTTACAGAGTTCAAGAGAGAAAACAAAGAAAAACCTTTAGAAAGCCCATTGTTGAATCAAACAAGGAGAAAAATAAATACATAAATAAATAAATAAGTAAGTAAGTGAGATTTACAAACATAACCCGAACCTTAAGAGCCAGAAAAGAACCATAACCCTAACCCTTCCCCAAAACATGAAGTACGGGGCCTTTTTTTAATAGAAGGCAGAAGGAAGAACTTATAGCGAGGGTGGGAATTGAGATGAAGAAACAGTTGGAAGAGGTACAACCACAGCAGGTGTGCGAGTCGGAGGTGGGGGGGGGAGGAGGTGGGAAATGGGTCGGCCCAATTAGCCAAGGATAACACACAAGATCAAAACAACCAAACAGAAACACAAAGACAACGGCAATGAGCACTCAACACGAACAACAATCGACCACACAAAAAAAGTTCACAAAAAATCAACGACAACAAAGACAAATTCAGAACGATTTACTTAATACTAGTGCGGGCCCGTACGTGCGTGGCCGTACGTGCAAAAAAAAAAACTTCAAAACCACACAGGCCGTTCCTTCGCTCTCGTAAACGACAACTGATTGGGGCATTGTGTTTATCTATAAATGCGCATAAGAATCGAGAAATTATTAGAATACAGTAAGTCATCACTATCCGGAAGGCCGTCAACGTTGTAGCCCGTAATGGGGAACGCGCTCTAACTTGGCCATAACTTGGGAATAGGAACCACTTGTCCGATTAATTTCAAACCTTGAAAAGGCAAACAAACATAGATTGCTGGAATTATAGATAGAAGATAGATACTGTGGGTGCAAAACGCCAAGCAACGTGTCCTGTCATTGGTAACTAAATGGCGCCCTTTCCCCATCGGCCACGCCTACGCAGCAACGTGTCCTGTCATTGGTTTGGTAAATAAATGGCCATAACTTGGGAACCACTTGTCCGATTAATATCAAACCTTGAAAAGGCACATCCTCAGGTCCCCAGCAATATACCTGGCAAGTTTCAATTAGATCGGACCAGTGGTTGTTGAGAAACAGCGGTCACAGACACACACACACACACACACACACACAAACACATTGTTGGAATTATAGATAGATTGGAAGCACGTCACGTATAGAAGAGAAGAAAAGCCACCACTGCTGGAAAAAATTAGAATTTTTTTTTAAAATAGTAACTATCTTGGTTCAATTGTAATATCAGATGGAAAAATAACAAAACATAACAGGAAGAAAGACAGTAGATGTGACAGCCTATAACACTACAAAGTCACTTTTGTGGAAGAGGAGGGACATGTCATAAGAATGTAAAAATGAAAATATTAAATTATGCAAATTATAAAATGGGAATTATTTTATAAGAAATGAAGATTTCAGAGAAAGACCTGAACAAGATATGAGGCAGGGTAGCCAACCCAGAGAGGAGCAGTACTCGATCAAGCTGTGGATGAAGGCCTCATAGGTGGATAAGAGATCAGGTGTGCCAAAGAAGAACTTTACATGAGGATGCCCAATTGGCTAGCTTTTGATGTGCACTTTAAAATTTGGTTTGCCAAAGAGAGATCCATGACTGAGAGTGAGTGAGACCCAGGAGTTTGAATGACTGAAGTTCTTTGAAAGGATTGGTAAGAAAGTAAATGGGAGGATTTGCCATACGGTCCTTTCGGAGAGAGATACTGAGAATGTGAGATTTGTCTGGGTTGAAAGACATATTCCAAGTGTTTGAGCAGGTTGTGATTTTATCAAGGTCTGAAGAGAGGGAAGAGGCTGCTGCCTGCCCATCTGAAAGAAAACACAAGTCATTGCAGAGGATGGAGTAATGAGGAAATAGATAAAGTGGATTTTCCAGAGTCAAAGAGACCTTTGATGAAGATTAGGAATAGGACTGGGCAACAGAACACTCCCTGTCAAGGCCGGAGGTGACCCAAGGCAGAGGAGATGAAAGGATTGCATTGAGAGCCACACATTGGCTACAATAGCAGAGGAAGTCAGTGATCCAAGAGTGGAGTTAGCCTTGGATGCCATAGGCAGACAGTTTGGAGAGCAAGACAGGGTGCCAGACTGTATCAAAAGCTCAAGATATGTATAGAGAAACGGAGCTGATCACTTGTCTGACATCGAGGGCTTCCATCCATTGTTGGGAAAGTAGAAGCAGCATGTCAGTCAAAGGTAGAGTGACCTGTTCTGAATCTGAAACAGTGATCTGAGATGAGGTCATTGGAGAAAAGGAATAATTTTAGGTCAACCGTGATGACGATTTCATGACCTTGTTGATGAATGGAAGTGAGATAATCAATCTGTTGTTAAGAGGATCAGTTTATGCACCTTGTTTATGCAATGTGGTGATGTTGGCTGACTTCTAAGCAGATGGACGATGACCTATGGCAAATTATAGGGTGAAAAAGAGCAGAAAGAGGATGTGTGAGAGCAGCAGAGCTGGTTTTTAGGACACGAGACCCGATGCCGTTCGGTCCAGGTGCAGAATCAGCATCGAGGGTTTCTAGAAACCTTCTCAGGTGCAAATGTCACAGAGTCCGGCAGGAGTTTGGTGTGACTGGGTAGGGTGTGTAGAGAGAGCGAATGGTTGGGGACAAGATTTCAAAGAAAATACAGAATTAAGGCATTCGGCCTTCTCACGAGCGGAGTCGGCTGTGGTGCCATTTGAAGTGAGGGAAGGGGTGGAAGGGGAGCATACACCAGAGACAGACTCAACAAGGTGCCAGCAGGTTTTAAAAGAGGGAGACAAGTTTGAAAGTTCAGTCTTGAGGTTGGTGAATATAAACACTGTTTTAATTTGCAGTTAATGAAGATGGCCCTAAAACAGTCAGCGCTTATATCATTCAAGAGTACTGTATTTTTAGAGATGTGACATAAGAGGTCTGATGAGGAACCTCAAACATAATTTGACTGAAGAGCAACTTACTGAGCAAGCCGATATGCCACGTCTTCACTCTCTCCCTGGATGAGGAGCGAGGGATAATGATGCACAGCCATGTGCTTAACCTCTGCAAGAACCCAATGGACCTACGGAAAAGAGATGGCATTATCCAGGGCAATTTAACATCGACATCACATCATTAAAAGTGTTGCAAGAGCACACCAAAACTGACAATGAATTCTCCAAGCATGCAAGTGCTGTGCATTTTCCCCCAAAATACAAAGCAGCACATTATCTAGAAAGGTGTATGTGTATTATTGTGTCATTTTACACAACACTGCACTACCAGCTTTTATGCGACACCACAATGGGAATGAGGGCTCTTCCACACATCAGCATAACAAAGCACTTTGCCATACTGCTGCATCAAGGAGGAATTGGTTCGAGGACAGTGATGAACATCTGCAGTGATCACCAGAGCCCCAACTTAAAACTAATCGAACCACTGTGGGATATGAGTACTAGAGCTAAGTTAACAAAACGCAAACTACCACTGAACTTGCACTTACTCGATAAGAAAGAATGGCGCAAAAATGTTAGTGGAACGGCCCGAATTGTGATCGTTTTCGAAGGCAGATCAACACCACATTGGGATTGCAGTGAGGAATAAAAATAAAACCACACACAGCCCTTTCGACTGCATAATAGCATCGGCATGACAAACGTCATGCTGTGCATGCGCTGAACGGCCATTTCTGGTTTTGTCTTTATTCCCAACTGCAATCCCACCTCCTGTTTGGTCGAAAGCAGAACAGAGACAGTGCTGGGTGGCAGACGGCCATTGTTGATCACAGGTTGTGCAGTTTTGGCTGTTGTGAGACACAATCTGTCCCTTGCTGCTTCACCGAGTCAGGGGGTGTATTGCATTATGTAACCGCATTTTGTTTATGGTCACAAATAAATGATCGAGTGGTGTGCCATCCTAATGAGCCCAACGGAAGGCAAAACCATGGTCAGCGGCTCCACTATCCTTTGTTTGTGATATGTAAATCTCGGTTTATAATAGACCCGAGTGTGGCCACGGAAGCCATCCGGAATTGGAGGCAATGTGGTACACAGGTGCTTTTCTTGCTGTTGCTATTATTAGGTCAGAAGGACTGTTTGTGGTCATTTATATTTAAATAATATTTTTTTTTCAAGTATTTGTGTGTTTGTTTGTGAGTTTGTTTATGCGTTATTCTTTGACGGACGAACCGTAGTACCAAGAGGCCCCAAATTTTGGGTGTAGGTACTTCAGAATCTGGACAAGGTTATAAGCAACCACACACGTTAGCCTTGACATCCGATTTGAGGCCACCAAAGGCCGCTGTAAAGTGTGTATTGGGATGGAGGGTAAGGCAGTGCAGCCGCTGGCCTGCAGGCAAAAGGTAAACACCATGAGGCCAATAACTCCCTAGCTTTTCAATGTCATGAAATCAAGAAAATAACCAAATATAAAGATCTCAACAATGAAGTGAAAAGATTCTGGAAGCTGAAGCATGCCAAAATTGTACCAGTGATAATTTGAGCAACGGGACTGATAAAGAAGAACTTTGCAGAGATCTTCAAAAAAAAAAACATCCCTGGGAATATTACTACAGACGAACTACAGTTGGAGGCTGTCTGGGGCTCAGTGACGATCCTGTAAAGAGGACTCGTAATAAAACTCTGAAAACAAGAAAACTTCACAACTTCGCCCATGAATCACGATCCCTCACCAAAATGGAAGTGGATACTTTGAGTCCTGGGAGGGCTACATTCCACCTTCTGAAACCCACATTATTGAGATAACACACACACACACACACACACACACACACACACACACACAATTTTTCTGTTGCAAATGTATAAAGGACATTCCCTCTCAACCTTTCCCTTGTTTTTGGGGGTTTTTTTCCCCTTCTCTTCCCACATCTCCCACACAATTCTCTACCCTATACTCTCCCATTGTTTTCAATACCTTTACACAAATTATCTCCATAGATTATTTTGAGTTTGTGAATGTGAGAATGAAAGTTATCCATGAATACATCAAGTTCTGTGTTGATTCTGTCATCCCTTATAAAGTTGTTTAAACATATCCGAATAACAAGCCATGGCTTACCAAGGAGCTGAAGTCTTACTTAAGCAAAAGAGGAAAACCTTTTAAGATGGAGATGGACCACAAGTGAAAGCTATTCAGAAAGCAATTGATGGGAAAGCTACAAAGTCCAAGGCAGATTATAAACGAAAGTTGGAATGGAATTTTAAATTAAATCATTATCGTGCTGCTTGGCAGAAAAATGTAGATTATGAGTGTATACAAGAACAAATCCACAAAGCAAGCAGACTGCACTAAAGACTTTGTTCATAATTTAAATGATTTTTATTGTAGATTTGACGTTCATGATTTTGAACTTGAAATTTATTCTGTTTGGGAAATGTTAAAGGAGAAGATTCAAGACTCTGATGAGGGTCTTATGGTGAATGTGCATGAGGTTTGTAATGCAATTGCTACGACTTAGTAAAGCAAAGTCATGGGCCCAAATAGTATGTCTAATAAGGTTTTGAAAATGTGTAGTCAACAACTTGCCCCAGTATTTATATGTAGCCTATTTATCAATCAATATTGGATACTGGTGCCGTTCCCCCAAATTGGAAATCTTCAATTATTATCATTCCAGCACCAAAAGTAATAAAACCCAGAGAGTTGAATGATTTACCGTCCAGTAGCCTTGATATCTAATGTAATGAAGTGGTTTGAAAGGATATTGTTGAAATGTTTCAGTAATCAAGTTGGCTTGTTTGACAAATCTCAATTTGCATATTGAGGAATAATTGTGTTGAGGATGCTTTGGTTTTTTTTAATATCCAAAGATTGTTCCATCATTTCGATACTCCCAAGTTTTTGTAAGATGAGTATTTGTTGATTTCTCAAGTGCCTTCAAAACCATTCAACCTCATATACAGTATTAACCGACGTTACTAAAATTAGACATCACACGTTGGCTTTCAAGATGAATTCACAGTTTATTACAGATAGACCACAAGGGATGATGTGTAATAATATGGAATCACGTGTCAGGGTTTTGAGTCTTGGTGCACAAGGTTGTGTTGTCTCCCTTATTTTGTTTTCCTTCTATAATAGTGACTGCAGCACTTCAAGTCCCAATTGTAGTGGGATCCAATATGCTGATACAATAATTAGTAGGTTCCTATACAATGATAAGCATGAATATGTGAACATAGCTCAGAAGTTTGTAGACTGGTGTGACCATAATTATTTAGTTCTTAAAATCAATAAGACAAAGGAAATTATTTCTATTTTCGCTGCTTAGCAGGAGGCCATGACCCTTTGATTATATATTCATGACCATAGTAAAAAAAACAAGCGTCTGAGTACAAGTATTTGGGCACAGTGATCGACAACAAATTGAAATTGAGCAATTATTCCAAAGTGTTGGACGGTAAGGCAAACCAAAGATTGTACTTTTTGAGGATATTGAAAGAAAGAGTTTCATGTCGATAATAGTATTTTGGTTCTTTTCTATCAGTCCTTGATTCAATGTATTCTTACTTTTCAATTTGATATTTTACATTTGGTAACTTGTCAAAAGAGAATGTCAAGATATTTGGAAAGAACCAGGAAGATTGCCCAGCATGTGATATGGACAAATCTTCCCTCAGTTTGTACAATGTACGAGAAACGTGCTGTGGTGAAGGTTCACAAGATAATGCGGGACCCATCGCACCCACTTCACGTTTACCCCATGTGTGTAGTGCGAAGCGGGGTTAAGCAATTGGTTCAGTCTGTCCGTCTGTCTGTCTAACAGGCATCAGATCAGTCGAGGATCGAGGAACTATTTAATTTCAATTTAATTTAATCTTTTGAACACTGTAAAACACGAATCGGAACACGAACCTGCAGTTTAGCAGTACTTCGACTCTGAATTTGGCAAATTGTATGGAATATCGTCCCGATCACACATGCGCACATAGCAGTAAGGTAATCCTTTAAATCTGTCTGTCAATCTGGCAGTCAAATAAAATTAAAAATCATTCCAAACAAGAAACTTACTGTTTTTAAGGACGTTATAAATGACATAAAAACAGGAATGAAGAACTAATGTAACGTGTTAAATAAGGTGGTGTAAAAGATGCCACAACAACAGCAGTAAACTTCCAATTCAATGGTTTGTTTGTTTGTTTATTTTTCTACAGCCTTTAAAAAGTTTATTCCATTTCAATTAAATTACATATTTGAACACTGTAGAACACAAATCACCTTCTCAGCACTACCAAAGCCTTCAGTTTAGCAGTACTTGGGAAAAATGTTACGCCGTGTCGACCAATCAAATTTGCCGTGCTTCGTATGGTTGCCATCGCACCTGTAATTCAAAGTTAACAAACAAAGCCAATATAGATTGTGCTCGTAAATGCAAAGCAAGAGATGTAATGACCCTTCTCATGTCCTTTTCCTCAAGACTGCGTGAGGAAAGGTGTTCTATGAACTCTAGTTTTTGTTACCTCCGCCACCGAAGACGAAGGAGGTTATGTTTTCACCCCTTTCTGTCTGTCTGTCTGTTAAAGGATTTCGGCAATTATGTTGGTCGGTTGTGTGTGTCATTCTGTGTGTCTGTCTGTCTGTTTGTTTGTTTGTGTGTTTGTTTACCCTGTAGCAGCCACACTGTTTCAGCGATCATGACCAAACTGGGTACAGACGTCGGCCATCGTCCAACTTAGACACTTGTCGTTTTTGGTGAATCTAGGTCAAAGGTCAAGGTCACCGAAAAACCAAAATTCTTATTTTTGCAATGACGTCCACTAAAATGGTTGTATCGACTTCAAACCAAATCCAAAATGTGCATCTTCCAATACTGCATCCAACCATATGTCTCATTGGGTGTCACACCAACACCCTTCTTAGCGCCGGGGTCGAATGTCAGGGGGGTCGGGTCAAAACTTTCAAATTGCGATAAAAACGCCATTTCAAGTCCGATTGACTTCCAATTATGATCATGACCAAACCAAGTGCTATAACTCATTAACAGTAGCACCATCGACTTATAAGAACCAAATTGATTTCCAGGTTTTTGTTTTTTTCAGAGATCATGGAGAGATGACAAATTTTCCGGCAATTCCTTGCTCAACGAGCAATTCCATTTGTTTGTTTGTGTACAGGATATCTCAAGAAGTTGTGGACAGATCCGGATGAAATTTTGTGGACAGCTTCAGTGTGTGACAAGGGCGAACTGATTAGATTTTAGTGAAGATCCGGATCCGGATCCGGATCCGACTACTAGAATAATTTAAGTGATTCTTCACCATTGAGAGATAGGGCTCAAAAACGATATATAGTACGATATCTCAAAAGGTTATGGACGGATTCAGATGAAACGTGGACAGGTTGGGTGTGTGACCACGACAAATGGCTTCGATTTTGGTGAAGATCCGAATCCGGAATCTACTACTAGAATTTTTAAGTGATTCTTCACCCTTGAGAGATAGGGCCAAAAACGATATATTTCACGATATTTCAAAAATGTATTGGGCCAGATATGTTATCGTGGATCAGGCATCACAGGGCGGAGGTATGCACTCTCCCGAGTGCCCTTCTAGCTTTTATTTTCATTGTTCAGGCAATTGCCTTTGTGGTTCACTTAGTTTGTGCTATCGTTTTAGACTATCATCCGTGCCCAATTCGATTCACATACTTATTGCTAACGTGAAAGGATGTGATGCACCGGTTTTGAATTGAATTGCCTGTGGCTGAAAAATTTCCATGTTTCATGTGGACTAGAAAAAAAGAATGAACAAATTAATGAATGAATCTCATTTCTCTCTCATTATATGATCCTCCTCCCCACTCCCTTTTATATGCAATTAGTAGATGGCCATTAAACAAAATAAAACCACTCCTCTGGGTAACCCGGTCAACAACGAATCACCATGCGAACATAAGATTCTAAAACGTTGTACGATATGTTACCTTTTCAGAACTAAAACTTACTACAGTCTGATGAACATTCCAAAACACCACAGCTCCTTCCCTGCAGGAACACAAAAGCCCCAAACATGTTAAAGCAGTGAATGAAACAAAAGTCTCTCAATAAAAGAAAAACAATACAAAGTTACTCAAGTCAACATCATGAATGATTGGAACAACAATGTTGAAGATGCATTGTTATTCAAAAAACTGGGAAAGGCACATTTCATTCCACTGCACTACCCACAACTTTTCAAGTGTGTTCAGTTTGTAGGAATCTTAATTTAAGGCAAAATAACTTTTCAAACTCAGTCAAATAAATATTAAAAACAGGCACATGTATCACAAAACTGCTTGAGCGAAAGCGGGAGGGAGGTTCCAATGTCAAGTTTGGTCAAACAAGAGGCCGGAGCTATCTCAAGGGACATCTACCATGCATTTGATTGTCCGACACGACACCCTGCTTTCCAAAATGTCAGTTAAGATTGTTCAGGGTTCTCTCCAAAACCAGCAATCAGATTACCTATGCACTCACAAGTAGCGGTCATCTTCCAAGACATAATAATATCTCATGCTGTACATCTAGGGTCAGGTGTCCCTCATGTTGGTGTTCTGGGACCAATCCTGTTCTCGATACAAATAAATCAATGACATCTTCATCACTGAAAAAAAAAAATCCAATTTAACTTTGCAGATGACTCCACTGTGTGCGGGATAATTCAACACCTGCCTCAAGAGTTGTGGCAGCTTCACTCTCTGGTGAACTGGCGAAAATAACCAACTGGTAATCTACCTGGAATATAACCTGAAGAAAATCAATGCCACGTCAGACAGCCTCCGTTACCATGGACCATCTACGCCAGAAGTATAACAGCCCACGAATGACCGAAAGGGTGTTTATTTGACTTGTTACTGTGTTTAATATTACAACTACGATTCCCCATGAATCACCAATAAAGCCAAACTTGGCGGTGTTCACGTGGGAAAGCAGGAAAAAGCATTCTTATGATTAAAATGGGATTTATACACATTGTATTTGGGGAAAAGGGCAGAAAAGACACTCAATAAAAGGTACAGATCTGTCAGTCAAATGACACAGATAGGAATGAAAGGGACATGCAATCTTATATACAGCAGATATAAATAAGGCCCAACCCACTAATGGGGCCAACAAATACCAGATTCACAAAATGAAGGGGGAACAGCCATGGATTTTAGGATGGCAAAAGCTGGTTGTGGCTACAGGATGATGGTCATAGCTGGCCTGGCACAAGGCGAAAAGCAGCTCGGGGCACAACAATGGTGACAAGGAGCATCACGATGAGGGCAAAAAACGAGAAAATGGTGGCCTGTCCGATCTCTCCAACACGTCTTCCTCGGGCAACGCCGAGAGAAAGAGAGGGAGAGTTCGCCTGCATGCACAACAGTTTTTAGCCATCCTTCTCGGGATCGCCCTCGGCTGATCTCCATTAGATACTCTACAGGACCGGCGTGGTGCTATCCCCAGCATCCACCCACCTCCATCCAGGACCTCCTTACAGCACACAAGGCCACTTATCCCATCGTCCTTTGCAAGCCCTCAGCAGAACTACCATGCCCGTTTGTGGCACTTTCAAAGCATCCGTAGAATTCCAAAAAGCGCAGTTATAGCGCCATTGGTCCCTTTGTGTCCACAAGTCCTCACCTGGCCTTGCCCATACAGAAGGTCAGACATATACAACCTTTGTCTATGCTGGTCTTAGATTATGATCACAGCCTTCTCAATACACGTTTAACCATACAACTTGCTTCTGACAAATATACAGTTTGAAGAGCAAATCTACGCTATTGGAACAAATCTACGGAGACGTGATTGGATCTTGTTATTTAAATGTTACTGCCATGTGGTCGTGTAACATTGGAATTCTTATGTATGTTCCACTTGTGAATGTCTGTAGCTGTAAAAGGAACCCAGGCAGGGTTTGAAACAGCAAAATGTTTACCTTGTGTAGCTTTTCTTGATTGCTTTATACAGCTTTCTTTGGCTGGAAGAGCATGGGGGTTAATTTATTGAAATCCTAGCTACCTGGGTAATTGATTAGGTGAGAGCCAATTGGTTATTCCCTCCAATTACATGCATGATTGGGTATTGTTCATTATATGTTAACTGCTATTGGCATTGCAAATGATACATGCTTGGGAGCCTCGGTGATGCGCGATTCTGTCTATGCTATCGAGGTGATATGCCAACAAGTAATGAAACCGGTCCGACAGCTGAGTGGGGGTGTGAGGGAAGGGGGTATCATTGGGATTCTCATATGCAGCGAGGTGCAAAAGTATGAATCCAGGAGAAAATTTATTAATTGAGACATGATAACAAAATAAATTATTGTAGTATGAAACCAAAAGCACTTTCAAGGGATTTCCATGAACTTTTAAAGACATAACAACACTTAATATTGTTGCGGTTCTCGGAACCGCATGCATACAACAGATAGGTGTCCCAAGACTGTTATGCCATTAATATACGTGTAGATAGACCCCTTCCTTTTGTTTAGCGGGACAACGGGGAGTGCGTTGCGATGGTCTAATAGTTAGGGTTATTAAATCATTTTCCCCTCCATTTCATTCCCACTCTTATCTTCTTTTATTTCCTGGGATAAATCAGTCACAAACGCTTTAGCAGTAAGGTGGGCGAGCTGTACCAACGTCTACCCGAAACCCGACAAGTGCGGCGAGTCACGAACGCTTTAGCAGCAAGGTGGGCGAGCTGCACCAACGTCCACCCAAAACCAGACATGTGCGGCGAGTCACGTACGCTTTAGCAGGAAGGTGGGCGGGCTACACCAACGTCTACCCGAAACCCGGCCCAAGCTGGCGGACCACGTGAGGGGTCGGGGCCAATCAAGGCGCCCGATTCGGGCGATGACGTCAAATTCGGCATGATCCCCTCCCCTGAGTTTCGGGCTCTATAAAATACGGAGAAGCTCCTCCGTCGGGGGTGTGTGTGATTCGGAGTGGTGTTTTCACACGGTGTGTTCCTGCTTCTTGACTCTGCCCACACCTTGCCTCGTCCACCCGCCTACCTGGTCCCGCCCACTACTCCACTCTCGCACTCTGGGCTCCACCCTTCTCCACTCAAGCTCCTCCATCAGAACACAAGCTCCACACGTGCAGCTTGGGCCAGAGACAACGCGACTACTGTCGGGTACTGCACCACGGAGCATCCCCTCCCCCGAAACACCCAGGTACCGAGAGCATAAGCTCAACCCCCTCCCTGGTTGCAAAAGTCCCTTCCCATTGGGGTTTCTTTTTCTGTGTGTGTCTGAGTCTGCTGGCACCTGTCTGTTAAGCAAGTCTGTAGAAGTGCATTATTGTTGTAACTGTTATTAATCTCGCGTCAAGTCTGCACTGTGTCTGCTTTCGTAAGTTGCTTGTATTATTGTCGCACCACACCTCTCTCCTCTTTCCCTGCGTTACATACCCAATAAATCTTTGTCCTACCACATACTTTTCCTCGCTTGCTTATTAATAAATAATTATTATTAGGAATGTTCCCTGCTCGTCTTTGTCTTTTCTCCCATTGGTCCAGCATGGTTCGAATCTAAGTTTAGCCGGGTCTTTATTCCCAATGATCCGTTCCTTCTAGCCGGTACGTCCTTGGCAGTGTCGCTCGGCTGCATCAGATCCGGAAAAGTGATCCGATCTGGTAGAGTGATCCGGTTCGGACAAGGCGTACCGAGGGCGTGGTTCCCCGGTAATTAAACCACGTGGTTAATTAGGTAACCCGATTCCATAGACGGGAGGACCCGAGGTCACGCAGTTGAGTTATTGGCGTCCACGGTCAGTTAAGCGACCCGCCGCGTCACGGAATTATCTGTGAGCGACGGCCTACAATTCCGGGGAGTCTGGTGGGAATCGACGTAACTTCCCCCGCCTAGTGGTCTTCTCACCCGACCCCGCCGGCCCGCAACAATATAATCAGAAAAATCAAATCTGTCTTTACATATAATCAATAATCAGTGTGACTCCCTTTTGGCCTGAGAACTGCTTCAACTCCATTTCGGATCGATTTAATTTGTCTATGGATTATAATTATTATCATTAAATATTTTCCCAACAGTGTTGTTATACATTCCAGAGCGTAGTCAGACTGCTCGCATAAATTTTATCTTTCTCTCAAATGTATCTTCATCCAGCACGCCATAGGAGAAGAAACCATTTTCTGATTGTGAAGACTTGTGTCGTATTTGTCGTGGCCTAAATACCTGGCTCCTTGACATTCTCGCCGATAAGAGAGGCCCTTTAGCCCACCGTCCGGCTTTCTTTGGAGCATCAGCGATTCCATCATTCAGAAACATTTTCCTTTTCCCAAATCTAATGGGGCCAATTGGAAAGAACGGGTCTCGGTAGAAGCCAGTCAGGAGGCCTACGTCAGAATCTCGGGAGGAAATCAAGGCGAGACCATACATGTTACTCCAGGTGGTCCTCATGCTGTATCTACCAGAGCCAATCCCTCGTTTCTCCGTGACGCACCCAGCCAGCTAACAGGAGGACCGAGCATGAGAGTTGACGAGGTCCGAGCGTGCGAGTCGAGTAGCATATTTTTGTGAAGTATGCTGAGGGTTGCTTTTGAACCGAGTGATTTTTGTGAAAGAACTGCAAGTATTTTTTGTGAAAAGCACATACTTGTTTAAAGCCGTGCCTCTTCAGCTTACATGTATTAAAGAGAGTGGGACAAAACGAGGGGAGGTAGGGATGAGTTTCGTCGAGGGGGGGGGGGAGAGATGTGGGCATGGGAAGGAGAGGGGGAGCGAGTAGAAAAAAGAGCGGTGCGGTGCGTGCACGCAGGATTATAGCAGGCTAGGGTAGTGTGTTCAGCGGGTCAGCCCGGGCAGCATTGCTGATTGATGATCAGAGCGTCCCAAACTGATCACGATGGGGCAGGCAGCAGTTCGAAGAGAGAGTGGTATTTTGAATGTGGATCAATGTAGGGTAGTGGTGTCGAGTGGAAGGAGGTGATGCAGAGAAGGAGGTTGGAAGTGTTGTGTGTGCAGGAGACCAGATGGAAAGAAGACAGGGTGCAGAGGTCGGTAGGAGGATACAAGCTGTTGCACGTGGGTGGGGATGGAAAGAGTAATGGCGTGGGAATAATGGTATCGGAAGAGATCAGCAAGCATGTGGACAGAGTGGAAAGATAGGAAGGACGGATAGTGATGGCATGGGTGGTGATAGAGGCAAATGGTGTGTGTTGTGTCAGTATATGGGCCACAAATGGGAAGGACTGGGTGTAGAAGCAGGAATTCAGGGATGCACTGGAGAAAATGATGGGAATGGTTGATCTGGAGGTGATGCTGTGCATTGTGTGGGACATTAATGCACATGTGGGAGTAGCGGAGACAGGTAAAGGTGAATGTGTTGGTAAATTTGGTTGGGGAACGAGTAATAGAGAGGGTCAAGAGCTGGTGGCGAGGAATGGGATGGCCATAGCTGGTTCATTCTTTCAAAATATTTGGAGGAGTGGAAGAAGTATGGAGAAGCGTTTAGGGGAATTGCATAAGTTTTGTGTGGAAAGACATCAGGAAAGGGTGCATCATTGATGGATAGAAACTTTGAAACAGCCAAAGGCTTACCTTGTGAGGCTTTTCTTCGTCGCTTTATACACCATTCTTTGGCTGGAAGAGCATGAGGGTTTATATATACATTATATATATATATATATATATATATATATATATATATATATATTATATATACATTATATATATATATTTATATATATTATTTTATATATATATATATATATATATATATGTATCCAGTAGTGTAGGAACAGGCCCACCCCCTCCCCAGGTATATACAGGAGGAGGTAAACAAGAAAATTGCTCTTGATAAAGGCCAGTGGAGGCCCGGTGCATGTCGAGTTGCTGGCCGAAACGTCAAGTCACTTGGACAAAATTATGGGTTGGAGAACTGAGAAATGGATTTATTGGAGATTATATATATATAAATATATACATATATATATTATATATTAATACTGTACATATAAAGAAAAAGGGGTGAGTTCCAATGGTATGAATAAAATTTTAAAAAGCAGAGCCACCAATCCAGATTTCGCCCTTGTTATGGGCTCGTCAGGATGACATACTGGCAAATCGTTTATTTGTGGCCATACTAAGCTAAGGCTCTGCTTTCATTTATTCTTGACCATAAAGTAATAAATCTGTTTTCAAAGACCTGAGTGCCACACAGACAACATCTTAGTTTGGAGGTGATGTATCGGCATAATTTATGTGCATGATGTCAGTGTCATGTCACATCTACGGTCAGTGTGCTCCTTTCGTTTAATATATTATTCCTGCCTGCAAATCTCTTAACTGATGATCAGCAGGGCAAAGACAATATGTTTGTGTGGCAGATGATACTTGTTACTAACAGGTCGTGCGGCAAATGATGTGATGGTCCTCGATCTGTGCCCTGCTGCCTCACCAAGTTAGGGGGGTTGATTTGTATCACATCCTGGCCTTTGTTTCCAAATTTCAGCCTATTTTGTTTCATTTGTCATGCTATGTCCAAGTTCACTCCGCTGGAGCATAATCTTACAAATTCTGCCCGGCGGTAAGGGGACGTTGAGCAATTGCAAGACTTGTGGAAAACTAATTCAGACTGAGAATTTTCTTTGGTCATGTTGGCAAATTAGCAAAGGGATACAACCTGGCCCCTGCTCTCGATGGCAATGAAAATGGAATGCACAGCAAAGTACCAAGCTGAATCCACCAAACCACAAAAATCGATCCCTGAAGAATATCCAATTCACTAATTATCCAAGCTCACCGCACACCTCGAATACATTATTATCGAGCATATGCACTTCACGATAAGAAATGGATTTGGAAGATCATTCATATCATTTTACATGTCAATTATTTATCTTCAGAAAAGGAGGTGAAAGTACAAATGGATGAGTAGTGAGAAAAACAGGAAGGCATGGCAAAAAAAGTGACGACAGGCAGGACAATTTTAACGTACTGAAAGAAGAAGATTGTGGCATCATCTGCAGCATTCTCTACAGCATCGCATGTCACCACCAACACCGGAGATGCATCTGGAAAGAGGTAGCAGCAAAATGTGCAGTTGGATAGCACTTGGCCAAGAAGATGGGGAAAAGTTGATGAGATACTATGTTCACACCAAAGTTTGAAGAATCATTATCCTCAAAGTAACTCTTAAATATATAGCAGTAGAACAACAATGGTTTTGAAGAAGCAACTTTCACACGGCACAATCAAAACAGTGACTGAAGCACCAACAGAGGTTAAAACAATATTCTACTGTTGGTGACTCATTTTGGACACTATTTTGATGCCACTGGTGAATATCCATTAATGACTGACCCTGTGGGAGATGGTGGAGCTGATAGCCACTCTGTGATAGTATGTTCTTGGAGAGTTCATGCAAGTTGTACTTCTCAGATGTTGCAAAAGCAATGCATCGCATTAGCTGAACAGACAAAGTAGTGACAACAACTTGGAGAACAGGAAACGAGTTTCAAAAAATTTCATACAAAACTATAATGTACACATTCAACATTTCTTAAATAGCCAAACCACAATGTTGAATGTAGTCATAAAAATTACGTTGTCAAAAGACTGGAAGTCAAGATGGCCCACGGATCATTCAGAAGGAAATGCTATACTGCAGTAAGGAATCGTGAAACCATACCCGAAGTGGGCACCCTGGCCACAATCACAGAAACAACTAGAATGGCGCTCGGTAGAGCGCATACCTCTGCCATGCTGAACAGTTCATGTTTTGTATTCCACTGATCGACTAGATATGGATCCGGACATGAACCAAAATCGAATTGGCTTGTTCTTGTCAACTAATCAACTCATCTACCTAGCTTTGTCACAACTCGTCCATCACTTTTTGAGATACCATGCTATGTATCGTTTTTGGCCCCATTTCTCAATGGTGAAGAATCACTTGCAGAATTAAAAAAATTATCAGACCCAGATCTTCACCAAAATCGAAACAATAAGTCATCATCGCACACCCAACCAGTCCACCAAGTTTCGTCCGAATTCGTCCGCAAGTTTTTGAGATATCGTGCTTTATATCGTTTTCGGCCCAATCTCTCAATGGTGAAGAATCACTTAAAAACTTCTGGTCGCCAGATCCGGATCTTCACCAAATTCTAATCATTTTGTCCTTGTCACACACCCAACCTATCAATCATGTTTTGTCCAGAGATATCCTGCTTTCAGATAGACAGAAAAACAGACAGACAAAGAAACAGGGGTGAAACTAGAGGGGGGAGCACTCGGTAGAGCGCAAAACCTCCGCCGCCAATACTGCTAGGTCACTCTGTACTCAGCGTGAACCTGATATCCTTTCATTCAATTTGACTCAACAGTGCTCACAGAGTTATAGTTTGCAATTCCCTTTTACTTTTAACTTTTACTCATACTCAATTCATTGCTCATAACTAGATTCCTTGAGACAGAAATTGATTTTACGTGTGGTTATATCCACCTGACAGTTTCCAAATCAGCCCCAATTATAACAGTTGATATCTCTCTGCTTTTT
>CM068963.1:43165692-43177948 GCA_035128595.1 Eptatretus atami | reverse complement strand
ACTTTAGAAATTAACTTTTGAAATATCATGCTAAATATCGTTTTTGGCCGTATCTCTCAATGGTGAAGCATCACAGAATGTTCGGTGGGCATGCACAGAAACCCAGGGAAACTGGGGTCATCAGGAGAGTTAAACGTATATATTGTGTGCGAGACAAGAATTGTAACATTAAAAGGCTCAAAAAGCTTCAAAAAGAAGCTGAAAATACCTGAGAGAAAGTACTGTGCCTCTGCACAACAAAAGACTTGGAGAACTTGCTCAGCTCGCCGAATGGGCAACTGTCTGTACTGCAAACTCCCGACCATATGGGCCGGTGCAAGGCCTGATTGGACGGACCCCTGACGGGTCGCTCAGGGTGAGTGGACTGTGTATCTGTATTGAGTGCTTCTGAACACTGATGGGAAAGACATATCTGGGACTTGTGAATGTACAAGGTAAGGTTAAAATGACAATATTTGCTATTAATCAAGTTTTGGAGGAAAGGAGGGGGGTGAGCTACAGGAGCTGTGAGGAATGTTATAAATATATTATTTGTTTGGTTTCAGGGTCACAGCAGAAACACTAGATTTTTGCATCTTATTGCTGAAAGTTTAAGAGTGTGTGTGTGTGTGTGTGTGTGTGTGTGTGTGTGTGCCACTGCCGCTGCTACCTTGTACCAATTATGGTCAATGAACACAACACCTCACAGCCACGGATATGTTTCGTATTTCTATATATTTTCGTGAGTCCGATTTGTATAATTTAGGGACAAAACAATTACGGTTAATCATCCTGAAATTGCCACTCTTTTGTCTAAGTGGTGAAAAATTTGTTTAAAAGTTTATTTGAATCACAGATTTCATGCTAGTAATGACATGTTAAAAATGCCCGGTGAGCAGAACCAAGTCACTGAAACACACAGCGCATGCGCAAAGACCTCATTTAGCATTCATATATCATTTCGAAAGTCGTGCATTGACCAGAGTGAACTGCTTGCCCACTTGCTATGGTTTCAATTACTCTCATAAAAAGCACTGTATATGAATCGATGGAGAACTTCTCGAGAAACTAGAACGGCACTCGGTGCAGTGCATACCTCCGCCAGGCTGAGGTTTACGTGTTGTAACCCACTGCAGGCCCATCGCCAGGATTTCACAAGAGTGGGGGAGTGCGAATCCAGAAGACTGAACAGTTTCATTGTCCCAGCAATGCATTGGACTCACATTCAAAGGACTGACAGCTCGTGATAGGGGTCCTGGGTACCCCACCACCCTGGAAAAGTTTATAGGCTTCAAATACAATCATTTCCCATATTCCGGATACTATTTGGGATTGGAATATCTCGTGGGATTTGCAAATTTTCAACCGTCTTATCAAGCTGAGAAGCAAACAATCTATCATCACATTCATGTCTACATTTCTGTTGTTCCAGATATACAAATTGTGGTCATACGGACGCTCATCAATAGTCCTTTGTTATTAACCTCCGCCATCGAAGATGGACGGAGGTTACTGTTTTCACCCCTGTCTGTTTGTTTTGTTTGTGAACAGTATTACGGAAAAACTCCTGGACGGATTTCGACGAAACTTGGTGGGGGGATTAGGTATGTCCAAGGATCATGCCATTAGATTTTGGACTTGGTCCAAAGTCCAATATGGCCACCATAGCGGCCATTTTGAAAAAATATTTGAATTTTTGTTTTTGCATTTCTACATGTTTTAAGTGATTTCCAACCAAAAAAAAAATAATTTGTTAGAGAAAAAAAAAAACATTTTGCAACTTTTTTTTCAAAAAAATTTCGATTTTTTTTTGGCATTTCTACATGCGCGTCGATCTAGTTTAGTTTATTCAATCGTGGTTCAGTAGAGTCTGATCCGTTTTGACCTACAATGAATAGGATATCAGGTTCACTAAGTGACCCAGCGTATTGGCGGCGGAGGTTTTGCACTCAACAGAGTGCTCCCCCTCTAATTTTATCTGTAGCATGCCCTTCATCCACAATCGTCTGCAATTTATATGTACAGTACTTGGGTAAATTCTACTTGATGTTGAACATAATTACCTCCACCACCGAAGGTGGACGGAGGGTGTGTTTTCACCCCTGTTTGATCGTTTGTTTGTCTGTGAACAGCATATCTCAAAAAGTTGTGCACAGATTCGGACGAAACTTGGTGGAAAGCTTGGGTGTGTGACAAGGACGAAACGATTCAAATTTTGGTGAAGATCCAGATCCGGATCCAGCCTGGATACTTTAGAGAAATAATGTTCTATTTCCAGACACCGCCCTTGCTAGCTTTTACCTTTCTTCTGATCCGCCATGTTGAATTGAATTGTTGTTGTTATTAGGGGACCCAGTCTAATGGACTGGGTAACCTATTGTCTTCTCTTTTTAATTATTTTCTTTTTCCGCCAGCAATTTGCAGGCTTTTTCGCTTTAAAAATCATTTTCTCAGGAACGGTAAGTCCGATGACACGAAATTTTCACCATCAGTATGTATCTTTTTTGATAGTATACTTAATTATAATTATGATGTCATAGGTCACTTGGTATGGGCACCATCTTTTATTTTTATGTGGGTTTATTTCGTAGTTATGTTTTTTTTGTTTTACAACAGCAGCGGCACCGTCGCCTCGCTCCAACGCCACAGCGCACGTGTTTCTGGGTGCGAACGTGGTGGGACCCCTCGCTCCAGAGCCAACTCTGCCCACGAGGGCAAGGGCACACCCTTCGTCCAATCAGGAGGCTCATCGCCTCAGATCGGGACTCCACCAGAAGGGTGGAGTTGCCCCGCCTACCATGGGCCTGTCCAATGAGGGACGCCAGCGAATCGCGTGACGCAACCGTCCAATCAGAGGCGAGTGGCCAGGAAGACATCCCTCCCACCTCGGAGAGGAAGAGTGATCGGCGCGTTCTGTCTGGCTGTCTGGGTCTGCTCGCCTGGTGTCGTCTGATCCGTGTGAAGCTTTTTCGGCCTTGATCGCCTGTCGCCTCGTCGTCTCTCGCCTCGTCCGCCTTCGTGCTGGCTGGCGTCCGTCGCTCTATCCCTCGTCCTTGGTGCTTGGTGCTGCGTTGAGGCGGTGGGTGAGTCCGCCACCGGACAAGCTCGACTAGACCGCACGAGGCGGAGAGTGCAAGTGCAGACTCTTGCCCTCAGCTGCCTTCCCTCCCGAGCTGACAGGCCAAATAAAGGCTGCGGCCACCATTTATTTTGGGTGTGTGCGTGCGTGTGTGTCTGTGGGCCCAGTCTACAAGTAGCAATTGCTTAAGTGCCTTGTACATTACTTGCATTCCTTCTTGATGGTCTGTTTAACTCTGCTCTTTTTCGCTCCCCTGCCCCATATATAAATATAGGGTGTCCGAAAAAAATATACAACTTTTAAAATGCTTCGTTTGATCCTAAAAAAGCAGTAATTTTGTCACATGCTTCATTTCTTGTGCAGAGACCCTGAAGTTTATTTTGATACCAAGCAACGCCAGAAAAATGCCAAGACTGACCGTACAACAACGGACGAAAATTGTTGAACTTTGGCCAGACGAAAAGTGTCATACAGGTGCAACGTCTTTACTCGAGACATTTCTATCCACTTGCGCCATGACCAAATTTCGGACAATAAAGTCACCATGTGGTGGCGGTTGGTTGGTATGATAATTGGTCCATACTTCTTTGAAGATGACCAGGGACGCATTTGCACGGTAAACCAGAGAACTATCGCAAATGATTCACGAATTCTATTCTGCCTGAGCTACGTACTCAGGCCCGTAGGAGAAACAACCTGATCCAGATGAGAACCCATGGTTCCAGCAGGATGGGCACCGCCCCATACCAGCAGGGAAACAAGGCGTTTTCTCAACCAACATTTTGAGGGCCGCTTTATCTCCCTCACGAAGACGTTGAGTGGCCACCGTATTCCCCTGACCTTACTCCTCCAGACTTCTTCTTGTGGGTATCTCAAAGACAGGATCTATGGAAACCTGGGCCTCAGACTCTTGATCAGCTGAAGGAAAACATCCACCGAGAAATCCAGAACATTCCTCAGGAAACTTTCCAAAGTGATGGAGAACATGACAACGCGTTTGCAGGCAGTGATTGGACAACGTGGAGCCTACGTCGAACATGTGGTCGAAAAAAAACGACGATTCTATACCAAAATTTAAAATTTGGTGACAATTTTTACATTGGTACAATAAACTTCAACCTTTCAGCTTTCTATCCAGCCATATATCTTTTAAATGTAGTTATGACCATCCTCTTTGCAGATGAAAAGTTGTATATATTTTTTTGGACACCCTGTAAACCCCGATTGTTCGATTACCAGCTCGTTGTTGTGCTTTCTTTATTGACCCAGCACGGTTCGTGCTTGAGAACCAGTAAGCCGATTGGCTGTAAGTTGTCGTTTGGACCGACGGACTTTGGTAATTCGCTCGGTTACACCGGACCGAGGCCGCTCGAGCGACCCGGTTCGACAGAGGTCCATTGAGGTGTGTACTTCCCCGGTAATTTGACGTGGTATTTAGGTATATTGAAATTTGGCTATTAACCCTACCCCACGCTGTCAGAGAATTGGGGAGCACGGTCCTTAAGTGACCGTGACCTTCGGAGTTGTCCGAAGTTACGACCTGCAATTCCGGGTTCGGTGGGAGACGGCTCTACTGCTCCACCTGGCGACCGTTCCTCGCCACCGACCCCCGGCCACAAACAATATTAAGTAATATTTACTCTGGAACCGCCTGTGTCAATATATGTGAAATTTAAAATTATTATCAGCCGACATGTGAAACGTAGGTTTAAAATTTCAACCTGATTGGCCACACGGTTTGCAGCCAGAATTATTTAATATTTGAATCTGAGAACTTTTAGAATTATTTTTTTCCAGAAGACTCACTTGGCTGCACCTGCATGCATTTGAGGGTACAGGAATAGCAATTCAACTGATACCGCCAATATCCCCAGGAAAAAGGGCTGACTGCATATGGAATACATAGATTGAACACTTTGTGCTGACCGGTTCGTAACACGTCAGTCCCGCGCTGTATCGAAGCAGGGCTGTATTTGTATCACTATTAAATACTGTTTTCTCTGGAACCACTTATCCTATCGAAGGGAAACTTTGCAACTATCATTTACAGAAAGTCTCACGTTGTATCAAAGGCGGACATCTGGGTACCTGGTCATCACTGCCAGCAGTTATAAAGTGGCAGTTCTAGTTTTTATTGTTGTTTAATTGTTGGTGCTGGGTTACCATTAATTTTTACGGTTGGAAATCAACAAAAATTACACTATAACGATTGCAGATGTTTCACTTTAACATTTGAAAACACTTTGGGGCTACACTCAAAAAGGTGTACGGTACTGAAAATCTCACAACACTGAGTTCATAAAGCACTTTAGCCTTTCATAAGTAACACTGCACATCCGTTTTACTCTGATTTGAGCTGTCCAGATTTGCGAGCAGCCACAGTGCCTTCAGAAAGTATTCACACCCCTCGACTTATGTCACATTTTGTTGTGTTCCAGCCTGAATCCAAAATGGATTACATTTTAAAAAAAATTGTCACCGATCTACACAAAATACCCCATAATGACAAAGTGAAAACATGTTTTTGGACATTTTTACAAGTTAATTAAAAGTTAAAAGCTGAAATGTCTTGCCTCAATAAGTATTCAACCCCGTCAGTCAATACTTTGTAGAAGCACCTTTGGCAGCGATTATAGCCTCGAGTCTTTTTGGGGTATGTCTGCATCAACTTTGCACATCTGGATTCGGGGAGTTTCTCCCATTCATCCTTGCAGATTTGCTCAAGCTATGTCAAGTTGGATGGGGACCGCCAGTGAACAGCAATCTTCAAGTCTTTCCACAGATTCTCAATGGGATTCAAGTCTGGGCTTTGGCTGGGCCATTCAAGGACTTTCACGTTCTTGTTCTGAAGCCATTCCAGTATTGCTTTGGTTGTATACTTGGGGTCATTGTCCTGTTGGAACGTAAATCTTCGCCACAGTTTAAGGTCTTTTGCATTGCACTCTGAAGCAGGTTCTCCTCAAGGATTTGCCTGTATTTGGCTCCATTCATTGGTTCCTTTCTCCCTATAAGTCTCTTATTCTCTGCTGCTGAGAAGCATCCCCACAGCATGATGCGGACACTACCATGCTTCACGGTAGGGATAGTGTTGGATGGATGATGAGCTGTGCTTGGTTTCCACCAGATGTAGCACTTTGTATTCAGGCCGAAGACTTCAATTTTCATCTCTTCAGACAAAAATAATCTTTTGCCTCATGCTCTCAGTCTTTCATGTGCATTTTTTCAAATGCCTTTTTCTCAGGAGTGGCTTCTGTCTTGCCATTCTCCCATGAAGCCATTATTTGTGAAATGCTGCAGTGACTGTTGTCCTTCCGGCAGGTTCTCCCATCTCAGCCAAGGAACTCTGTAGTTCTGTCAGAGTGGTCATTGGGCTCTTGATCACCTCCCTGACCAAGGTCCTTCTTGCCCAGTTGCTCAGACAGACAGCCCTCAGAAGAGTCTGGGTAGTTCCATATTATTTCCATTTCCTATTGATGGAGCTCACTGTGCTTTTGAGAACTTTCTACACTTTAGAAATTGTTTTATATCCTTTCCCAGATCTATGCCTCCTCACAATTCTATATCGGAGTTCTACGGACAGTTCCTTGGACTTCATGGTCGAGTTTCTGCTCTGACATTCACTGTGGGACCTTATATAGGAAGGTGTGTTTCTTTCTAAATCATGTTCAGTCAATTAAATTGGCCAAATGTAGAATCCAATCAAGTTGTAGAGACATCTCAAAGATGATCAATGAAAATCGGATGCACCTGAGCTCAATTTGGAGTGTCATAGCAAAAAGGTTGAATACTTATTGAAACAAGACATTTCAACTTTTCATTTTTCATTGATTTGTAAAAATTTCTAAAAACATGTTTTCGCTTTGTCTTTATGGGGTATTTTGTGTAGATTGGTGACAAGAAATTGAAATTTAATCCATTATAAAATCAAGCTGTAACACAACAAAATGTGACAAAAGTCAAGGGTGTGAATACTTTCTGAAGGCACTGTAAGTTACTCCATGATCACGACATACTTCACCCGTATGAGGGAGAGTCACAACCAGTGCGGTCACATTCCCCACCCCAGTGCCAAGGTAGAAAACACAATATTAAAGCCACAATTTCACAAATATCCAGATTATACTTGAGTGGAATGCTTAATACACCATATTAAGAGTCAAATCTAGACAAGATCAAATAAAGAGAGATGAGCCTGACATGAGGAGGTTGAGAACGATGTCAACTGTCTGACATGTAATGCAAATCTGGTGTCACGTGATTAAAGCCACGTGTTGTGCCGAACGATAATCTAATATAAGTAATCATCGCCCTGGATGAATTAACGTCAGTGTAATGGCTTTTTCGAAATTTATCCAGTGGAATGATTATTTGCAGTCACCGTATTGGTTGAAAACGCTGTGATACATATTTAAGTACTTCTCCTGGCCTAGATTACATATTTAAGCCTCATCATGAATGGCCTTATCTTTTGATACACAACTGAAAGCATGACAAGCAATTTCATATTAAAATACAACAGCACTCGATGACATCGACAGATGTGCCTCCACCCACATTATTACATCATTGTACATACTTGTACCAAGTTTTATTTAAATCCCCGAACCCAGATTCAAAATATTAAATAATTCTGGCTGCCAGACCATCTGTCCAATCAGGTTGAAGTTTAAAACATATATTCCCTATAACTACAAGATCATAACTGTGATGTTTCACATTGATTGATGGAGCATAGGGAAAAATATTTTTTCTTCATTTTCGTTCCATCCAATATGGCTGCCAGACCATGTGACCTTTTAATTATTCGGAAACACCCTGGTATTCCCAAGAATTGGGGAACATGTGGGTGAAGTTTCCCCTCGATCTGTCAAGCCGTTCTGGAGAAGAAGGTTTTCAAAGGTTTATTCTTCAAAAAAATAATAGCTGCCAAAACCATGTGACCTATGACAACATAGGAGAACATTTTGTTCTCATGGATAGGCGATCATACCTGTAAAGTTTTGCCTCGATCTGTTCAGCCATTTCAGAGAAGAGGTTTTTTGAAGGTTTTTATGTTAAAAAAAAAAATATATATATATATATATATAGCTGCCAAACCACATGACCGATGACATCATCAATTTTTTCCCACCATTCAATTTAGCCCTAGATGACCCTCAAAATTTTTCATAGGATAAAGATAGGATAAAGCATTTGATGTATGCAATTATGTCATAAGGAAGCCACCTATGCAATCATTAAAAACAAATCACTTGTTTCCCATGAGTATTGGACATGTAGAAAGTTTAAATTTTTTCCATGCAACAGTTTCAGAGATAGAGGTCCAAAGTTTTTCCTTTTTCCCAACATGGCTGCCACAACACATCATAAGTATCATTAAAACATTCTAAATGAGTAGTCGCACCGATAGTGAAAATGTAGTGTCAATCGGATAAGCGGTTACAGAGAAAACAGAGAAAATTAGCACAGACGTGTACGTATGTATGTACATCTGTACGGACAGACAACTCGAAAACATAATGCCTTCAGCGACTTCGTGAGCGGAGGCGTACAAAACATCAGAGGCAAAAGGGGGGTGCACCCCATGCATCACCCCTCCTCCCACCTCGGTCCCACCTCGGCATTGAAGGCCGGATCCCAATCTGGATCTTCACCAAAATTACATCAATTCGTCCGCGTCACACACCCAACGTGTCCACCAAGTTTTATCCAAATCCGTCCTCAACTCTTTGAGATATCCTGCACACAAACAAAAAGACAAGAAAAAGACGTCGTGCAGAGCACGATACTTGCAAAATACAACCCCTCTCAAAGGGTTTCCATGGATACATCAAATTGTCCATTTCATTAAGATTAAAATTGACATTTGACAATCTTTATCAAAGCTCAGGTCAATCGGATGAAAATAGATTATTTTTCAGATTGAAATTGATGATTTTAGAAGTTTTACCTCGAGTTGACCTCAAAAATAGTTGGTTTCCCAATTCAGTGATGGACGATGCAATTGCCGTTTAATCTCCAAGTCAATCGGATGAAAACCGACGATTTTTCAGATAAAATTTGATGATTTTAGAAGTTTGACTTTAAGTTGACCTTTGACCTCAAATAGTGTCGGTTTCCCAATTCAATGACGCAATATGCAAATCATGTTCAACTATCAAGCCAATTGGATGAAAAATGACGATTTTAGAAATTTGATCTCAAGATGACCTTTGACCTCAAAATGAATAGGCTTCTCAGTTGAGACTTTCTTCTATAACTTGGTAAAGTTTTGTGAAGATCGGTTTAGAATTACGACCCGTATGCGATTGACAATTACGGACAGAATAACAAAATCGACCGACCAATTACAGCACTTGAAAAATCTTCGATTTTGCAAGTAACGGACAGACAGACAGACAGACAGACAGGGGTGAAAACAAAACCTCCTTCACCTTCGGTGGTGAAGGTAATGATAACAAAATGATGAACAATATAATCTCACTCTCAACTCCAACGTGCCTGGATTTCTGTACATATTTTTCAGTTATTTAATTTTCTTCGGTTCTTTGTTCGTTTCGAGGCTTTTCCTATTTCATGTCATACCGTTGTTGGCCCTAACTCTCAATGGTGAGGAATCATTTCAAATATATATATATTTTTAATCTTCTCCAGTCCATCCATCCCATCCCATCCAACCAGTGGGACCATACTCTGTGCAGACCGTTGGTGCTGCCTAAGCAGTCTCCTTGGCTAGTGGGCACAACCCTGGACGGGTCACCACTCCGACACAGGATACCAGCAAGCTGCAGGCTCAATTTTGCCGACCTCGGCAGGATGACAGAGGTCAACCCCACCTGGTATTAATTCATTAGCCGAGCAGGATTTGAACACCAGGATCTCAAGCCACTCGAGCCATTAAGCCAACACCAGGATCAACTTATCCAGTTCATCAACAAAATCTAATCAATGAAACGTTGTCACACATAACCGTCCACCAAACCTGTCCATAACTTTTTGAGATATCCTGCTCACAGACAGCCAGACAGGCAGACACAGACAGGCAGGCAGCACAGACACAGCAGGCAGACAGGACAGGCAGGCAGACAGAGACAGGCAGACACAGACTGCAGGAGACACAGACACAGGCAGGAACAGACACAGACACAGACACAGGCACAGGCACAGGCACAGACAGGCACACAGACACACAGGCAGGCAGACCACAGCAGACAGGCAAGACACACAGCAGCAGGCACAGACAGACAGACAGACAGGCACAGACAGACAGGCACAGACACAGACAGGCACAGACACAGACAGACGAGCACGAGACACAGACGACACAGACAGAACTAGACAGTACAGGCACCAGACCAGGCACAGACAGCAGACGGCAAGACAACAGAGCAGACAGGCACAGACACAGACAGACAGGCAGACGTGAAAGTATAACCTCCATCCATCTTCGATGGCGCAGGTAACAAAACATGACGGGCTCTGGTGGAGCCAACAAAGCAATCCAGCAAGCGAGTGAGGATAACAAGCGTCGGTGTTCATTCGGTTAAAGATTCGATGTAGTCCGTACTAACACGGGCCTTTGGGACTCGGACATGAAGAATACGGAACACACATTTATTTAAAAACAAACACGACGACCCGCCCTCGTGTTACCTGGGTTGTGCACGAGCAACGGGGCCACAGCACGCGGAATATTCTCAATAAATAAATAAATATAATAAATAAATATAATAAACACTGAGCAACCAGACGAGCTGCTCGTACGGATGTTTCCACATGAACAAAGATGTTTTTTTTGCGACAAACAAGTAAATGCTGCCTCGGCGTTCGATTCAACTTAATTACTCGTTTCTCTCCGTCCTCGACTACCTTTTTAAACTCCACATCCCATGAGGACCGCAGCCGATACCGTCGACCACACCGCCCAGAGAATGCGCACCGTCACGTGATTTCTATTTGTTGTTGTTGTTGTTTTTTTGTTTTACCGTTCCAGTTCATACGGATGCAGCGATGGTTTTTAACTTGAAGGATATATAATATATATATATATATACAAGTCAAAGTTAGGGCCAAAGTAACATAAATAAATATACAACGAGGTAAAAATAAGTAGGAAGCACGTACGGCAGGTACTGATGCTAACTATACCGACAAGGCTACAAATTGATCAACTCGAAAAACTAACCAGTTGTTTGTTTGTTTGTTACTTGCAAAATCGAAGATTTTTCAATTGTGTTGGTTTAGTCGATTTTGTTGGGTAGTCGATAAAGTCGAAAAAAAAAAAAATTTTTTTTGATCTACCCTGATCACTTTTTCCGTCGATATGTTTGTCTGTACATCTGTCTGTATGTCTGTATGTCTGTCTGTATGTCTGTCTGTTCGGTCCAGTGCTCCGTTAATACAATGGCGATTTCGATGAAACTTGGTGGGTAGTTCATACCATGACCTAGTTGTGTGCAAATGAGAACCGTTGCTATGGAGACCACCGTTGCCTAGTAACGGGACTTTGAAATTTTTGAAAAATCATAAAAAAATTATTTTTTCGAAAATCAAAAATCGGGCCACGAGCGACGTGGGCAGAACATTCAGCCATATTGTCAAAAATTTCCAGCGGATCCTATGAAATCTGTCGGAAAAGACTTTGAATGAACCCTGGTCGAAACAATAAAAAAACGAAGTTCGTTATATTTCAGAGACTATGAGTCAGATATACATGAAATGGTATGGTAGGTTCATGGTATGTCCTAGTTATGTGTGAGAAAGAACCGTTGCTAATGGACCCTCCGTTGCCTAGCAACGGCCGAAAAACTCTAAATGTGGGGGTATTTTAACGAAAAAAACAATCTGCAGCATTAACCTTGAAGCTAGAATCATGAATTTTTTGTGCTTATCCTCAGGTCAATTCCCATCGAACGGGCCCATCGCGTCAGGTTCTATTGGGTAGGCGACTACCCATGTCCGCCTACCGGCTTGTTATTTTGTCTGTCTGTCTGTCACATACAGGTCACAATTTTAAACCGATCTTCATGAAACTTCACCACATGCTAGAGTTTGTCATAAGAAAGAAGTCTATTGCTTTTAAGGTCAAAAGGTCAACATAGGCCAAAGGTCAACAACTTTGGTGATAATTGTAAAATCCTCAATTTTCATCCAATTGACTTGAAATTTGAAGAGGATTTATATTTCAGGTCACTGAAT
>CM068963.1:43113491-43130853 GCA_035128595.1 Eptatretus atami | reverse complement strand
GTATAAGCATGATATTTGAATAAGTGATGTATAACATAGATATTTATAGTAAATGTATAACATGATATTTTGATAGTAATGTATAACATGATGTTTGATAGTAATGTATAACAGATTTTGAATAGTAATGTATAAATGATATTTGATAGTGATGTATAACATGATATTTGATAGTAATTATAACATATATTTGATAGTAAATGTATAACATGAATAATTTGATAGTAATGTATAACATGATATTTGATAGCTGAATGTATAACATCGATTTTGATAGTAATGTATAAGCATGAATATTTGATAGTAATGTATAACATGGATATTTGATAGTAAAATGTATAACATGATATTTGATAGTAAATGTATAACATGAATATTTGATAGTAATGTTATAACATGATATTTGATAGTAAATGTATAAAAGCATGATATTTTGGATAGTAATGTATAACATGAATTTGATAGTAATGTAATAGCATAGATATTTGATAGTAATGTATAACATGATATTTGATAGTGATGTATAACATGATATTTGATAGTAATGTATAACATGATATTTCAACATGTATTGGCGCTCCATATGTTCTCGTGGGATGCAGGCATACGTGGAGGAGGTACGCGCTCCACGAGGACCCTTCGCAGTTAGCAATTGCTTTCATGATCCAACTCGGCCTTAACAGGATGAATATTGGGGTACGCAAACTCTTGCCACGGAAGCTGTCTGCGCCTGGGTTTGAATCTCGACCGCAGCTGTAAAAATGTTATCTTTGTGTTTCAGCGGGCAGGGTGAATCTCTGTGTGTGTCGTTCTCCATGTGAAACTGGGCGTACCTGTCTTCTTGACATTAGTTATTATGGGCGTTAAGATCCCCACGGTGTCATTCATGAAGAGTGAGCGAGTTATCGCTGGCATCAGTGGCCAAATTAACAAATTTTGCCCGAACCTACTGTTGGGAAGGCAATGACAAACCACCTAGTCTGTTGTGGGGGAGAGAGGGAGGGGGGGTGGATTGGGGGCCAGAGTAGGGGATTGGGGGAGAGACAGGGAGTGGAGGAGTGAAGTGAGAGAGTGAGGGAGGGGAGGGGGAAAAGGGGAGAAACAAAGGAGTGTGGGAGAGATTGAAGATGGGGGAGAGAGAGGAGGGGAAGAGGGAGGGAGAGAGTAGGGGGAGTAGGGAGGATTGGGGGGGGGGGAGGAAAAAGTTTCCTTCTGTATCCATCCTGTCCACCCTATTCCTCCTACCCAATTGTTTGTTCGATTCTCCATCTAATTTTGTCCTTCACTCCAACGTTGGTGTCCCCCACCCTCACACTACTGTTCCTTTTGTTCTGTTGCATCCTGATATGTTTAGATGTTCTAGTTCTTCGCATGAGCCTTTGCTGTGTACAACAAAAAGCGCTATAGGTTGGGCAACGCATTGTAGCAGCGCTTCTATGGGCCGAATGGTTTCTTCTGTGTTGAAGTTCCTTGAAGTGAAGTTATTCTATTATATATTGTGAACGCATGTGTCTGGTCCGTAGCGTTCGTCTGTCTCCCATTTACGGGCGACCACTTCTCGTGCTGCATTGAAAAGCTGGCACATTCACTTTTGAAATGACGGAGAGAACAGGCATCAGATCATGTTGATTGCCTAAATTTTTATTTCAGCAACCAGGATAATTTTGCAACTCTTTTGAGATAAATCCAACCTCGCGCCATAAAAATCTGCACCACAATTTTGCGTGGGCAGTATAAGTACCGCAAAGTTTCGGTTCTGAGTGAAACCACGAGTGCAACACAATGACCTTTTTTTAAAGTCCATGAATTAAAACTGAAATTGATAGATTAACTTAAAACTTTATGAACGTCACTGGGACAGATAACTTTTGCTCGCTTTCCGCCGCTAAGGACGGATACTCTTCCTTTGTATCGGTGTGTGTGTGTGTGTGTTCTTTGTCATTAAGCATTAGCATAAAATTATCTTTGCAAACTCCCCCGCCTCTCCCCCTGCACCTTTCTCTCTCTCTTTTTCAGCCTCTTCCTCTCTTCTCTGCCCCTCCTTACTCCCCCTCCTAAAAGGTGTAGTACTCTCCGCCCGACACCTCTCCCTTCTCTTTCCCTCCCTCTCTCTCTTTCTTCGCTCCCATGCCCCCACTTAAACACCCTGCCCTCGCGCTGAAGTATATAGCAACCGTTTGTGAGGCGTTCGCTCGCCGCCCCTTCCTCCCCCTCTCGCGCCTTCCTTCTCTACTCTCCACTCCTTCTTCTCTCTCTTCCTTCTTCTCTCTCTTCCTTTCTCCCCCCCCCCCTTCCCTCTCTCTGCTTTCTCTATTCCCACGCACTTCCTTACAACCCCTTACCTCCGCTCCCAGAGTCCTATATAGCAATGTATGGTATGTAGCGACTGCTGCTTCTTAATCCTCCAGCTCTCATAAGCCAACATGTGGCTCTCAACAGAATCCTTTCATCTCCTCTCCCTGGTCAAGACTGGAGATCCCCAAGGCCGGTGTTCCTTTGGGCCGTTTCCCTATTCCTGGTCCTTATCAAATGATTCTCTCTGGAAAATCCTCTTTATCTATTTTCTGATGACTCCACCTCTACCATGACATCTCTCGTCATCAGATAGGCTAGGTTGCAGCCTCTTCCCTGCTCTTTCAGACCTTGAAAAAAAATTGCAAGCTGGCAAAGACACTTGGAATAGGGTTTTCGATCCTGGACAAATCTCACGCACTCATCTCGATTGTAAATCTCTCTCAAAAGGACCCTGTGGCAAACCCCCTCTGATCTAATTTCTTCTTAACAATCCTCTTGAGGAAGTTCAGTCACTCGTTCCCATGCCCGCCCCACTTACAACCCTTGCCTTCCCTGAGTGTAATGCAGGTCTCAAGCTTCCTGGGTCTCAAACGATCAGCCATGATCTTTCTTTGGCACAATCACATCTCATAGTTAGCCTCCAAAGCCAGCTGTCACTGGGCATCCTCCGTCATCCTTTTCTTTGGCATTTGAAGTCTTCCAGCCGACAAGACCTTCGTCTGAGCTTGATGGAGTACTGCTCTCCCCTCTGGGCTTCAGATCTTCCTCAGCTTGACGCCAATGGAAACCAACGGTCTTCAGATTTTGTAATCTCCCGTGATGAAGCTGTGTCTATGGTGCCCTATCAACTTTCGCCATCACAGACAGGTCAGTGGTCCCTCTGTCTTCTCCGCTCCTTTTCTGTAATTTCACCCTCTGCTCTTTCCATGCTATCATCTCCCCTAGGTTCTGCAGCACTCACATGGTGGAACGCCAGCAACCCTCTTCTGGTGAAGCTACCATAGATCAGGATCACTGCTCACCACCACTCATTTGGGTTTCCTCTTTTTCCCCATCCGTGGAAACCAACTTTCACATCCTCTTCAATCTCATTTTTTACCTCCAGGTCTTCAAGGCGGCTGTTCACCGCCATCTGCGATCGTCCCCAATCCAACCTTGATCAGTTTTTCTCAACCTTTGTAACCCCCCCGCCCCCCCCCCATTCCCACCCCAATCCCCTCCTACCCCCATAAATTTTCAGTTTCGCACCTGAAGAGTTCCCTTCTCAATCCATCTTGTCCACCCCATGCATCCTCTCCTGCCCCCCCCATTCTTCCCCAGCACTTCAGCTCTGGGCTGTTAGAGTTTTCCCCTCTCTCTTGCTGTTTATTTTGTGCTGTTGCGTCCTGATCCATTCAGTGTACTAATACTTGGTCTTCCACAAGCCTCGATGATGTTCCAAAAAGTGATTTGCATTGCTTCTTCCAGGCAGTGTCTTTACTTAGACAGGCATAAACACTGCCCCGGGTTCATTTGTTCTCCCATAATGATATCCCCTCTGTCAAGCACATGGCCATGCAGGCAATTACTGACAATATGTGCCGGTTCCTGCATGGCCATGGCTTCAACGCAACTGATCGGGAGGCTAAAATGAGGTGCGTACATCTTGCCAAGGGTGGGCCCCCGTTTAACGAAATGCAAAGGCATCCTCATTAAAGAATGATTCGCTGCTTCACCACGTTAACACCTTCCACCTTTGGTTTCATTTAACCTGAACGCACAAGGCAGCGGGCAGATTTGGATTCAGAGTTTACTCCTCATTCGATGATCTACCTACAAGGATAATGAGCACCCATCCAGCCGAAGCAACTGGTTTTAAGATACCAGTGATTCACCTTTCAACCCTAGCACTGTTACTAAGCAACCCCGCCACGAGAATGGCCGGTGCGAGGCGAGACTGTCACAAGGCTGTTGAGATGCTGAGGCCATTGAGTTTTACAACACCTTGAGAGCTTGTCCTCCATGTCACAACAAGTCGCATGGGCACCAATTAGCAATAGAATCACTGTTGAGGAAGTTCAAGTCACTCAGGCTCCTGGGTCTTGCACTCAGCCTTGCACGAAGTAATTGAAGAAGAGTACTAGGTTGCATCGTCTATGCATTGCTTCTATAGGAACAAAAGTGCTGTTGCACATAACGCTATACAGCACAATTCCAACTATTTGGATCATGTAAAAATAGATGATACCTTAAATATCCACCCCTTGGCTTATTGTAGTCATTAATTTTCTTGCATCATTCAACGACTAACGAGATTCGGTGGTGTAATGGGTTAGAGGCAATCTTCTCTGAGTCTGGGACGTCTGTGGTTTTGAACTGGAAGGTCTGTCTCTTGTTCCCGGCATAGTCATACCAAAGACTTTCAAAATGGTATGTGCTGCCATCCTTGTTGGTGCTCAGCAATTTTAAGAGGGATAGAAGCACCAGACAAACTAACGCATGGGTTGGTTGATGGGCCGAATGACTCTAACTCCTTCATTCGAGGTTCCTTGGCATATTATTTAATTTCACCTGCGTGTACGCATCTTGAAAATTCTCATTTGGACATTTATAGGGGAATAAAAGTGGGTTTGGCCTGTTAGCATTCTCATCTGAAACCTGGCTCAATGCAGAGAACCCAATGGCTCAAAATACAAATGTGTTTGTTCATTCTCTAATATTCCCTTGGTTTCGGCAGAATAGGCCTATTCGGTACACTCACTCGCCTCTGATCAATCCAGCCTGGGTCTAATGTATGATATAAGGGAAGTGCCATGCCCTCGGAATTGACGTTCAAACTGGACTTCTCCATGCCCACATTAGCTGGAAGATACGTTGAAGATACAATGGTGTCCTTGCCAAGAGTAATGGGAGTAGGAAAGATTTTATAAGAATCGTGGAAAGATAATGGGGGTAACGTTTGGCAGGAGATGGGAGTAAAATGAGGCTAGAAGATGGAGCATGTTTAGAGCATGATGGAGCAATGTTTCCCAAAAACCAAAACTTAGAAAAGCATCTCAAAAATGGAATGCCGCATCTGCGTCCTCATTTGTACTCAGACGAAATCTGACAAAAACGGCAGTTAAACAAAGGGGGGGGGGGATTGTGGACCGCAAACTCTGTGGCAGAGCGTTGGTGCTGGCTTAGCAGTCCTCCTTGCTATTGGTCAGCAATCCTGGACGGGTCGCCACTCCGACGCAGAGTTAAAAACAAAAAACATTGTATATTTTTTATTCATTTGTGTTCTCCAATATTCTCATAATAAAGTTTGTTGAAGATTTGCATGGAAAAGCTCAATTGGTAAACATGTTATGGCCTGGACAGACACACTGATTGCTCAATGGTGAATAAATAATAATAAACACGGAAGAGATTTTTTTTTAAAAAACGGTCCGTCTCATGCTTGACGGCGCTGCGGTGGGGCTATAAGGGCTATTTATAGTCAGTATGACTTTAACCTTTTCACATTATAATTGACCCAATTATTATAACATATTTCTCGCATATTCTCAATAATAATGTTTGTTGAAAATTTGATGAGAAAATCTGAATGTATGGTAAAAAAAATGTAAAACTTAAAAACGAACACCTTAAAAAGTTATGCCCATGGAGCAGACGGATACGCACACACAGAAGGACTGCTAAACCCTGTGTTCTGCTGTGCTGTGATGTGTTTGTTTATGAGTTGATGATTCTTGTCATTCACAATTCAAATTGAATAAGAAAGCAATTGTTTTGAAATTGAAAGACGACACTGCACTTAACATTTTAGCATCAATTTATTCCTCGCAACGCGGATCCCCCCCCCCCATGGCGGTAGGTCATAGACACCCGCTGCAAATGATGTACTTCAGAGAATTCATTTTATTTCCTCAGGACCGACACTACTCCAGTGCAGCATCAGACATACTTCAATGATATGATTTCATTCGCATTTGAACACATTCTCATTTTTGGCCCACAACATAAAATCAGCAAATCAGGCATACCAACTTATTGTAAGCTGATCCTTTTGCCATCTTCGCATCAGTAAAGTCAGCATTCTTGAAATCATTGGCAGCGAGCACACATGGCACATTTTGTTTCAAATATACTTATTGCTGTAAGCATTAAATTTAGGAAGTCTAGTTTAGGAAGGGCACCATATGCTATTAGTGGGCAAATTAACATGTTTAAGGGCAATCATTCTGCAAACTTCTGTACTCTTCAAGTGCCGCAGGTTTCTGAAAATCCCTGCTTATACTATGATTCAGTGGTTTCGATTTATCCGTTTTTTTTCGTCGATACAAAGTTTCCTCAATAATTTCTTCAATAAGCTTCCAACTGGCTTGGGTGTCACTTCTTTCTGCGTTGTCTTTTTCAGCTTCTTCTTTTGACTTCGTCGGCTTCTCACCTTCTTGGTTGACACAACAGTCTCCATCTATTGATCATCCTCGTAACGCGTCTTCCTCAAAACCTTGCCAACAAGTTAACTCTTGCTGTATTTATTTTCATATTTTGCATCTTCGCTTGCTCTCAGTGAGCTCCTTTTTTAACTGACTTTAACCTCTTTGACTGTTTGCGTGCAGCACTGTCACTTCGCCATCCTCATCTGTTGTAAACCCTTTGGTTTCAACGTCTTTTTGGTTTTCGATTCAACTTAGTGGAGACAATCGTTACAACCTTCTGACTCTCAGACACTGTCATTTGGTACCTGTAAATCTTTTGTGATTTTGCCTCGACAGTAGAAGATTTCAAAGATTTCTTTATTGTTGTAACGGTTTTAAAGCCTTCTCACGCTGTGGTCTATTGCCTTGGTCAGATGTTTTTTACTTTTTCCATTGATGTGATTCTCTTGTGACTTAAGAATCACGACCTTATCGTTTCCAGTGATTGGCTTCCAATGATGATTCAGGCAGGCAGATAACTTACCATCAGTAATTTAAACATCTGGTGATTTTGGCAGAAGGTATCATAATTTCAGCATGATTTTCCATTGGAACGTTTTACTTTTCAACAAATTGTCTTTTTCTGATTTTTCATTAGTCTTATCTACTTGTGACTTTTCTTTTTGCAGTGTACCACTGAGAATCTTTCTGAACGGTGAATTTATCTTCAGGTGACTTAGTCGATGACTTGTCCCTGTATCTTCAGAATGAATTGTCTCTGATAATATCAATACAGATGGTTTAACAGGGGACAATTTCCTTCATGGTGATGATGGTTTGAGGCAAACTTGGCTGAGGTTGACTTAGCACGCAGGTAATGGCAGCAACAGGTGATTGTAAGCAGGAGATGAGCAGGCAGGTGATTTCTGCCAAGTGGGTGATTTTGATTCGGGTGAGTATGGCTGGGTGCAGGTGTTTAGTTGAAGGTGACTTTGGCTTGCAGATGAAATTTGCTGGAGATGATTTGTCTGCAGGTTGATCTTAAGCATCAAGGTGAAGTTGCTGGGCAGTGTGATTTGTCTGCTGGGATTTTGTCTGCAGGTGTCTTAGCACTAGGTAATGTTGCTGCGGTGATTTTTCTGCAAGTGACTGTAGCATTAGGTAAATTGTGAGGTGATTTGTCTGCAGGTGACTTAGCACCTGGGTGATGTTGCTGCTGTGATTTGGTTACGGGTGACTTAGGCACTAGGTGAAAATATTAATGGGAAGCGGATTTGTTCTGGGGGTGATTTAGGCAATCAGGTGCTTTGCTGGGCAGGTGACTTTTCTGCAACTGATTTTGTATCAGTTGAGAATTGCTACACGGTGATTTATCTATCAAGACTTAGCATCAGGTGAAGTTGCTATTGGCGATTTGTCTGCAGGTGATTTAGCACTTGGTGATTTTGCTGGAGGTGATATTTGCATCAGGTGAAAGTTGCTGCAGGTGAATTTGGTCTGGGATGACTTTAGCAATCTGGTGAAGTTGCTAACAGGTGATCTTGGCTACAGGTGATTTATCAGTGGGTGATTTGCTGCTGGTGATTTGGTTATGGGTGACTTGCACTCGGTGATAAATTAATGGAGCGGATTTGTCTGGGGGTGATTTAGCATCAGGTGATGTTGCTCGGCACGGTGATTTGGCTGCAGGTGATTTATCAGTTAGGTGATGTTGGCTGCTGGTGATTTGGTTATGGGTGAACTAGGCACTGGGTGATTTAATGGAGGCGGATATTGTCTGGGGGTTGATTTAGGGCATCAGGTTGATGTTGCTGCAGGTGATTTGGCTGCAGGTGATTTATCAGTAGGTGATGTTGCTGCTGGTGATTTTGTTATGGGTGACTTACGGCACGGGTGATATTAATGGAGCCGGATTTGTCTGGGGGTGATTTAGGCATGCAGGTGATGTTGCGGCAGGTGATTGGCTGGGCAGGTGAATTTTCAGTAGGTGATGTTGCTGCTGGTGATTTGGTTACGGGTGACTTGGCACTCGGTGATAATTGATGGGGAGGATTGACTGCATATGATTTTGGTATCTGGTGATGTTGCTTCAGGTGATTTGGCTATTGGTGAATTAGAAGCTGGTGATATTGCCACAGGTAATTCTTGTTGAGTTGACTTTGCATCAGGTGAAGTCACTGCAGGTGATTTGGCTGTCGGTGATTTCATGAAGGTGAAGTTGCTAGCAGGTGATTTGGCTGCAGTGACTCAGCAGTAGGTGTGATGCTGCAGGTGACTCAGCAGTAGGTGGTGATGCCTGCTGGTGATTTGGTTACTGGTGACTTAGCACTCGTGATAATTGAATGGGGAGGATTTTGACTGCAGATGATTTTGCGATCTGGTGATGTTGCTTCAGGGTGATTTGGCTATTGGTGACTTAGACCAGGTGATATTTTCCACAGGTTGATTTTTTGTTACAGGTTGACTTTGCAACAGGTTGAAGTCACTGCAGGTTGATTTGTGTGGGGATGGGCGCTAGCATCAGGTGAAGTTGCTTCGGAGGTGAATTTGAGCTGCAAGATGACTTAGTCAGTAGGAGATGTTTCCTACTGGTGATTATAGCTGCAGGTGATTTGGCTGTGGGTGACTTGGCAATCAGGTGAAGATGCTGCAGGTGAAATTTGGGTGCTAGGTGTCTTAGTAGGAGGTGATATCGCTGTAGGTGATAATACGCGTTGGGTACTTAACATGCGGGTGAGGTTGCTGCATGTGATTTCGCTCCTGGTGATGTTGCTGCAGGTGATTTGCCTGTAGGTGACTTTGCGTCAGGTGATATTCTCGCAGGTGATTTGTCTCCAGATGAACTGTTGGCATCGCAAGGTTGAGGTTGCCTGGCAGGTGATTTGCCTGTAAGGTGACTTTACGTCAAGGGTGAATACTCTCGCAGTGGATTTGTCTCCAGATGACTTGGCATCAGGTGAGGTTGCCTGCATCGGTGTGTTGCTGCAGGTGATGTTGCTGCAGTGATTGCTGGCTTGTAGGTGATTGCTGCTGTATGGTGATTGGCAGCAGGTGATCTGGCTGGCAGTTGAATGTTGCATCAGGTGAAGTTCCTGTAGGTATTTCGGCTACGGTGATGTTGCTGCAGGGTGATGTTGAGTGCAGGTGATGTTACTGCAGGGCGATTTTGGATGCAGGTGATTTTTCTGGCAGGTGATGTTGCTGCAGGCGATTTTGTTGGCGGTGACTTTGCAAGTCTAGTGATGTTTGCAGCACGAGCTGCTGAAGGTGATTTGCTGAAGGTGATGTTGTGCAGGTGATGTTGCTGAGGTGATGTTCTGCAGGTGTTTGGTTGCAGGTGACTTAAGAGTCGTGATGGTTTAGGCAACAAGTGTTGCTGAAGGTGATTTGGCTGCAGGTGACTTTGCATCAGTGAAGTAGCATGCAGGTGGTTTTCTGTTGGTGACTTAGCACTAGGCGACTTTGCTGCAGGTGACTTGGCGGCATGGGAGACTTAGCACTAGTGATGTTCAATGCTGGCAGGTGATTTGGCTGTAGGTGATTTAGTAAAGGTGAAGTTGGTCTGGTGATTTGGCTTCGTTGACTTGTAGTAGGTGATGTTGGCTGGCAGGTGATTGGCCATGGGAGACTTAGTATGAGGTGATGTCACTGTTTAGGTGTTTTTGAACTGTCGTGAATTTAGTAACAGGTGAAGTTGCTGGCCTGGTGATTTGGCTGTAGTTGACTTAGTAGTAAGGTGGTTGCTGCAGGATGATTTAGGCAAGTGACAGAATTTCCCCTCAGGTGAATATCAATACTCGTGATTTATCTTGAGGGGGGATTTAGTTCTGAAGACTTAGAAGTTTGGTGACTTGGCTTGTGTTGATATGACCTCGGCGATTGAGTAAGCAGAATAAATGAGGCTAGTGGGTGATTAGCTGACGTGAACTTTGAAGTGGATATTTTGGTTTTCAGGTGATTTAGGGGGCGATGACTTTGGTGAAGGTGACTGGGAAAGTGATGATTTATTCTGCTGGCGACATTTGAAAGGGGTGACCTTAGTTTCTGGGGATTTGGCTTGAAATCGTTCTTGTGAAGTGGTGACTTGAATAGCTGGAGCACTTAGCAGCGGGGATTTTGAAAGAGGTGATTTAGCAGCTGGTGACTTAGCAACTGATTGGCAGGTGACTTGGCAAGGTATTTTAGGCAGGTGATGGGGGCACTCTGAATTTGGCAGTTATTTCTTTTTTAACTGGCACAATAATTTGTTCCTTTGTTAGTGGAAGAGATTTTGGAATAATCAAGCTTTGGTTTGGTCTTCTCCTCTTCTTCTTTTCTTCAGTTATTGATTTTGTCTTAACTTCATTGTCATCAATTGTTTGCTTGGTTTTTCACTGAAATTGCCACTTATTTGTGTCTGCAAGCTGAAGGTCTTATGTCCTTAGTCTTTGCTTGACTGGTTTCTGAAATTTTTTCTTTTCCTGTTTATTGACAGTTTCAATAATACGTGGTTTCAACATCTTGAAGCATCTTCAGGCCATTATTGTCAGTTCTTTCACCTCTCCTCTTCAGTGTCTTGAGGTCTCTCTTAGAATTCAGCTTCGTAATCTCAGCAATCCTCTGCCTCCATTTAGTTTTCTTTCTTCGGTATTTCTTCGCAATCCTGCATCTTCTTTTCTGAAGGTGAAATCTTTGTTTTCTGTTGCTTCTTCCCAACAACTACCTCATTTTCTGATCCTTCGCTGAACATATTGTCTTCAGCAGTTTCATCTGTTTGCCAGCCTCTCCATCTGTTGATATCTTGTGCTTTTACTTCAGGCTTATCTTCAAGTTTCTTCCTCACCATTTCTGCAGATGCTTCATTGGTGGCTGCTTCAAGTATCTTCCCTTCCTCAATAGAATTGCACCTCTGCCTCCTCTTTTTTCTACATCTTCTTCTGTTTCTCCTTCTCTCTGTTGATTTCTTCTGAGATTTATCTTCAAGCTTCATCAGTCATCTTGCTTCAGGTGCTGCTTCAGTCTCTTCAAGCATGGTCTGGTATAACCTCAGGCTTCTTAACTACCATTCGCTCCTCATCATCAGATTCTTTTGTTCTTTCAGAACTGTTCATTGCATGTGCAGCTTCAGTATCTGATATTTTCTCTGCTGTAATCTCTTCTTGGGTTTCTTCCTCGGCTTATCTCCTAGTCTTCTCCCTTCAGACTCTTCCTCCACTTCCTCAATGGTCTGCGCTTCTGGCATATGCTTTTTCTCCATCCTGTCTATCCTCAGCCTCCTCCTTTCCTTCCTCCCATATCTTCCAGCATAAACAGCTTATACAACTTCAACAATGTTTCAACCTCGACCTCCTTTCTTTTTTCTGCCCTCCTCTTCTCTTTGTGCTATTCATCTGAGCAGGTGTAGGCTGGCCACAGTCGGCAACCAATGGCAGGTGAGATAATGATTCTTCATTTTTGTGGTGCACGCCTTGTGAGAACTGAAACCTTGGAGGTAGTCAGCAGATTTACTGATGGCTTAGATGGGGCTGCTTCAATTTCATGTGTAGAGATCAGCATGCCTTCAAATCTGGTTTATTCCCCTTCAAGCATCTTCCTATAATTATGAAAACACTTATAACAATATTACTGCATTTTAATTTTAAAGTAATATAGGGTAAAGGAAGATATGTGTGTGTGTGTGTGTGTTCACGAATATATTTAAATATATATATATATACATTTATATATATATATAATATTATTTGTGTTTGTTGCAGCTTCTTTCTTATTTCAGGAGTTTTTAAAAGGAATTTTGATTTTATGAATGTTACAATGGTTTATTGGTGACATCGATTGATGGGACGATTGCCTCAACGGAGGAACCTTTCAGGTAACTGTTTGACATTACCATGTAGCGCTGCAATTTCAATGTCCAACGCCATCTTAACATTGAGCAGATCCTGGTATTCACGTCAAGGTGACGAGCGCATCTCCCATTTCGTGTTTCCTAGGCTCATTTCAGCTGTTGAATCATGTCGCTGTGGTATCACATAAAGATGAAGAGAGATGTCATCGTTCTACTCAATATGAATATTGATCGGTCATCATGGAAAGAGACTGCAAATCCGTCAATATTTCTGGAGTCATTGTTTAACATTGAAAAGGTTCAATTAAAAGCAGAATACTTGGTGCACATGGTTTGCGACATGTCCAATTGTGCGACCTTGAGTGATTATCTAGTCACTCCTGTAAGAGGAATTAAGATATGTTGATAATTGAATGTCATCAAGTTGCCTTCATTATGACGTCATAATTCGACAAGTACAACGCTTGATCTGATCAGTATGAAAAAAAATCCTCTACACTGTTAAGTCCGATGGACAAAAATTTTCTTGAATATGAGTGGCTATCCTGTATAATTTATTTTAACCATTAGGCCGACGTGGTATGAGGTGGCCATGTTGGAAAATCGAGAAAAGTTGCACCTTATAATCGCCGGAAACGGCGTGCCGTGGAAAAAATTGAAACATGGCTTATTTTAAAGTACTCCCATATGGAGATTAAGATATGTTAATGATGATGTCATCGGTACCTTAATTATGACGTCATAATTCGCAAGTAACACAACGCTTGATTCGATCAGTATGAATTTTATTTCTCTGCAATTCTTGGTCCGTTGACACGAATTTTCAGCTCATGGAAGGGCGCCTCCTCCTGGAGAATATTTAATGTATACTCATGTCATTGGTCATGGGGTACAGGTGCCATCTTGAAAAAAAAAAGAAAAACGTTGGACCTCTATCTCCAAAACCCGTTGACTGTGCTAGGGTAAAGTAATTCTATGAATACCTCTATTTTCTTTCCTTTTTTTCGCTTCACGTGCCAATGCCAGCCTGGCATCCTGGAGGCGCAGCTGTGACTTTCAAAAATGAAAATTTTACATCAATAATGAAATTAAAAAAGTAAGCGGGTGGTTGAAATTTTTTGACCTTGACATATTTTTAAGGTCTGACCTAATTATAGACATTTTAAACATTTTTCCACCATAACTCGACTAAAGATTTTGTCTGATCTGACGAAATTTTTTCCTTCTCTAGATAGTCGAAGAGTAAGGTGGCATTTATTCATAATTTACATTATACCATCAGAGTTAAAGGTCAAGGGTCAAATGTCTTAGTCTGAAAAATACACGTTATTTTTTAATCGGGCTGCATTTTGCCAACATGTGAATTCTCAAAGACCACTTGTTCCCTATTCAAGATGTTTTTTTGCTCGCTAATAATGTCGCTGCTACGAAGTTGTGCATCCGATATATGATTCGTGTCCTTGACTACTCTTTTTGGATTGTGATCTAATAAATCAAAAACTTGGCTGGTTTTTTTTTTAATCATAACTGATAATTTTCCTGCTGATTTTCATGAATAGTTAGTTTAGTGGATAGAAATGTCGATGGGTAACACATTTTTTCTTCTTTTTCACTCTATCCTATATGTTGAAGGTCAAAGGTCATATGGCATCATTCACCGAAGGTCAAGGTCCACCGAAAAAATATGGCCATATTGGAATCGCGGGGGAGCCTTACCCTTAGGCGATCACCTTGTTAATGCAGGCAGATAATATAGTTTAGATTCCTGCTCATTCCCTGTGATTTGTGTTATAGATCAAACAAGGTCCGTCATTATTTAATGCTCATCTACTCATCAGCCTCGTTTCATTATCTTTGTTTCTAAAGGCATTTGGTCATTTATCGTAAAGCTCGGCAATACACTGCGAGGCCTTTAAAGAATGAATCCAACTTTCAGGCTCCCTCACTGGATTTTAAAACTTTGTCCAGTAACGCTCTAATTTTGACTGATATATTTTGGTGAAAACTAAACCTTGTCCATTTATTGTGAAGTCGGGCTCATCTACTTGGCTTGGCAAGATAGTGTTTCTATCTAAAAATCTGCCTTTGGTGTTGGAACTGAGGGTCAAATCAGCCATATGGGCTGTACGTGTTTGTCCATTTCTATAATGTCGCTTGCAATTCATATAAAAGTATAATGAATGTTTTTCTCTGCATGTGATTTATCTACAAGCTCCCTCCATGAGCTTAGATCTACGCTTTAAAATAATACTTTTACAAATTAAGAGTTCAAAAAAAACAATTACTTATGATATACAGTCATGCTGATGCAGTATCCACACCATAGTACTCACACGTACAGCAGATTTTTATACTAACTTTTTCAGGCTAACCATAAAATATTGACAAGGGCATTGCAGACTGGTCGTCATATTCTGTTTAAATATCCACATTACAAATGGCAGACAAGACAGGAGTTTTGTGTAGATATTAAAAAGGAAAATATGCATCGAAATTCTGCATCACCCTTTTGGTTAAGTCCACTTAATATTGGGAACAAGACATTTTTTACCGATGTCGCTTTTGCTACGGATATTAATCAAAATATGGCACACGTTGTACTTCACAAACATTCTGCTCATATTCACAATGTCATTATGCCCAAGGTCATTTCCATTTTGCATGGAAGTCAGCTATAACATCACATTCATCCACTATAGGCTGCTCAGGGGGCACTGTAATAGCGCAGCAGCCGCGCTTACCAGAAATGATGCAACCAGGGCAGCGCAGCTGCATACGAAACACAGCAACCCTTCATCAACCATCCATCCTTGCTTATAGTAGCGTGAGTCAAAAGTGCACTTTCATCACTTCACTGTGAAGCTCAGTGTTGGATGATTTGTTTTGAACTTCCGTTTAAAAAGAGTGGAAATACACTGGTGGCGCTATACGACACACATTTACATGGGAGATTGGGGTTCTTTCCCCCACCTTGAACCGCCCTCCTTTCCAGATATGTTGACCCAGCCAGAACATACTTGGGTACCCTTAAGCAACATGCAAAAGTTTTGGTTGTATTGGTTCAGTAGTTTTTTTCAGCATATATAAACAAAAAAAACAACGATAAGAAAGAACTAGAAAGCATCTGAAAAAGCATCCGGCTTTGTACTCAAACTAAACTTGAACAACAGTTAAAAAATTGTATGTTTTATTACTTGTGTTTCGCCACAATTTCATTATAAAGAGTTTGTTGAAGTTTGATGACAAAAGCTCAATTGGTAAAACACATACGACCGCCTGTCCTGACGCTCACCTGATCAGGAGCAAGTCTTTCCAACCTCCCGCAGACGGCTCCTTATACCCTGAATTTTTTGATGCCATGGAACAAACTTAGGTAAATCATGGGTATGAAGGTTTTGTGTCAAAGTTTTCATCAAAATCATGTGTGTGTTTCGGAGAAGAGAGCAAATAACTAATTTTGGGGGTCAAGCCCCCCCCCCCCCCCGTATGACGCCCTTAATGAGTTGCAGATTTTGATGCGGTTGATAAACTTTTGGGACATTACAGGTGATGAAGGTTTGTGGTGAAGTTTCATGAAGATTGAAAGGTTGTTCTGGACTTGCTAATTAAAAGTTAAACAAATGTATCAAGAAGGAATGACAGTGTTAAAGTAATCGAGTTGTAGTTTGAAACCTTTGATGCAGGATACATGGTTGGGGTGGAAGGGGTCGGGGGGGAAGGAAGGAGGAGGGAACAAGTAACAAACAGCATATTTACATTGTTGCCTGCAATCCTCAATATGTTGGCAAGAAAAGAAGAGAATTGTTGCAATGCAATCGAAGAAAATAATTGCAAGATTGTACTATTATCAGCGTTACTGTCAAGTATAATCCTCTTTGCTTAATTATAACAAATAACAGTGATGAAAAGTAAAGCATGAATTTTTCGCAAGAAAGATGCCCTGGTATGTCTGCAATATGTCTGTCTTTGTCCCATATTTAAATATCCAACGGGCACTTTTACATTGATATTTAATTGGATGATGGTCTATCCGTCTCCAATGTCGACAGGATACTGTGTTTTTCCGCACACAACTGCAATCTCAATGAAATGCAATGCGTGTTGCAGCATTGGAAAAACAATGCAATTTAGGTTCTGCAATTATGTTGTGAGAAAATTTGAAACATGAACTTGCAAATGTTTTACCATTCAGGCAAGAGAAAGCAAATGCATTTTTTAAAAAAACATATCTCACCTGATTACTTGCTGGCTCAGCTCCATTCCTCTCAATCAATGTCGCTGAGGCTGTTTTTCGAGGCGAATCCTTGGTGCCACGCAGAGTTCCAGCTCAATGGTCGCGGCTTTGGCAACTGATGTCGGTAACTCGAGATTTCTTCACGTCCTGACGTATGGCAATCATCAAAATGATGTCCGGCAGGCTTAATGTCAATTGGCTGAACCTACTTTTCATTCCAGGTCCTCTGTCGTCTCCACAGACTTTGCAGACTGACCCTCAAACTGAGCTTCGAATCTCACGCAGAGCTGTGGAGATATCTGGAGTGCGCACTCGCGCTTCTCGATAGATATTGCGAGATTGAATCTGAGAGAGCAGTCTTCGATGTCATCGTCGGTGATTTTTCTTCAAAAGGCAATCTCCATCCAGTAGAGATTGCACTTTCTTTTCGGCAGTTTCGACGTGTCAAAAGTGTTGTGTCGCTCGCCATTTTTATTATTACTATCAAATATCATGTTATACATCACTATCAAATATCATGTTATACATTACTATCAAATATCATGTGATACATCACTATCAAATATCATGTTATACAGGACTATCAAATATCATGTTATACATTACTATCAAATATCATGTTAT
>CM068963.1:43093995-43113466 GCA_035128595.1 Eptatretus atami | reverse complement strand
AGTGATGTATAACATGATATTGATAGTAATGTATAACATGATATTTGATAGTAATGTTATAACATGATATTTGATAGTAATGTATAACATGATATTTGATAGTAGTATACTGATTTGATGTATAACATGATATTTGATAGTAGATGATATAACATGATATTGATACAAGTATAGTTATAACATGATATTTGATAGTAATGTATAACATGATATTTGATAGTAATGTATAACATGATATTTGATAGTAATGTATAACATGATATTTGATAGTATGTATAACATGATATTTGATAGTGATGTATAACATGATATTTTGATAGTGATGTATAACATGATATTTGATAGTGTATGTATAACATGATAATATTTGATAGTGATGTGTAACATGAATATTTGAATAGTGATGATGTATACATGATATTTGAATAGTGATGTATATAACATGATATTTGATAGTGATGTATAACATGATATTTGATAGTATGTATAAACATGATATTTGATAGTGAATGTATAACATGATATTTGATAGTAATGTATAACATGATATTTGATAAGTGATGTATACATGAATATTTTGATAGTGATGTATAACATGATATTTGATAGTGATGTAAACATGATAATTTGATAGTGATGGTATAACATGATATTTGATAGTAAATGTATAACATGATGATTTGATAGTAATGTAAACATGATATTTGATAGTGATGATAACATGATATTTGATAGTGATGTATAACATGATATTTGATAGTGATGTATAACATGATATTTGATAGTAATGTATAACATGATATTTGATAGTGATGTATAACATGATATTGATAGTATGTATAAGCATGATATTGATAGTGATGTATAACATAGATATTTATAGTAATGGTATAACATGATATTTTGATAGTAATGTATAACATGATGTTTGATAGTACATGTATAACAGATTTTGATAGTAATGTATAACATGATATTTGATAGTGATGTATAACATGATATTTGATAGTAATTATAACATATATTTGATAGTAATGTATAACATGAATATTTGATAGTAATGTATAACATGATATTTGATAGCATAGAATGTATAATTGTTCTATCGATATTTGATAGTAATGTATAAGCATGAATATTTGATAGTAATGTATAACATGATATTTGATAGTAATGTATAACATGATATTGATAGTAATGTATAACATGAATTTTGATAGTAATGTATAACATGATATTTGATAGTAATGTATAACATGATATTTGAATAATGTATAACATGAATTGATAGTAATGTAATACATAGATATTTGATAGTAATGTATAACATGATATTTGATAGTGATGTATAACATGATATTTGATAGTAATGTATAACATGATATTTCAACATGTATTGGGCTCCATATGTTCTCGTGGATCAGGCATACGTGGAGGAGGTACGCGCTCCACGAGGACCCTTCCAGTTAGCATTGCTTTCTGATCCAACCTCGGCCTACAGGATGATATTGGGGTACCAACTCTTGCCACGAAGCTGTCTCGCCTGGTTTGAATCTCGACCGCAGCTGTAAAATGTTATCTTTGTGTTTCACGGCAGGTGAATCATCATGTGTGTGTCGTTCCTCCATGTGAAACTGGGCGTCCTGTCTTCTGACATTAGTTATTATGGGCGTTAAGATCCCCACGGTGTCATTCATGAAGAGTGAGCGAGTTATCGCTGGCACAGTGGCCAAATACAAATTTCTTGCCCGAACTACTGTTGGAGGCAATGACAAACCACCTAGTCTGTTGTGGGGGAGAGAGGGAGGGGGGGTGGATTGGGGGCCAGAGTAGGGATTGGGGGAGAGACAGGGAGTGAGGATGGAGTGAGAGAGTGAGGGAGGGGAGGGAAAAGGGGAGAAACAAAGGAGTGTGGGAGAGATTGAAGAGGGGGAGAGAGAGGAGGGAAGAGGGAGGGAGAGAGTAGGGAGTAGGAGGATTGGGGGGGGGGGAGGAAAAAGTTTCCTTTCTTATCCATCCTGTCCACCCTATTCCTCCTACCCAATTGTTTGTTCGATTCTCCATCTAATTTTGTCCTTCAACTCCACTGTTGGTGTCCCCCCACCCTCACACTACTGTTCCTTTTGTTCTGTTGCATCCTGATATGTTTAGTGTTCTAGTTCTTCCATGAGCCTTTGCTGTGTACAACAAAAAGCCATTAGGTTGGCAACCATTGTACAGGCTTCATGGGCCGAATGGTTTCTTCTGTGTTGAAGTTCCTTGCAAGTGAAGTTATTCTATTATATATTGTGAACCATGGTGTCTGTCCGTGCGTTCGTCTGTCTCCCATTTACGGCGACCACTTCTCGTGCTGCATTGAAAAGCTCAACATTCACTTTTGAAATGACGGAGAGAACAGGCATCAGTCATGTTGATGCCAAATTTTATTTCACAACCAGGATATTTTGCACTCTTTGAGATAAATCCAACCTCTGCGCCATATGCTGCACCCAATTTTGCGCGTGGGCAGTATAAGTACCGCAAAGTTTCGGTTCTGAGTGAAACCACGAGTGCAACACAAATGACCTTTTTAAAGTCCATGAATTAAAACTGAAATTGATAGATTAACTTAAACTTTATCCGTCACTGGGACAGATACTTTTGCTCGCTTTTCCCGCCGCTAAGGACGGATACTCTTCCTTGTATCGGTGTGTGTGTGTGTGTGTTCTTTGTCATTAAGCATTACATAAAATTATCTTTGCAAACTCCCCCCTCCCCCCTCACCTTTCTCTCTCTCTTTTTCAGCCTCTTCCTCTCTTCTCTGCCCCTCCTTACTCCCCCCTCCTAAAAAGTGTAGTACTCTCCGCCCACACCTCTCCCTTCTCTTTCCCCTCCTCTCTCTCTTTCTTCGCTCCCATGCCCCACTTACACCCCTCCCTCCGCTGAAGTATATAGCAACGTTTGTGAGCGTCGCTCCCCCCTCCTCCCCCTCTCGCCCTCCTTCTCTACTCTCCACTCCTTCTCTCCTCTCCTTCTTCTCTCTCTTCCTTCCCCCCCCCCCCTTCCCTCTCTCTCTTTCTCTATTCCCACGCACTTCCTTACACCCCTTACCTCCCTCCCAGAGTCCTATATAGCAATGTATGGTATTAGCGACATGCTGCTTCTAATCCTCCACTCTCATAGCCAACATGTGGCTCTCAACAGAATCCTTTCATCTCCTCTCCCTGTCAAGACTGGAGATCCCCAAGGCCGTGTTCTGGGCCGTCCTATTCCTGGTCCTTATCAATGATCTCTCTGGAAAATCCTCTTTATCTATTTTCTGATGACTCCACCTCTACCATGACATCTCTCGTCCATCAGATAGGCAGGTTTGCAGCCTCTTCCCTCTCTTCAGACTTGAAAAAAAATTGCAAGCTGGCAAACACTTGGAATAGGGTTTTCGATCCTGACAAATCTCACACTCATCCTCGATTGTATCTCTCTCCAAAAGGACCCTGTGGCAAACCCCCTCTGATTCTAATTTCTTCTTAACAATCCTCTTGAGGAAGTTCAGTCACTCGTTCCCATGCCCCCACTTACACCCTTCCTTCCCTGAGTGTAAGCAGGTCTCAAGCTCCTGGGTCTCACGATCAGCCATGATCTTTCTTGGACAAATCACATCTCATAGTTAGCCTCCAAAGCCAGCTGTCACCTGGGCATCCTCCGTCATCCTTTCTTGGCACATTTGAAGTCCTATCCACCGACAAGACCTTCGTCTTGAGCTTGATGGAGTACTGCTCTCCCTCTGGGCTTCAGATCTTCCTCAGCTTGACGCCATGGAAACCAAGGTCTTCAGATTATTGTAATCTCCCGTGATGAAGCTGTGTCTATGGCCTATCACTTTCGCCATCACAGACAGGTCAGTGGTCCCTCTGTCTTCTACCGCCTCCTTTCTGGTATTTCACCCTCTGCTCTTTCCATGCATCATCTCCCCTAGGTTCTGCAGCACTCACATGGTGCGCCAGCAACCCTCTTCTGGTGAAGCTACCATAGATCCAGGATCACTGCTCACCACCACTCATTTGTTCCTCTTTTTCCCCATCTCGTGGAACCAACTTTCACATCCTCTTCAATCTCATTTTTTCCTCCAGGTCTTCAAGGCAGGCTGTTCACCGCCATCTGCGATCGTCCCCATCCCAACCTTGATCTTTTCTCACCTTTGTAACCCCCCCCGCCCCCCCCCCATTCCCACCCCAATCCCTCCTACCCCAAAATTTTCAGTTTCCCACCTGAGAGTTCCCTTCTCAATCCATCTTGTCCACCCCATGCATCCTCTCTGCCCCCCCCATTCTTCCCCACACTTCAGCTCTGGCTGTTAGAGTTTTCCCCCTCTCTCTGCTGTTTATTTTGTGCTGTTGCGTCCTGATCCATTCAGTGTACTAATACTTGGTCTTCACAAGCCTCGATGATGTTTCCAAAAAGTGATTTGCATTGCTTCTCCAGGCAGTGTCTTTACTAGACAGGCATAAACACTGCCCGCGTCATTTGTTCTCCATAAGATAATCCCTCTGTCAAGCAACATGGCCATGCAGCAATTACTGACAATATGTGCCGGTTACCTGCATGGCCATGGCTTCACGCAACTGATCGGGAGGCTAAAATGAGGTGCTACATCTTGCCCAAGGGTGGCCACGTTAACGAATGCAAAGGCTCCTCATTAAAGAATGATTCGCTGCTTCACCACGTTAACCCCTTCACCTTTGGTTCATTTAACCTGAACCACAAGCAGCGGCAGATTTGGATTCAGAGTTTACTCCTCATCGATGATCTACCTACAAGGATAATGAGCCCCATCCACCGAAGCAACTGGTTTTAAGATACCAGTGATTCACCTTTCACCCTACACTGTTACTAAGCAACCCCGCCACGAGAAGGCCGGTGCGAGGCGAGACTGTCACAGGCTGTTGAGATGCTGAGCCATTGAGTTTTACAACACCTTGAGAGCTTGTCCTCCATGTCACAACAGTCCATGGGCACCATTACAATAGAATCACTGTTGAGGAAGTTCAGTCACTCAGCTCCTGGGTCTTGCACTCAGCTTGCACGAAGTAATTGAAGAAGATACAGGTTGCATCGTCATGCATTGCTTCTATAGGACAAAGTGCTGTTGCACAAAACGCTATACATGCACATTCCAACTATTTGGATCATGTAAAAATAGATGATACCTTAAATATCCACCCCTTGGCTTATTGTATCATTAATTTTCTTGCATCATTCACACTAACGAGATTCGGTGGTGTAATGGTTAGAGCATCTTCTCTGAGTCTGGGACGTCTGTGGTTTGAACTGGAAGTCTGTCTCTTGTTCCCGCATAGTCATACCAAAAGACTTTCAAAATGGTATGTGCTGCCTCCTTGCTTGGTGCTCAGCATTTAAGAGGGATAGAGCACAGACAAACAACCATGGGTTGGTTGATGGGCCGAATGACCTACTCCTTCATCGAGGTTCCTTGCATATTATTTAATTTCACCTCGTGTACGCATCTTGAAAATTCTCATTTGGACATTTTATAGGGGAATAAAAGTGGGTTGGCCTGTTAGCATTCTCATCTGAAACCTGGCTCAATGCAGAGAACCCATGCTCAAATACAAATGTGTTTGTTCATTCTCTAATATTCCCTTGGTTTCGCAGAATAGCCTATTCGGTACACTCACTCGCCTCTGATCAATCCAGCCTGGGTCTAATGTATGATATAAGGGAAGTGCCATCCCTCGGATTGACGTTCAACTGGACTTCTCCTGCCCACATTAGCTGGAAGACGTTGAAGATACAATGGTGTCCTTGCCAAGAGTATGGGAGTAGGAAAGTTTAAGAATCGTGGAAAGATAATGGGGTAACGTTTGCAGAGATGGGAGTAAAATGAGGCTAGAGATGAGCATGTTTAGAGCATGATGGAGCATGTTTCCAAACCAAAACTAGAAAGCATCTCAAAATGGAATGCCCATCTGCGTCCTCTTTGTACTCAACGAAATCTGACAAAAACGGCAGTTAAACAAAGGGGGGGGGGGATTGGGACCAAACTCTGTGCAGAGCGTTGGTGCTGCTTAAGCAGTCTCCTTGCTATTGGCACAATCCTGGACGGGTCGCCACTCCGACGCAGAGTTAAACAAAAAACATTGTATATTTTATTCATTTGTGTTCTCCATATTCTCATAATAAAGTTTGTTGAAGATTTGATGGAAAAGCTCAATTGGTAACAATGTTATGGCCTGGACAGACACACTGATGCTCAATGGTGAATAAATAAATAATAAACACGGAAGAGATTTTTTTAAAAACGGTCCGTCTCATGCTTGACGCGCTGCGGTGGGCTAATAAGGGCTATTTATAGTCAGTATGACTTTACCTTTCACATTATAATTGACCCAATTATTAAATATTTCTCCATATTCTCAATAATAATGTTTGTTGAAAATTTGATGAGAAAATCTGAAATGTATGGTAAAAAAAATGTAAAACTTTAAAACGACACCTTAAAAAGTTATGCCCTGGACAGACGGACGCACACACAGAAGGACTGCAAACCCTGGTTCTGCTGTGCTGTGATGTGTTTGTTTATAGTTGATGATTCTTGTCATTCACAATTCAAATTGAATAAGAAAGCAATTGTTTGAATTGAAAGACGACACTGCACTTAACATTTTACATCATTTATTCCTCCAACGCGATCCCCCCCCCCATCGCGGGGTCATAGACACCCGCTGCAAATGATGTACTTCAGAAATCATTTTATTTCCTCAGACCGACACTATCAGTGCAGCATCAGACATACTTCAATAATGATTTCATTCCATTGATACACATTCTCATTTTGCCCACACTAAAATCAGAAATCAGGGCATACCAACTTATTGTAGCTAACTTTTGCCATCTTCGCATCAGTAAATCAGCATTCTTGAACATCATTGCACGACACACATGCACATTTTGTTTCAAATATACTTATTGCTGTAAGCATTAATTAGGAATGTCATAGGAAGGCACCATATGCTATTAGTGGGCAAATTAACATTTTTAAGGCAATCATTCTGCAAACTTCTGTACTCTTCAACCCAGTTTCTGAAAATCCTGCTTAACTATGATCAGTGGTTTCATATTATCCGTTTTTTTTCCGATACAATAGTTTCCTCAATAATTTCTCAATAAGCTTCCAACCTGGCTTGGGTGCACTTCTTCTGCGTTGTCTTTTTCACTTCTTCTTTACTTCGTCGCTTCTCACCTTCTTGGTTGACACAACAGTCTCCATCTATTGATCATCCTCGTACGCGTCTTCTCAAAACCTTGCAACAATTCTCTTGCTGTATTTATTTTCATGATTTTGCATCTTCGCTTCTCTTCAGTGAGCTCCTTTTACTATTTAACCTCTTTGACTGTTTGCTCAGACTTGTCACTGCCATCCTCATCTTGTTGTAACCCTTTGTTTCACGTCTTTGGTTTCGATTCAAACTTAGTGGAACAATCGTTACAACCTTCACTTCAGACACTGTCACTTTGGTACCTGTAATCTTTTGTATTTGCCTCGACAGTAAATTCAAAGTTTCTTTATGTTGTAACGGTTTTAAAGCCTTCTTCACGTGTGGTCTATTGCCTTGGTCAGATGTTTTACTTTTTCCATTATGTAGTCTCTTGTGACTTAAACACGACCTTTCTTTCAGTGATGGCTTCAATGATGATTCAGCACAATAACTACCATCAGTTAATTTAACATCTGTGATTTTTGCAGAAGGTATCATAATTTCACATGATTTTCCATGGAACGTTTTACTTTTCAACAAATTTCTTTTTCTATTTTTCAATTTATTCTTATCTACCCTTTTTTGGGTGAACTTTTCTTTTTCAGTTACCACTGAGAATCTTTCTGAACGTGATTTTATCTTCATGACTTAGGTCGATGACTTGTCCTCTGTATCTTCAGAACTGATGTCCCTCTGATAATATCAATACAGTGGTTTAACAGGGCGACAATTTCCCTCATGTGATATGTGAGGCAACTTGGCTGAGGTTGACTTAGCACGCAGGTAATGGCAGCAACAGGTGATTGTAAGCAGGAGATGAGCAGGCAGGTGATTTCTGCCAAGTGGGTGATTTTGATTCGGGTGAGTATGGCTGGGTGCAGGTGTTTAGTTGAAGGTGACTTTGGCTTGCAGATGAAATTTGCTGGAGATGATTTGTCTGCAGGTTGATCTTAAGCATCAAGGTGAAGTTGCTGGGCAGTGTGATTTGTCTGCTGGGATTTTGTCTGCAGGTGTCTTAGCACTAGGTAATGTTGCTGCGGTGATTTTTCTGCAAGTGACTGTAGCATTAGGTAAATTGTGAGGTGATTTGTCTGCAGGTGACTTAGCACCTGGGTGATGTTGCTGCTGTGATTTGGTTACGGGTGACTTAGGCACTAGGTGAAAATATTAATGGGAAGCGGATTTGTTCTGGGGGTGATTTAGGCAATCAGGTGCTTTGCTGGGCAGGTGACTTTTCTGCAACTGATTTTGTATCAGTTGAGAATTGCTACACGGTGATTTATCTATCAAGACTTAGCATCAGGTGAAGTTGCTATTGGCGATTTGTCTGCAGGTGATTTAGCACTTGGTGATTTTGCTGGAGGTGATATTTGCATCAGGTGAAAGTTGCTGCAGGTGAATTTGGTCTGGGATGACTTTAGCAATCTGGTGAAGTTGCTAACAGGTGATCTTGGCTACAGGTGATTTATCAGTGGGTGATTTGCTGCTGGTGATTTGGTTATGGGTGACTTGCACTCGGTGATAAATTAATGGAGCGGATTTGTCTGGGGGTGATTTAGCATCAGGTGATGTTGCTCGGCACGGTGATTTGGCTGCAGGTGATTTATCAGTTAGGTGATGTTGGCTGCTGGTGATTTGGTTATGGGTGAACTAGGCACTGGGTGATTTAATGGAGGCGGATATTGTCTGGGGGTTGATTTAGGGCATCAGGTTGATGTTGCTGCAGGTGATTTGGCTGCAGGTGATTTATCAGTAGGTGATGTTGCTGCTGGTGATTTTGTTATGGGTGACTTACGGCACGGGTGATATTAATGGAGCCGGATTTGTCTGGGGGTGATTTAGGCATGCAGGTGATGTTGCGGCAGGTGATTGGCTGGGCAGGTGAATTTTCAGTAGGTGATGTTGCTGCTGGTGATTTGGTTACGGGTGACTTGGCACTCGGTGATAATTGATGGGGAGGATTGACTGCATATGATTTTGGTATCTGGTGATGTTGCTTCAGGTGATTTGGCTATTGGTGAATTAGAAGCTGGTGATATTGCCACAGGTAATTCTTGTTGAGTTGACTTTGCATCAGGTGAAGTCACTGCAGGTGATTTGGCTGTCGGTGATTTCATGAAGGTGAAGTTGCTAGCAGGTGATTTGGCTGCAGTGACTCAGCAGTAGGTGTGATGCTGCAGGTGACTCAGCAGTAGGTGGTGATGCCTGCTGGTGATTTGGTTACTGGTGACTTAGCACTCGTGATAATTGAATGGGGAGGATTTTGACTGCAGATGATTTTGCGATCTGGTGATGTTGCTTCAGGGTGATTTGGCTATTGGTGACTTAGACCAGGTGATATTTTCCACAGGTTGATTTTTTGTTACAGGTTGACTTTGCAACAGGTTGAAGTCACTGCAGGTTGATTTGTGTGGGGATGGGCGCTAGCATCAGGTGAAGTTGCTTCGGAGGTGAATTTGAGCTGCAAGATGACTTAGTCAGTAGGAGATGTTTCCTACTGGTGATTATAGCTGCAGGTGATTTGGCTGTGGGTGACTTGGCAATCAGGTGAAGATGCTGCAGGTGAAATTTGGGTGCTAGGTGTCTTAGTAGGAGGTGATATCGCTGTAGGTGATAATACGCGTTGGGTACTTAACATGCGGGTGAGGTTGCTGCATGTGATTTCGCTCCTGGTGATGTTGCTGCAGGTGATTTGCCTGTAGGTGACTTTGCGTCAGGTGATATTCTCGCAGGTGATTTGTCTCCAGATGAACTGTTGGCATCGCAAGGTTGAGGTTGCCTGGCAGGTGATTTGCCTGTAAGGTGACTTTACGTCAAGGGTGAATACTCTCGCAGTGGATTTGTCTCCAGATGACTTGGCATCAGGTGAGGTTGCCTGCATCGGTGTGTTGCTGCAGGTGATGTTGCTGCAGTGATTGCTGGCTTGTAGGTGATTGCTGCTGTATGGTGATTGGCAGCAGGTGATCTGGCTGGCAGTTGAATGTTGCATCAGGTGAAGTTCCTGTAGGTATTTCGGCTACGGTGATGTTGCTGCAGGGTGATGTTGAGTGCAGGTGATGTTACTGCAGGGCGATTTTGGATGCAGGTGATTTTTCTGGCAGGTGATGTTGCTGCAGGCGATTTTGTTGGCGGTGACTTTGCAAGTCTAGTGATGTTTGCAGCACGAGCTGCTGAAGGTGATTTGCTGAAGGTGATGTTGTGCAGGTGATGTTGCTGAGGTGATGTTCTGCAGGTGTTTGGTTGCAGGTGACTTAAGAGTCGTGATGGTTTAGGCAACAAGTGTTGCTGAAGGTGATTTGGCTGCAGGTGACTTTGCATCAGTGAAGTAGCATGCAGGTGGTTTTCTGTTGGTGACTTAGCACTAGGCGACTTTGCTGCAGGTGACTTGGCGGCATGGGAGACTTAGCACTAGTGATGTTCAATGCTGGCAGGTGATTTGGCTGTAGGTGATTTAGTAAAGGTGAAGTTGGTCTGGTGATTTGGCTTCGTTGACTTGTAGTAGGTGATGTTGGCTGGCAGGTGATTGGCCATGGGAGACTTAGTATGAGGTGATGTCACTGTTTAGGTGTTTTTGAACTGTCGTGAATTTAGTAACAGGTGAAGTTGCTGGCCTGGTGATTTGGCTGTAGTTGACTTAGTAGTAAGGTGGTTGCTGCAGGATGATTTAGGCAAGTGACAGAATTTCCCCTCAGGTGAATATCAATACTCGTGATTTATCTTGAGGGGGGATTTAGTTCTGAAGACTTAGAAGTTTGGTGACTTGGCTTGTGTTGATATGACCTCGGCGATTGAGTAAGCAGAATAAATGAGGCTAGTGGGTGATTAGCTGACGTGAACTTTGAAGTGGATATTTTGGTTTTCAGGTGATTTAGGGGGCGATGACTTTGGTGAAGGTGACTGGGAAAGTGATGATTTATTCTGCTGGCGACATTTGAAAGGGGTGACCTTAGTTTCTGGGGATTTGGCTTGAAATCGTTCTTGTGAAGTGGTGACTTGAATAGCTGGAGCACTTAGCAGCGGGGATTTTGAAAGAGGTGATTTAGCAGCTGGTGACTTAGCAACTGATTGGCAGGTGACTTGGCAAGGTATTTTAGGCAGGTGATGGGGGCACTCTGAATTTGGCAGTTATTTCTTTTTTAACTGGCACAATAATTTGTTCCTTTGTTAGTGGAAGAGATTTTGGAATAATCAAGCTTTGGTTTGGTCTTCTCCTCTTCTTCTTTTCTTCAGTTATTGATTTTGTCTTAACTTCATTGTCATCAATTGTTTGCTTGGTTTTTCACTGAAATTGCCACTTATTTGTGTCTGCAAGCTGAAGGTCTTATGTCCTTAGTCTTTGCTTGACTGGTTTCTGAAATTTTTTCTTTTCCTGTTTATTGACAGTTTCAATAATACGTGGTTTCAACATCTTGAAGCATCTTCAGGCCATTATTGTCAGTTCTTTCACCTCTCCTCTTCAGTGTCTTGAGGTCTCTCTTAGAATTCAGCTTCGTAATCTCAGCAATCCTCTGCCTCCATTTAGTTTTCTTTCTTCGGTATTTCTTCGCAATCCTGCATCTTCTTTTCTGAAGGTGAAATCTTTGTTTTCTGTTGCTTCTTCCCAACAACTACCTCATTTTCTGATCCTTCGCTGAACATATTGTCTTCAGCAGTTTCATCTGTTTGCCAGCCTCTCCATCTGTTGATATCTTGTGCTTTTACTTCAGGCTTATCTTCAAGTTTCTTCCTCACCATTTCTGCAGATGCTTCATTGGTGGCTGCTTCAAGTATCTTCCCTTCCTCAATAGAATTGCACCTCTGCCTCCTCTTTTTTCTACATCTTCTTCTGTTTCTCCTTCTCTCTGTTGATTTCTTCTGAGATTTATCTTCAAGCTTCATCAGTCATCTTGCTTCAGGTGCTGCTTCAGTCTCTTCAAGCATGGTCTGGTATAACCTCAGGCTTCTTAACTACCATTCGCTCCTCATCATCAGATTCTTTTGTTCTTTCAGAACTGTTCATTGCATGTGCAGCTTCAGTATCTGATATTTTCTCTGCTGTAATCTCTTCTTGGGTTTCTTCCTCGGCTTATCTCCTAGTCTTCTCCCTTCAGACTCTTCCTCCACTTCCTCAATGGTCTGCGCTTCTGGCATATGCTTTTTCTCCATCCTGTCTATCCTCAGCCTCCTCCTTTCCTTCCTCCCATATCTTCCAGCATAAACAGCTTATACAACTTCAACAATGTTTCAACCTCGACCTCCTTTCTTTTTTCTGCCCTCCTCTTCTCTTTGTGCTATTCATCTGAGCAGGTGTAGGCTGGCCACAGTCGGCAACCAATGGCAGGTGAGATAATGATTCTTCATTTTTGTGGTGCACGCCTTGTGAGAACTGAAACCTTGGAGGTAGTCAGCAGATTTACTGATGGCTTAGATGGGGCTGCTTCAATTTCATGTGTAGAGATCAGCATGCCTTCAAATCTGGTTTATTCCCCTTCAAGCATCTTCCTATAATTATGAAAACACTTATAACAATATTACTGCATTTTAATTTTAAAGTAATATAGGGTAAAGGAAGATATGTGTGTGTGTGTGTGTGTTCACGAATATATTTAAATATATATATATATACATTTATATATATATATAATATTATTTGTGTTTGTTGCAGCTTCTTTCTTATTTCAGGAGTTTTTAAAAGGAATTTTGATTTTATGAATGTTACAATGGTTTATTGGTGACATCGATTGATGGGACGATTGCCTCAACGGAGGAACCTTTCAGGTAACTGTTTGACATTACCATGTAGCGCTGCAATTTCAATGTCCAACGCCATCTTAACATTGAGCAGATCCTGGTATTCACGTCAAGGTGACGAGCGCATCTCCCATTTCGTGTTTCCTAGGCTCATTTCAGCTGTTGAATCATGTCGCTGTGGTATCACATAAAGATGAAGAGAGATGTCATCGTTCTACTCAATATGAATATTGATCGGTCATCATGGAAAGAGACTGCAAATCCGTCAATATTTCTGGAGTCATTGTTTAACATTGAAAAGGTTCAATTAAAAGCAGAATACTTGGTGCACATGGTTTGCGACATGTCCAATTGTGCGACCTTGAGTGATTATCTAGTCACTCCTGTAAGAGGAATTAAGATATGTTGATAATTGAATGTCATCAAGTTGCCTTCATTATGACGTCATAATTCGACAAGTACAACGCTTGATCTGATCAGTATGAAAAAAAATCCTCTACACTGTTAAGTCCGATGGACAAAAATTTTCTTGAATATGAGTGGCTATCCTGTATAATTTATTTTAACCATTAGGCCGACGTGGTATGAGGTGGCCATGTTGGAAAATCGAGAAAAGTTGCACCTTATAATCGCCGGAAACGGCGTGCCGTGGAAAAAATTGAAACATGGCTTATTTTAAAGTACTCCCATATGGAGATTAAGATATGTTAATGATGATGTCATCGGTACCTTAATTATGACGTCATAATTCGCAAGTAACACAACGCTTGATTCGATCAGTATGAATTTTATTTCTCTGCAATTCTTGGTCCGTTGACACGAATTTTCAGCTCATGGAAGGGCGCCTCCTCCTGGAGAATATTTAATGTATACTCATGTCATTGGTCATGGGGTACAGGTGCCATCTTGAAAAAAAAAAGAAAAACGTTGGACCTCTATCTCCAAAACCCGTTGACTGTGCTAGGGTAAAGTAATTCTATGAATACCTCTATTTTCTTTCCTTTTTTTCGCTTCACGTGCCAATGCCAGCCTGGCATCCTGGAGGCGCAGCTGTGACTTTCAAAAATGAAAATTTTACATCAATAATGAAATTAAAAAAGTAAGCGGGTGGTTGAAATTTTTTGACCTTGACATATTTTTAAGGTCTGACCTAATTATAGACATTTTAAACATTTTTCCACCATAACTCGACTAAAGATTTTGTCTGATCTGACGAAATTTTTTCCTTCTCTAGATAGTCGAAGAGTAAGGTGGCATTTATTCATAATTTACATTATACCATCAGAGTTAAAGGTCAAGGGTCAAATGTCTTAGTCTGAAAAATACACGTTATTTTTTAATCGGGCTGCATTTTGCCAACATGTGAATTCTCAAAGACCACTTGTTCCCTATTCAAGATGTTTTTTTGCTCGCTAATAATGTCGCTGCTACGAAGTTGTGCATCCGATATATGATTCGTGTCCTTGACTACTCTTTTTGGATTGTGATCTAATAAATCAAAAACTTGGCTGGTTTTTTTTTTAATCATAACTGATAATTTTCCTGCTGATTTTCATGAATAGTTAGTTTAGTGGATAGAAATGTCGATGGGTAACACATTTTTTCTTCTTTTTCACTCTATCCTATATGTTGAAGGTCAAAGGTCATATGGCATCATTCACCGAAGGTCAAGGTCCACCGAAAAAATATGGCCATATTGGAATCGCGGGGGAGCCTTACCCTTAGGCGATCACCTTGTTAATGCAGGCAGATAATATAGTTTAGATTCCTGCTCATTCCCTGTGATTTGTGTTATAGATCAAACAAGGTCCGTCATTATTTAATGCTCATCTACTCATCAGCCTCGTTTCATTATCTTTGTTTCTAAAGGCATTTGGTCATTTATCGTAAAGCTCGGCAATACACTGCGAGGCCTTTAAAGAATGAATCCAACTTTCAGGCTCCCTCACTGGATTTTAAAACTTTGTCCAGTAACGCTCTAATTTTGACTGATATATTTTGGTGAAAACTAAACCTTGTCCATTTATTGTGAAGTCGGGCTCATCTACTTGGCTTGGCAAGATAGTGTTTCTATCTAAAAATCTGCCTTTGGTGTTGGAACTGAGGGTCAAATCAGCCATATGGGCTGTACGTGTTTGTCCATTTCTATAATGTCGCTTGCAATTCATATAAAAGTATAATGAATGTTTTTCTCTGCATGTGATTTATCTACAAGCTCCCTCCATGAGCTTAGATCTACGCTTTAAAATAATACTTTTACAAATTAAGAGTTCAAAAAAAACAATTACTTATGATATACAGTCATGCTGATGCAGTATCCACACCATAGTACTCACACGTACAGCAGATTTTTATACTAACTTTTTCAGGCTAACCATAAAATATTGACAAGGGCATTGCAGACTGGTCGTCATATTCTGTTTAAATATCCACATTACAAATGGCAGACAAGACAGGAGTTTTGTGTAGATATTAAAAAGGAAAATATGCATCGAAATTCTGCATCACCCTTTTGGTTAAGTCCACTTAATATTGGGAACAAGACATTTTTTACCGATGTCGCTTTTGCTACGGATATTAATCAAAATATGGCACACGTTGTACTTCACAAACATTCTGCTCATATTCACAATGTCATTATGCCCAAGGTCATTTCCATTTTGCATGGAAGTCAGCTATAACATCACATTCATCCACTATAGGCTGCTCAGGGGGCACTGTAATAGCGCAGCAGCCGCGCTTACCAGAAATGATGCAACCAGGGCAGCGCAGCTGCATACGAAACACAGCAACCCTTCATCAACCATCCATCCTTGCTTATAGTAGCGTGAGTCAAAAGTGCACTTTCATCACTTCACTGTGAAGCTCAGTGTTGGATGATTTGTTTTGAACTTCCGTTTAAAAAGAGTGGAAATACACTGGTGGCGCTATACGACACACATTTACATGGGAGATTGGGGTTCTTTCCCCCACCTTGAACCGCCCTCCTTTCCAGATATGTTGACCCAGCCAGAACATACTTGGGTACCCTTAAGCAACATGCAAAAGTTTTGGTTGTATTGGTTCAGTAGTTTTTTTCAGCATATATAAACAAAAAAAACAACGATAAGAAAGAACTAGAAAGCATCTGAAAAAGCATCCGGCTTTGTACTCAAACTAAACTTGAACAACAGTTAAAAAATTGTATGTTTTATTACTTGTGTTTCGCCACAATTTCATTATAAAGAGTTTGTTGAAGTTTGATGACAAAAGCTCAATTGGTAAAACACATACGACCGCCTGTCCTGACGCTCACCTGATCAGGAGCAAGTCTTTCCAACCTCCCGCAGACGGCTCCTTATACCCTGAATTTTTTGATGCCATGGAACAAACTTAGGTAAATCATGGGTATGAAGGTTTTGTGTCAAAGTTTTCATCAAAATCATGTGTGTGTTTCGGAGAAGAGAGCAAATAACTAATTTTGGGGGTCAAGCCCCCCCCCCCCCCCGTATGACGCCCTTAATGAGTTGCAGATTTTGATGCGGTTGATAAACTTTTGGGACATTACAGGTGATGAAGGTTTGTGGTGAAGTTTCATGAAGATTGAAAGGTTGTTCTGGACTTGCTAATTAAAAGTTAAACAAATGTATCAAGAAGGAATGACAGTGTTAAAGTAATCGAGTTGTAGTTTGAAACCTTTGATGCAGGATACATGGTTGGGGTGGAAGGGGTCGGGGGGGAAGGAAGGAGGAGGGAACAAGTAACAAACAGCATATTTACATTGTTGCCTGCAATCCTCAATATGTTGGCAAGAAAAGAAGAGAATTGTTGCAATGCAATCGAAGAAAATAATTGCAAGATTGTACTATTATCAGCGTTACTGTCAAGTATAATCCTCTTTGCTTAATTATAACAAATAACAGTGATGAAAAGTAAAGCATGAATTTTTCGCAAGAAAGATGCCCTGGTATGTCTGCAATATGTCTGTCTTTGTCCCATATTTAAATATCCAACGGGCACTTTTACATTGATATTTAATTGGATGATGGTCTATCCGTCTCCAATGTCGACAGGATACTGTGTTTTTCCGCACACAACTGCAATCTCAATGAAATGCAATGCGTGTTGCAGCATTGGAAAAACAATGCAATTTAGGTTCTGCAATTATGTTGTGAGAAAATTTGAAACATGAACTTGCAAATGTTTTACCATTCAGGCAAGAGAAAGCAAATGCATTTTTTAAAAAAACATATCTCACCTGATTACTTGCTGGCTCAGCTCCATTCCTCTCAATCAATGTCGCTGAGGCTGTTTTTCGAGGCGAATCCTTGGTGCCACGCAGAGTTCCAGCTCAATGGTCGCGGCTTTGGCAACTGATGTCGGTAACTCGAGATTTCTTCACGTCCTGACGTATGGCAATCATCAAAATGATGTCCGGCAGGCTTAATGTCAATTGGCTGAACCTACTTTTCATTCCAGGTCCTCTGTCGTCTCCACAGACTTTGCAGACTGACCCTCAAACTGAGCTTCGAATCTCACGCAGAGCTGTGGAGATATCTGGAGTGCGCACTCGCGCTTCTCGATAGATATTGCGAGATTGAATCTGAGAGAGCAGTCTTCGATGTCATCGTCGGTGATTTTTCTTCAAAAGGCAATCTCCATCCAGTAGAGATTGCACTTTCTTTTCGGCAGTTTCGACGTGTCAAAAGTGTTGTGTCGCTCGCCATTTTTATTATCAAATATCATGTTATACATTACTATCAAATATCATGTTATACATCACTATCAAATATCATGTTATACAGGACTATATCGTTTTTGGTCCCATCTCTCGATGGTGAAGAATCACTTTAAAAATTCTAGTACAGTCGGATCTGCATCCGGATCTTCACCAAATTCTCATCAGTTAGTCCTTGCCACACACACAACGTGTCCACCAAGTTTCATCTGAATTGCTACTGGTGACCCTGGACAGTGTAAAATAAAATCATATGGAAAATAATTACCTTTAAACGAGTGGAAAAAACAAGTATTTTGGACCCATTTTACCTCCCGTTCTGTGAGCGTATTATTTAATTACACGTCGCTTCACTGACGGAAAACGAAAGGGCGGGGAAGAAAAAGAGGGGAGAGAGAGGGTGGGGGGGGAGAAAAAGAGGGGGGGCGGGGGAAAAAAAAGAGGGGGCAGAGAGAGGGGTGGGGGGGGGAAGAAAAAGAGGGGCAGAGAGAGGGGTGGGGTGGGGAATGAGGAAGGTGGGGAGGGAGACAATGTGATGGGGGGGAGAGAGAGAGGAGAGAAGGTAGAGAGAGAGAGAGAGGAGGAGGAGAGAGAGGAAGGAGAGGAGAGAGAGGAGAGAGAGAGAGAGAGAGAGAGAGGAGAGGAGGAGAGAGAGAGAGAGAGGAGAGAGAGAGAGGAGAAGAGGAAGAGAGAGGAGGAGAGAGGAGGAGAGAGGAGAAAAGAGGAAGAGAGAGGAGAAAGGAAGAGAGGGAGAGAGGGAGAGAGGGGAGAGGGAGAGGGGAGAGAGGGGGAGGAGAGAGGAGAGAGGGAGAGAGGAGAGAGGGAGAGGGGAGAGGGGAGAGGGGAGAGGAGAGGAGAGAGAGAGAAGAGAGAGGAAGGAGAGGGAAGAGGAGAGAGGAGAGAGGAGAGGAGGGAGAGAGGAGAGAGGGGAGAGAGGAGAGAGAAGAGAGGAGAGAGAGAGAGGAGAGAGGGGGAGAGGAGAGAGGGGAAAGAGGAGAGGAGGAGGAGAGAGGGGAAAGGAGAGGGAGAGGGAGAGAGGAAGAGAGAGGAGAGAGGGGGAGAGGAGAGAGGAGAGGGAGGGAGGAGAGAGAGGAGAGAGAGGACAGGAGAGGGAGGAGAGAGAGAGGAGAGAGAAGGAAGAGGGAGAGGGAGAGGGGGAGAGGGGAGAGGGAGAGGGGGGAGGGGGAGGGAGGGGGAGGGGAGAGGGGAGAGGGAGAAAGGGGAGGGGAGGGGGGAGAGAGGGAGAGAGAAGAGAGAGAGAGAGAGAGAGAGGAGAGAGAGAGAGAGAGAGAGAGAGATTGTTACGGATCTGGAAACCATTCGCCTTCACACAATCACGTAGTTCACCCAAAGTGTAGTTTATTCGTTAAGTATTGTTGATATTAGATTCCTCCCTTATGTCTAATGGGAATTTCATGTGTGCGCTGCGAGTTTCTTTTTAGTTAGTTTTCTAAATCAATTCACTTCACACCACGGCGCTATAACGCACGTGTTCGAGGCCACGGACATAGGCGGGTGTGAGATCACCTCAGGGCCGACTCCGCCCCAGCCAGATGGAATGTTCGCCTCGTCCAATGAAGGGAGGACACCGATCGCCCGACGCCCCCCGACCAATCCGGAGGCAAGTTACCTCAGAACGGATCCCTCCACCCGCCCGGGGGGAGGAATAAGAAGGATCGTGAGCTGTATCCAGTGTTGGTTCGTTGGTGGTGTGTCGCGGGTCTTGGTCTTTTTCAGGGTTCCTTGGTGGTCGGTGGTCGTGCTGGTG
>CM068963.1:42979625-43007795 GCA_035128595.1 Eptatretus atami | reverse complement strand
AGGTGAAGGACATGATGTTTTCACCTCTTTCTGTCTGTTTGTTGGTTTTGTTGTTTTGTCTGTTTGTTTGTGTGCACGATATCTCAACAAGGATAAATGTGTCCAAGAGCCGCGTCCTAAAGGCGATTACAACAACAACTTCCGATGTTTCTCAGGTTGCCTGGATGAGCATACGAGAGCGTCATGGAGGCTCCTCGTTCCTGACGAGAAATGTGTATTTACGAATTACAACACCTTAAATGGAATAATCTTTAATAGTACGTGAACTTTTCGAAACTTTAAAGCAAATGTCCGAATATATTTAAAAGTTCATGATAGACGCTCAAAGGCACCGTCTATGTGAGGATGTTACAGGGTTTAGTATGTAAGGAGATCCGGATCTGTATATAAAAGAGCCGCGTCCTAAAGGTTTTGTCAGAAGAGAAGAAGAAGAAGAAGAGAGAAGAAGAAGAGAAGAAGAGAAAGGAGAGAGAAGAGAAGAAGAGAGAGAGAAGAAAGAGAAGGAAGAGAAGAAGAGACAACACAAGTGGAGTCTCTTTTGAGCACGTTCGTACGCCGAGCGAGCAAAAAGGTTGTGGACGGATTCTGATGAAATTCCATCATGCATGACAAGTACAGAATTATCAATCACTGTTTTCATCATTCTCTAGAAATCTACATATTACGTATGCGATTGGAGAAAGTGGAGCTCGACCAAATCATGATGGGCACGGGAAGTGGTGGACCAGAGAACTACTTTATTCCACACTATATATCAATATGCAAGGCTGTAAATACACCACACTTACCTCCTTTCAAGATCTAATCCCACACCGAGAGGTCAACCCACACGGCAATAAATGAACATTTTACTCATTTGATGAACTCCAGAAAATAGCATAATCAACTAGAAGGGCACTCGGTAGAGCGTATACCTCCGCCACATAATACCTGATCCACGAGAACATATTGGACCCAACACAATTTTGAAATTTCATGCTATACAGAACTATATCGTTTTTGGCCCTCTCTCTCAATGGTGAAGAATCACTTAAAAAATTAAATAATTCTCGTATCCAGATCCGGATCTTCACCAAAATCGAATCAATTCGTCCTTGTAACACACCCAAACCCTGTCCACCAAGTTTCGTCCGAATCCGTCCACAACTTTTTGAGATATTGTGCTATGTATAGTTTTTGGCACGATCTCTCAATGGTGAAGAATCGCTTAAAGAATTCTCAGATCGCGGATCTGCATTCGGATCTTCACCAAAATCGAATCACTTCGTCCTTGTCACACATCCAACCTGTCCACAAAATTTCATTCAGATCCATGCACAACTTTTTGAGATATCCTGCACACAAACAGACAAACAAACACACAGACAGAAAGGGGTGAAAACATAACCTCCTTCACGTTCGGTGAGGAGGTAAAGACCTTACAAGATCATCATAACAATAGAACACTGCAATCCATCACCTCCAGCAGGTCACTGAAATGTACCATCTTGTGGATTGAGCACAGGGGTGAAACCTACCCTGGCTTGAGATTTTGAGGGGATTATTCTGCCCCATAACTGAATCACTTCACAGATCCAATCTCTCTGGGGCCTCATGGTGTTTCTGTGGAAACCGCCTTGTCCCCAGAGTTATCTCGGTTGGTTGAGATGCAGCATCTGTTGATGCCGGTACAGCATCGGTCTCAGCGGGAACCGCTTCTGCTGGTGCAGGTGTCCTCTCAGTTGACCCCAACTCCTCTAACTCCATTCTTAGAAGATGTTCTGCTGGTTGGAAAGGTTGAGTTTCACAGCTCAGCCTGGTATCCTGCATTTGGTCCACAAGCCGTTTCCAAACGCAGGGTCAAATTGCAACATCATAATTTAAGGGACCCCGTCTCGACCTAACACCACCAGTTACCACTTGTGGTCCTGACGGGAGTCGCACACAAGAACAGGCTGTCCGACCAGAAATTCACACATTTTGCCTTTACCTCTCCCAAGGGCCCGTTGAAAAATTATATCGTATCGTGCAGAGTTGAGGAGCTTTTGCTGCTCCTGAATCTCGGGGAATTGTTCTTCTGTTTCGCTATGTTTGTGAAGCGTCACGTTACATTCACGGAACATATCTGGGACCATGCGACTGCCTGCGTTCGTCCAGCCACCGTATGACCACACTTGAGTAGAAATTCATTTATATCTGATTTCTACATATTCAATCTGTCTCCAATGTTTTGAGGTACCTATGTGATTCCAATTTGAACCTTTATACTGTATCTGCTGCCACTACATCAACAGGGAGACCATTCCATGAATTAACTACTCTCTGCGTGAAAGACGCCGCACGTGCACTCATCCTTTTGTCAAGAACATGGTGAAGGATGATTCGTCTGACCAAATCGCATTTCTCTACTGCTCGGTTGTCCATTGCCTGTGCTCTTTGCACCACTGGACTCGCAAAAGTGCATTACTAGTTGTGATGAGCGGTTGTGCACTGCAACCCGACGATGGTATCCCACTCTGTTTCTATCCCGAGTTCTCGGCGGATGATTTTTTTTTATGTAACTGACTGCTCGTGCCCCATGTTGAAATTTGTAGTCGATTGATCTGCAGTTGCTCGCCTGCTTTGCCTTGCATTTCAAATTAATGCAGATATCACGATCCTGGAGTATGTGTGAGAGCTTCTGCCCACTGTTGCCCTTTGCTGATTATGTCTTTCCCTCGGAGTTTCATGCCGACATCACTTTCGACACCGTTGCTTGTGAAACATCAGGAATCTGAGCTGTTTTTGTCACCTAAGAGCCTGCCAAACATGCCCCAACAATCATGCCTCTTTCAAAGTCACTGAGGTTTTTTAATTACAATAAAATTTAAAAAACGTTAAACCATCAACCCTCAATCAAGGGAAAACCAAAAATCCAGAAATCAAAATAATACAAACAGTAGTCAAACCAAATTGATAACAATGAATCAAGACAGGAATCAAAACAATAATCTGAGCAGAATTTGTCATCAAAGAAAATCAAATTACCATTCCACATTGTGGATCCCCATAGGCCACCCCTAGAGGGGGATCACGTGTGAGGGGTAGGGGATTTATCTGGGGGGAGTGAGAACAGGAAGGAGTATGGGAGAGAGGAGGGAGGGGGTTGGGAGTAGACAGCCACTTCACAATGTCCTTCCTTATTGAATCCCTCCCAGCCCAGGATGGGCAGTCCTTACGGGAGGGTATGGACCCCTCTGGTAGTTGAACCTGGAGTCTTTCCTTGTAAACGGCACGTGGGGCCTTTTCCTGGGGAGCCTTCCCTTTGTACCGGCCCCCCTGATGCTTTTTTACCTCCCAATTCAATAATATGAGTAAGGAAAGTGAAAAAATATATTAAAAAACTACCGCTAAGAAATCATTGTGGCCTGTCCCATGGTTGAGCAGGCCAAAAAACATGGCGGCTTCAGACCCCAGCGAGGTATCCCAGGATACGCCTTAAGACCCCAGAGAGCGAGGTGGCTGAGGATGCACCTGATAAAGGATGTAGTTAGGGTTAGGGTTAGGGTTAGCAGTTAATTATCTTAAAAAGGGGTGTTTTAATTAACGCAAACACCCAATTTTCACTCTTGCACTTCCTTGCAGTTCCCTTAGTATACCTGCAAAGTTTCAGGCTGCTGGGTTTCATGGTTTTGGAGTTATGGAGGAGACACACACACACACACACACACTGACATTTCTTAATACAGATACTCCGAGGCAAAAAAAATGAGCCAAGCTGGGGTTTTTTAAATTTAATTTGGAGCCATAGAAGCTCAGGACATACCGTATTCCAGTTTAAATTGATACTCTGTTACAGTAGCTAAAAGCCCTCGGCTCGGTTTAGAGAAATTTTTATGAAAAAATTCAAGATTTAAAGAGTTTTGTTCTCAAAAAAAGTGAAAATTACGAAATTTCCGTATTTTCGCCTTTCATCTTTAAAGGTCAATATCTCGGGTAAGACAAAATATATCAAAATTTTATTACACATAAATAAGGAAGATAAGGCTGTTTTGAGTTGGTCTGTGTCACAAAGAAATTCAAAAAACATATTTTACTGTTCGAAGTACTGTATACTTTTAAAGATCTGCAATGCATTGTTAGGGTGTTGTCATGTTTTTTTGACTGTTTAGTGCGTATGTAGTGCCTAAATTGCTCCAATTTATGACTTATACAGTTAGTGTAGGTCATGTTTTTTTGTGTTTCAATTTAGAAATGCCTCCAGAGAAAGGAGTTCCATGCTGATGGGGATATTAACCAGAGAGTTGGTGTCAAAGCCACCCAATGCTCGCCTAAAGAACTTAGTCTAATAATATTTTTTATAAAGCATTGCAGTGAAGTCTGATCTAAATAATTTTAAAGCAATATATGTATTTGTATATTGTAATCAGTAAACTAGTACACATATTAAATGAATGGCAAGCGTCTCGTATAAACAGGTGAGCATTGGTGGCTTTGACACCATCTTAGGTTGAAATTTTTTTTTTTTAATCATTTGTTAATTTCAACTTCACTACACCAATAGTATACCCAAAGGAACCTCCATGCAAATATCAGCATCCTAGTCCACATATTAAATGAATGGCAAGCTTCTAAAAAATAACTTGCACCAAAAACTTTAACGTTGATGCGCTACAAAAAAGTTAAGTTCAAAACAGGTCAAAAATTTAAAACATTTGAAATTATTTTTTAATTTCAACTTCACTACACCAATAGTATACCCCAAAGGAACCTCCATGCCAAATATCAGCATCCTAGTCCACATATTAAATGAATGGCAAGCTTCTAAATAACTTGCACCAAAAACTTTAAAGTTGATGTGCTACAAAAAAGTTAAGTTCAAAACAGGTCAAAAATTTAAAACATTTGAAATTATTTTTTAATTTCAACTTCACTACATCAATAATATACCCAAATGAACTTCCATGCCAAATATCAGCATCCTAGTACACATATTAAATGAATGGCAAGCTTCTAAATAACTTGCACCAAAAACTTTAAAGTTGATGTGCTACAAAAAAGTTAAGTTCAAAACAGGTCAAAATTTAAAACATTTGAAATTATTTTTAATTTCAACTTCACTACATCAATAATATACCCCAAATGAACCTCCATGCCAAATATCAGCATCCTAGTACACATATTAAATGAATGGCAAGCTTCTAAATAACTTGCACCAAAAACTTTAACATTTTCACGCTGACGCTCACGCCAGGGTATCGCTATCCTCCCTTTCCTTTTTCTCTGATACTCTTTCCCTCTTTCTTGTTTCTTTAGTGATCCCTTCTTTTTTTCTTCTACTCGCTCACGCCAGGGGTATCGCTATAGCTCTCTGTTCTTCGAACAGGCGAGCTAAAAATGGAATTGCTTTGTCTTCATCAAGCAGGCAAGACATTCTGAAATCACCAAGCTCCTGAAGAAGGAGAAAAATCCCTATTTTTCTGCCTACCATAAAGAGAATAGGTCTACAGTTCCAGGAAAAAGGGATCTGCAGGTCTCGTGCCACTTCAGGTAAAGATGGCAGGCGACTGAAACTCTAAGTCCTCCAGGACAAGAGATTCAACCCTGAGTGCATTTCAACAACTGTGAAGCATGGAGGAGGTGGAATCATGATCTGGGGTGCATTTTCGTCTGCTGATGTTGGTGAGCTGATAAGGTCACAGTCAATTACTGCCAAGGAATACAAGAAAATATCAGAGAAAGGATTACTCCTCAGCCTCCAAAATTGACAGTGAATATATTAATGTCCACATGGATGGGAGAGACAAGTTGGCAGCGATTGATTTTGATCATCAAGTATGGAGTTTACTGCAAAACGTTCAGCAAAGAGTTTAGCTTGATCAATGTGGGAGGAAAGGACTTCAGGACCATTAAAACACTTGTTTCTTGTCGTTCCATTAGTAATGTATACAAATTTGAAAGCAAATGCGGCAAAACCGGTAATGCTCGGACATCAAGAAAAGTAAAGTATTAGAGCGCTTGAAGTGATCACTCCTGTTATCATCAGTGGTATCATGGTATGCAAGAAATAACTCAACATCCCGTCATACCATGTATACTTCTAAATCGCAGGAGAGGTCATGATTATAAGCACTGGCAGCACATTCCTGAGAAATGAGAGAAATGAGCAAAATATCAACAAGTAATAGCTGCAGAGAGCCTGATGAGCTGCAAAAGTTTATCATATATGTAGGTATGGGCTTCAGGACCGACCTACATATGATGAGCTCAAACTTGAAATGGAATAAAGTTGCCTGACTACACGTCAGGGTGGGTAAGAGTTTCGTAAACCTATATCAACAGGTGAGGAAGGAACATGAAGCTCGTAAAGTGAAGGTGACCACCGTTCCCCTCCTGCAGGAGTGTATTGGAAACTTTTTCGGAAAGTGTGAGAAACTGTGCATTGTTATGTGTATACTTGGCTGAGCAAATCATAATACGGTGCAGGTTTATAAGGTGGTGAAAATCAATCGAGTTTGGACTGCGTTACTTGAAAATTAGTAAAAGAAAGCTTTGTTGTAGCATTTGTTGAAGGTGGCTGAGTTTTCACGTCGGCAAGTACTCCTTTACTACTTTCGTTTTATTCATTTCTCCTGTATTGTCACCCTGAGAATAGTTCATGTAGGAATATGTACAATACAGTATAATATTGCAGACCCATACTCTTGGCAGAGCTTCAGGGGCCCTGAAGCCCCTGAATCAGAGCCGATCAGGACAAGTTTCAAGGCTAAAACACATCCTGGAAAGATCACCACTCCGCCACAAGATCCTCGACTGAAAGTGGAATTTGTTCCAGCGATTCTCACTTCGCCTTAGACACCGTGGGTTCTTCAACGTCCACCAACAAATAGTACTGGCAGATATGTGCTTCAACTCAACTCAACGTCCTTCCGATGGACGTTGGTGCACACATTGATGCCTCGATGACCCTGCATGTGAAACACCAGGGTGACAGTTTCTAGCTGGACCACGATTCAAGCCCAGGCTAGACAGCACAAAGGAGAGTGTGCGTACCTGTGTAACTCGAGGCAATCCTGCCACCCTTGAGGATATACAGAAAAAAGTTTTAAAAGAAGTTAGCTAATATGACTCGTGAATCATGTAAAAATGAATTTAACAAAAACGAAGCCTGTACAGGTAAACAAAGAAACTTAAGTTAATTAAGTGAGCTCATGAATGGGGGGGGGAAAAAATCTTGCTAAATCAGGAATCTTTGCTCGTGATGTGAATCATGTGAATCATGTGAAGCCAAACTAACCAATTATATGACCATGTGACATATGCAATGCTTTGTTTGTTTTGTTCGAATATTCAATTAAAAGTAAATTTTTTGTGATTGATCATTCTTTGTGACTGCATCCGTACCTTAATGAAAACCTAATCCGCTTGTTCGTATGACCGACCCAACCCATCATCCGAATCCGTCCATAACTTTTTGAGATATCATGCTATGTATCGTTCTTGGCCCTATTTCTCAATGGTGAAGAATCACTTAAAATTATAGGATCCGAATCTTCACCAAAATCGAATCAATTGGTCCTTGTCACACGCTCAAGCCATCCACCAAGTTTCGGCTGAATCCGTGCATAACTTTCTGAGATATTGTGCCGTATATCGTTTTTTAGGCCGATCACTCAATGGTGAAGAATCACTTAAAGAAACTGTGGATCTGGATCCAGATCTGGATGTTCACCAAAATCGAATCAATTCATCCTTGTCATACACCCAACCTGTTCACTAGGTTTCGTCCGAATCGTCGATAACTTTTGCAGATATCCTGCTCACAGATGGACAGACAAACAAACAGATCGTGGGTGAAAACATAACTTCCATCAACATTTGGTGGCGGACGTTAATACGGTATCCGCAATACATACATTCGAGTATAGTACATGCTTGTGAGACACTTATCAACAACAACTGAGAATTTGAGCTCATTTGTGCATTTAATGTGAATTAAATGTCCGTATCCGCGTCCATATGCATGTGAACATTCCGCGTATGGAGGTGAGTGCCATTTATGGCAACACAGTCACACATTGATTATGAGAAACTAAACTCTGAGGGACATTAGTCTATGAGGGACTCATTTTCATGGCAGATGTTTGAAATTTCTGGATGTTTTACATATTTTATGGAGGACCTTCATCTCTGATGGACGATTTTGAATGGCTACAAGGCTCCCTTATAACATGTAGTTGAATGTAGTACCTGGAAAAATGTTGGTGTCTGTCTGTCTGAAATCACAACTGAAAATAAAATACGCAATTACTTATCCAATCACAACCAAACTTGATAGGAGGACGAAGGGTCTCATGATGGAGGTTGTAGCGACTTCATTTGCTCCTCTCCCCAAAGGGGTTTTCAGCTTTGGGCGAAATCCATGCTAAGGTGTATATCCGTGTTAAGAGAGCTAATCGTGGCGTTTTTCCAAGGCTTAAAAGCTGATATTTGAAATCTGATTCCATATTTGACAATCAGAACTCATGGCTTAAATAATTATGTTGAAATCTAGAGTGAAATTGGTAAAAAAATTTCAGAAAAAGCAATTTTTTTGTAACCCGATGTAATTAAATAATAGGCCCCGTGGGACGTGAGATAAAATGGTTCCAGACAGAAGTGTTATCCAGTATTCACAATCGGCATGATATGCTGATAATTTTATCTTCAGTGTGAAAAAGACCAAGAGTGAATACTAAAAGCATCATCAAATGTTGAAAGGTTGCAGCCTACTGGCTTCCATTTCCAGATGAAATGAATTTCATTCCACAGGTCAGGTTTCCTAAAGAATTTATCTCTGCAAAATGAGCATATATCTCGTAGATCGATGGAAGGCGGTACTGCTCAATACGAAGACCATAGCCTTGAAGTCCATGCAGAAACGAACATCACCATTCTGCTGCAGCACCATGATGACTAGAGTGGCCCAGTCTGAGTATGATACCCGTTCAATTGCTTCACAGGCCTCAAGCTTGTGTAATTCATCTTTCACCTTGTTATGGAGGGTATATGGTGCCAACCTGGGTTTACAGAAATGAGGAGCCACACCAGTCTTCATGAAGAGTTTGGTCTGTGTGTCCTTAAGCCGACCAAGCTCATCGGCCTTGATGCTTTTGAAGGATTTCCTCCAGCCCGAGGTGATGTGCTTTGCAAAAGATGACTGGCTGACCAGTCCAGCCTGATGTGATTCAGCAAGTCATGACCAATAAGAGATGGTCCACTTCCTCAAAGCACATATAACTTGAGACAGACATGTTGGCTCTGATAGCTCCCTGAGACGTCAGCTACCCCGATCGGCTTTATTTTCTCGCTGGTGGACGCATACAGTGCCTTCAGAAAGTGTTCACACCCCTTAACTTTTGTCACATTTTGTTGTGTTACAGCCTGATTTTAAAATGGATTAAATTTAATTTTTTGTCACCAATCTACACGAAATACCCCATCATGACATGATATTTCAGCTTTTCATTTTGAATTAATTTGTCGAAATTTCGAAAAACATGTTTTCACTTTCCCATTATGGGGGATTTTATATATGCCTGGTGTTGGCTTAATGGTTAGGGTGGTGGGCTTTAGATCCGAGGATCCTGAGTTCAAATCCCACTCGGCTGTTGAATTAATACAAGGTGGGGGTGACTGACTGTCATCCTTCCGAGGTCGGCAAAATGAGTGCCAGCTTGCTGGTATCCTGTGTCGGAGTGGCGACCCGTCCAGGATTGTGCCTAATAGCCGAGGAGAGTGCTTCGGCAGCACCAACGCTCTGCACAGAGTATGGTCCCGATGGATGGATGGATGGTGGGCTTGGGATCCTGGGGTCTTGAGTTCAAATCCTGTTCAGCTGTTGAATTATTGCCAGGTAGGGTTGATTCAGCCTGTCACCCTTCTGAGTTTGGCAAAATGAGTACCAGTTTGCTGGGATGATTGTCATTTGAGTATGTTGTGTTGGAGTGGTGACCTCTCCAGGATTGTGCCCAATAGCCCAAGAGACTGCTTTGGCAACACTGATGTTCTGTGCAGAGTATGGTCCCAACGGATGGAATGACTTGTCATTTAATAAATGCAGTATATACAGTAAAATGCCTTAAAATGAGTGATGTACCACCCTGCCACGGTCCACATGACAACTTTTTTGGAGGTTTTTTTTGCAGATTAAAGGAAAACTATTGGATGGTTTGATTTTAATTTATAAAATAATGAGACCACAATGCACACGGGGGTGTTTATTACCTCCGCTACCGAATGTGAAGGAGATCATGTTTTCACCCGTCTGTCTGTCTGTTACTTGCAAAATCGAAGATTTTTAAAGTATATTGGTCAGGTGATTTTGTTTTTCTGTCTGTCTGTCTGTTAATTGCCTACAGATCACAATTCTAAACTGATTGTTATCAAACTTCACCAAGTTGTAGAGGTAGTCTCAACTGAGAAGCCTATTGATTTTGAGGTCAAAGGTCATCTTGAGGTCCAATTTCTAAAATCGACATTTTCATCCGATTGGCTTGATAGTTGAACATGATTTGCATATTGCGTCACTGAATTGGGAAACCAACCAATTGACCTGAGCTTTGGTTAAGATTGTCAATTTTAATCTTAATGAAATGGACAATCTGATGTATCCATAGCAACCTTTGGAGAGAGGGTGGATTTTGCAAGTATCGTGCTCTGCACGGTCTTTTTCTTGTTTGTTTATGTGCAGGATATCTCAAAACGTTGTGGACGGATCCAGATTAAATTTGGTGGGCAGGTTGGGTGTGTGACAAGGATGAACTGATTATATTTTGGTGAAGATCCGGATCCGACGAATCAAATTTTTAAAGTGATTCTTCAACATTGAGAGATCGGGCCAAAAATGATTTATAGCATGATACCTCAAAAGGTTGTAGACGGATTCGGACAGAACTTGGTGGACACATTGTGAGTGTGACAAGGAAGAATAGATTCAATTTTGGTGAAAATCCGGATCCGGATCCGCTAATTTTTAAGGGATTTTTCACAATTGAGAGATCGGGCTAAACTAATATATAGCACGATATCTCACAGAGTTGTATACATATTTGGATGAAACTTGGTGGACAGGTTGGGTGTGTGACCACGACAAATTGCTTCGATTTTGGTGAAGCTCAGAATCCGGATCTGGATACGAGAATTATTTAATTTTAAATGTGATTCTTCACCATTGAGAGATGGGGCCAAAAACGATATCGAGCATGATATTTCAAAAATGTATTGGGCCCGATATGCTCTCGTGGATCAGGCATTACGTGGCAGAGGTATGCACTCTACCGAGTACCCTTCTAGTTCGAAATTTGAAAACAACTGTTTCGGTAGAAGCTGAGATTGAGATTTTACCTGTTATCGTCAAAGTTGCGCAGCACCAATTTGAATCATTTTACCACCAATGCAATTTCATTTCGCTTTGCTCGACCCAGGCTTGGACTGATGTTTCATATCCTTCTTCCATGTTTAAGCTGACACTCATGCGGACGATGATTTATTCTGGTATGCACGGATGTAAAGATGCCTGTATATGCTGATGAAGAACGTTGAGTGGCCTCCCTTCTGTGTCGTATAACAATCCATCAAAAGGGTACACTGCATGGTGAAAAAAAAAGACAATAGCAGAATAAAAAGTAAATCAACTTAAAAATATATTTTAAAATCGTGTATTTAAACAAAGAAGCGGAAAAGGGTTCTTAATACAAGATGTGTAATAATTGTAATTTGGGTTCACATGTCCAAGGGGAATGCTGGTTCTCTTGATATAATCAGTTATGATCAAACGACATCACACAACTAACAACAGCATAACTTGTTCAAATTACGCGCTTCCCATCAAATCCCCTTGCTTTCTTCTCTGCTGCGTCTTGTCCCGGAGAACGACATTCCCACATATGGAATGTCGTGACACGTTTCCTGCTTTTTGCAGAAATCTGAAAATATTTGTGGTCGGTGCTGTGTGGCCCGTAGCTCCTGAAGGGGTTGACGAGGGAAGAGTGAAAAGCAACATGTCAGGTATGTGAACCAAACCATTAACCTTTTGCTGTGTGTTTTAATCTGAATGTGCAGAAAGTTTTGTAAAAGGACAAAAACATCATCAGAAATAGCTGTGGCTCTGTTTCAGGGCCACCACCGATAGTACTAGAAATTCACACAACATGGAACAGCAAACTATTTGCTCTTTACATTCATTCTTTTTCTTTGTTTTATTTACTGTATGTTATTCAAATGTGCTGTATACTTTTAATTTCGTTAAAGCATATTGCTGAGACATGTTGCCCCCATGACGTTTCCAATCGATGGGATTAAAAAGGTGAGAATGGCACACTCTTTCACGAGCTGGGAATTAGAATGGGAGAATGATCCGGGATAATACGGTCGCACGGTACTTGTATTGTTGGACGATGTATGCCATGTCATTTGCAGCACAATGGGCCAGTACCTCTTGTGCAGATTCCCACTTCTGTATGAACGGCGATTGCTTCGTGCTGCCAGAAGGAACGTTCCGTTGCAAGTAAGAGAGACGCACGATGCACTGCACTTTAGCTTTTGTAGATCAATCATATAGTAGCGAGTCTTTTTGGTCATATAGGTCATATAGTATTTCATATAATTACAATTACAATGAGGTCAATAGGTCATATAGTAGCGAGTCTTTTTGGTGTATCCCTCTGAGTACTTGCTTCATGATGCTTTGAATCTTTTGCATCGTCTCCCAATACATGAATATCCCCTTCCTCCGTGCCCCCCCCTGCTGAGACAAGTGGATTAATTTGTGACAATGAGGTTAAGTGATTAAATTAATCAGAGAAGGAATAAAATCAGGGATTAGAGCAAATGGGGCCAAAATCCAACAGCATAGAAATAACGAATGCACCACGAGTAACCTCAGTCGGAATGAGCATCATCAGGTACAATATGGAACCAACAACCTGACTAGAGCCCATAGTTTGGGTTAAGGGTTGAACAAGGAAACAAACTTCGACACTGAAATGTGCGATTTCACCCATTACACTGGTGCTATGTAGTAATTACCAATTTACTTCACTCTTATCTGCGTCTATACATTACTATCAAGTTAAGCCATCTGTTTGTCTTCATTTTACATGTACATCTATTTATATACATTCATACTATTTAATCTAATGCTATCGTTTGTGGTCATGGTTTCTCCCTCAAGGTTATTCCAAAAGACTCCATGACATATTTTATCCCCAAATGGTTGTTTATAAGACAAGCCAGCCTTTTGAACAATGATGAGGAAAGAAGAAAAATAACATTTCATCCAGGTTTTCATCCATCCAGTAACATTGGCACTAATCCATCCATCCATCCATCCAGTACTCTGTGCAGACCGTTGGTGCTGCCTAAGCGGTCTCCTTGGCTATTGGGCACAACCCTGGACGGGTCACCACTCCGACGCAGGATACCAGCATGCTGGCACTCATTTTGCCGACCTCGGAAGGATGACAGGCAGAGTCAACCCCACCTGGTTTTAATTCAACAGCCGAGTGGGATTTGAACTCAGGATTCTCAGATCCCAAGACCACCACCCTAACCATTAAGCCAACACCGGGCATATTGGCACTAATCCTCACCTGATATGATGGCCAAGAATAGTTGAGCTCACAAATAACCTCATTAGTTGAATTTAATTATAAATGTTGATCTGCTGGGTCTCACTTCTTCATTTATAATTTTCTTAATATGTAATATTATATTTGTCAGTGTGTCAGACAGTTAGTTGGCGAGTATGTCTCCTCCATAACTCTAAAACCATGAAACCTAACAGCCCCAAACTTTGCATGCAAGCTAAGGGAACTCCAAGGGAGTGCATGAATGAAAACTGGGTATTTGGGTAAATTTAAACATCCCTTTTGAAGATAATTTATGACTTACCTTCATGAAAGGTTTATCCTTGGTCAGCCCAACTTCATCCTTGGTCAGCCCTTGGTCAGCCCAACTCGCAGGGGTCTCAGCCACCATTTTGATTCAGCCGACTCAAAAAGCCTTGCGATCCAAAAAGCCTTTGAAATACGATCTACTCTCACTGACTAATTCAAGTATAGAATCTAAATAAGAGTTCGGATTTGAGGATCGATCTCGTGGACTGTTCGCCAATAACTTAAGTGTCAATCTTGAGTGAAATCTGAAAATGTTAAGAAATTACTGATTCTTATAACTAAGCAGAAGCCTGGTGATGACTTAACAGATAAGGTGGCTGACTTAAGATCTTGGGCTTTTGAGTTCGAGCCACTGTCGTTCCATTGAAATAACACCAGGTGGGTTGACTCAGCCTGCCATCCTTCCGAGGTTGGCAAAATGAGTACCATCTTACTGGGGTAATAAGCCATTCGTGTATCCTGCGTCGGAGTGGCGACCCATCCACGACTGTACTCCCAAGCTAATGAAACTGCCTCGGCAACCCTATGTGCCTCATGGCTTGAAAGGAATGGTTATTATTATTATATTATAACTAAGCATATAATCGTATTTATTTAAGGAAGGCTTCTCCATATCTTACACCGTCTCCATATTCAGCAAAGCAACAGGTGGGATTTGCTTGCGTGTTTGTGACTCCTCTGAGTTCCCAAAGTGAATCATGACGGATACCTATATAATTGGTGAGATGGTGAGCTCCGATCGTCAAATATGGTATCAGATGTGAAAAATAACTCTTACAATGATCAGTAAGATAGGTGAAGGAGTCATGTAACCTTTTATTCAAAAGCTGAAAACATTACACACAACCTATGCATCGCTTTCAAGGTAATTTTACTGCTCATCTAAGAACATAACTCTCAAGGGTGAAGGAAGAGTTTGTAGAAACAAGCTCAAATGAGCTAAGATCCTCGTCCTCTTAATGATGACGTCATAAAAACGAATATGAATTGTGATGTATCAGGTTTGCGATAAATTATCTGTGCTAATGCCCGGCTTGATTCCGCAAACAAAATTCAAACAGCTTGCCTAGTTTCGGAGATAATGGTATAGGCGATTTCATTAGCGGCGATATTATGACGTCAACTTTTTTTCTAGGAAGAATTTCCAAAATCGGAGATGGTTACTGCCTGCGCGTCGGGGCTTTCTGCATATACATGGCAAGTTTCACGAAGATCCGATGAAAACTCTGGGTTGTGAAACAAATGTCAAAAAATAGGAACGACGTCATAAAAATGGATATGACGTCATAAAATTGATATGACGTCATAGTGATGTATCATATGTGCGGTAATTCATCTCTGCTTATGCGTGATTCGATTCCGCAAACAGAATTCAAAAGCTTGCCTAGTTTCGGAGATAATTTTTAGGTGATTTCATTAAGGCCCAGTCCACATTTGACGTTTTAGCCAGCGATGGCAACGTATTAAAAATGTATGTAAAACGCTGGCTTACGTTGAACTTTTGATGTTTTTTTTAAAGATTCGGACGTATTCATAACGATTTGGTCTTATGCATAACGTATTAGTAATGGACACAGAACGTTTCGTTGTGTTATAGATAATTATACCAACGAATGCTGAACCTGTTGTCGGCCTTCACAACCTATGCCCAACGATAGTCTAACTCATGCATAGCACGCTGCACGCATCGCCGACGATGACGTGGCGTAGGTTATGGAAAGGCTGCCGCACAACGATTCAAATATAACCGCCGCAGAAATGGAAGTGTCAACATCGCAGTCACACTTGGCGATCTTGCCAGCGTATGCCGACCTCTGAAAAATGCGTCTAAAACGCTGCGCACGTCGAATACGGTATGGGTAAGTTTGTATGCGTGAATAGAACGCTAAAGTACGCTATCATACGTCCTATTAAGTGGAGTACGTCTTGTAATTTTAAGCATGTTGAAAATTTTACGACGTACTTGCCGTATGACACACGCTCCGCATGCGATGGGAATAAGTTGTACGCACGATATGCGATCGTTGACACACATCGACACACGTTACTTGTAAGGTGCTCATAAGTCGAAACACGTCAAGGTAATGGTTAGCGTCAGTGTTCCAGACTCCCGGTTTTTTTTTTCTTCGGTATGACGGTGTTCAGTGTACAGTGCGGTTATGATTTAATCGTTGAGCGGCAGTCTATTAATTATATTATATTACAACCGCACTAGAATCGAAGTGTCAACATCACATCATACCGAAGGAAGGAAGAAAAAAATTTAAAAAAAAATAAAACAGGGAGTCTGGAACACTGACGCTAACCATTACCTTGACGTGTTTCGACCGATGAGCACCTTACAAGTAAAGTGTGTCGATGTGTGTCAACGATCGCGTAACGTTAGTACAACAGTAACTCATAGCTTAGAAATAAGTTTCGGGTACGCTAAACATTACCTCGACGTGTTTCGACTTATGAGTAACTTACAAGTAACGTGTGTCACGCGATCGCGTAGACGTGCCACCAACTTATGGCGAGCGTTATGTGGAACGTGTGAGTCATACGCTGGCATAAGTCGTAAATTTCAAGCATGGAAAGCTTTGAGGACAATCGAAAAGTACAACGTTTAAAGCCAGCGTGCAACGACGTATGGCAGTGTTTTTCAGCGTGCTCTCAATGTTATCAAAACTTACCCATAACGTATTCGACGTGTACCAGCGTTTTAGACAATTTTTTCAAAAATCGGCATACGTTGGCTAAAACGTCAAGGTGTGACTGGGCCTTAAGCGGAGATATTTTGACGTCATAACTTTTTTCTAGGAGGAATTTTCAAAATCGGAGATGGTTACTGTCTGCGCAGGGTATTTTACATATATATGCCAAGTTTCAGGAAGTTTCGATGAAAACTGTAGGCTGTGAACAAAAAAGTCCACAAGAAGAAGATGAAGAACAACGTGAGTAAGACTTAGAGATCCTCCACGGAGATCTAAAAATGTTACCACACTTACTAATATCGAAATATCCACCCAACGAAAATGTAAAAACAAGCGATTTTGATCCGTATACCTATACATATGGTTGTTTAGAGAGTGCGTTCCGATTGTCTGACAAAACAGATTTCGAGTATCTTTGTCACAATGTCAGCTACACGTGGGCTGCTCTCGAGTTGGAACACCAAACTATTTGCATGGTCTGGCATTTAATGGAAAAAAAACATTCAATATTGTCAACCCAAACGCATTCATTACAATAAAATGTTCAATTTCGTTGATATTTCTGTTCAATATTTTGCAGATTGATAAATAAAATGTTTGTCTCTAAATATATGCTTAATTGAGGTGGTCCAATAGATGTACATTAGATCCCGTGCAAAGCCGGGTACCTTTGTGGGAGGAGGGAGGAAAAGGGTGTTGGTGGGAGGAGGGAGGTGAATGGGTGGGGTGGGAGTCTGGAGGGTATGGGGTTGGGTGGGAGGAGACAGGGAAAGGGGTGGGAGGAGAGACACGACGTTGCCCGGCAACATTGGATACCTTTGTGGGAGGAGGGAGGGAAAGGGTGGAGCTGGGTTCCATCCCCTCTCCCTCCCCCCTTCCTCACTGTCACAACCACTCCCCCCCCCTTTCCTTGCTTCCACCCCTCCTAACTCTCCCTTCCCTCCTCTTTTCTCCCCCTTTCCTTTCTCACTCCCTCCCCCCTCTCTCTCTCTCCCCTTCTTTCTCTTCTCCCCTTCCTTTAGTATTCCTGTCAGTGAAGTGACAGGTGGTATTTGCTAGTAAAATATACAGATTATCTGAGCATGTGGCTCATAATGATGGGATCACACTTTCAAATCCCTTGTCTCTTCTTTCATTGATGTCTCCGAATGTCATCCGAAGTCACATACTGATTTGTACAAGCTCCTCCAAGACCAAGAGTCATAGATGTTGCAGGAAAATGGAATAGACAAAGTGTGTTGGCAAGTGACAGATGGCAGGTTTATTTGACAGATTCACAACTTTGTTGGGCTTCGAGAGTATTGATTAGTTCAATTTGTTATTTGTTGATTGTAAGCAGGAAAGACAATTCACATCATTAGGAGGAAAATTAAGAGGTATTTGGTGGCACATTCCAACATTTTCACTCATCTCCCAGGATCATTGTGAGAAAATGACCAAACTATGGGGATTCCATCAGTGAATAGAAACTGTTTGATGTTTGGTGCTTGGTGTAACCTCCCCAGCCGACTCCTAAAATGTGGCCTTAACATTGTCTTCAGTGATATTGCTGCTGTTACTGTGAAGACTGTGAGGCATAGAATCTTCCACCTTCACATTGGGTGATTGATCTCTGTCAATAGTGGGTGCTTGGAAGGCACATTTCTCCTTCCTCTGTTGAATCAAACATATAGTGTAGGCTCTAGGGGGGAGTTCGTGGCCATCGCAAAAGTACAAACTCACCCATGATTTTATTGTTGTACATACCAAGACCTTTCAAAAAAATTTGGGTGACAAGCCCAAATCTGTATAGATTTTGCTACAGAGGGCGCTTTTCAAAATGGCCACCATAAGTATTACTTTTGACCATATCTTGGTCTGTGAGACTCAGAGACATGATATTGGTGCCTAAACCTATGTTTTCAGGGTCAAGGAACTCAATAAGACCAATAACAATTACATTGGCTCCTTCGTTTGCGGCAGCCATCTTGAATTTCAAAATGGCCGCCATTCAAAATCGCAGTTGTCCATATATCAGTCATCAAAACACATAGACACTTGATGTTGGTGTCTATACTCATGCATTTAAGCCCAAGGAATCCAATTATAATACGAGTATAATAATACAGTGGTTCACTGAGACCAGCAAAAATCTTCTTGAGTATATTCAGGGTTTAACCTATAAATCCAACGTGATGCCCATAACTATTATCACCAAATCATGGGTGACTTTGTACTTTTGCGATGGCCACAAACTCCCCTACAGCCACGAACCATGGCGGATATGGTGTCCATCACAAAATTGAAGATTTGCTGCTTCTTGTAATCATTACGTTTAAAGATCTTCATTTAACAAATCAACTCACTGTAATCCACTTCTCTTTTATTTCAGATAAATTCTGAAGACAAGCACTAATACAAGACCTAATACAAGCCTAATCCACAATCAGCAATGGAATTTGTACAGCTTTCGGGACAGGAGTTGGTGATTTTGACCGGCCAAAGTGTGTAATTTGTCAAGAGCCAACGCAGGGAAACTGATCAGCACACCCAACGGGTGTAAACGAATACGGGAAGCTAGTGACATACGAAACGACTCTGTAAAAAAACGCATAAAGTTGATGCCAGCCGAGAGTGACTTCTTCTATTATCATGTTTCCAACCAGTGCTACAAGAAGTACACCAATGCGAATCTGCTCAGACGCATCCAGGAAGGAGGGAAATCACAGAAAGCATCGCTATCCTCAGAAGAATCTGGCAGTCCACATGGGGTTGCGACTCGTGCTCACTCCGCTGTACGTTCACCTCCAATCCTACAGATGCATATAGTGTCAACTACTCGATGAACTGCATCATTTGTAACAAGAAAGTCACACAAACGGGACTTCACGAAATATCGTATATCTGAGTCGAACCGTGCTACTTCACTTTTACAAGCAACAAACTTCTTCCAGGATGACATTTTCAGTCGAATGTGTGATCTCCAGGATGAGCATGCAGTTTTGGAGCTGACTTGTATTATCACAAACAGTGCATGACATCATACATCCAAAAGTTTGAGAATGCTCAACGTTCAACTGGCGATACACCAGAGCTGAACCCAAGCAGCGTGCATGGAGTGATATCGTTTCTGAGTTAGAAGAGGGACTGAAAAGTGGCAATGGCTATGAACTAAGTATAATCAGAGACCGATTGAATAGACTTGTGGAGGACGAGCATCAATTTCGCAATAGAGATGTGAAGATATATTTTTTTAGACACTTTGGTAGTAGCATTGATTTTACATATCCTGACCAGTTGCGAAAGTCTTTGATGGTTTATAGTGTGCCATGTAATAGAGCAGATGTTTTGGCAGAGCGTATTTGCTCCATTGATCCTGTACAGGTTTGCGCCAGTGTGCTACGGCAAAGTCTTGATAGTCATGATTTAACCTAGATGATAGATTCTGTGATGCTCAAGATCTAAAACATGCATGCTCCAGTATGAGAATGCCAGAACGATACTTAGGTTTTTAGGATATTTATACAATTTCAACCCGAGACATACCCCAAGGCAGCTGAAGCTGTAATGACGGAAACAGATCCAACAGCAGAAGATGTAGATGATGAAGAGTTAGATGACGATGCATGTGAAACAGAGAATAGTGAGGGTCGGAATAACAGTGATTCCAAACAGACTGCTGATGGTTGCCTCTCTGCTCAACGTTGCAGTAAGATCCAAGCTCTGTTTCAGACTATGTATTATGTACATCTTGTGCAGAAGGAGAACGCCAATGCATGTAATGAATGCTGAATCAGCTCACAGTCTCGGGCATGGAGGGAAAATCATCACCAATATCTTGAATCGTCAAGGGCTTGCGCTAAGCTACGGAGAACTGCGACAATATCAATATGACATTGCAACCTACACTGCACAGCAGAATAGGCAGGATGTTGCACTACCAGCTCATTTTGATCCTGGAGAATTCACATCAGCAGCCGTTGACAACTGGGATCATGAAGGTGCTAATGTGCTGAGCATGACACAGTCTGCTTCTTTCCAGGACAAACCTAGTTCCCAGAGATTTAAGGTTACATGATAACTCAACCAAATGAACCACTGTATTATTATACTCTTATCATTGGATTCCTTGGGCTTAAATGCAAGGTATAGACACCAACATCAAGCGTCTATGTTTTTGATGACTGATATATGGACAACTGCGATTTTGAATGGGGCCATTTTGAAATTCAAGATGGCTGCCGCAAACGAAGGAGCCATGTAATTGTTATTGGTCTTATTGAGTTCCTTGACCCTGAAAACATAGGTTTAGGCACCAATATCATGTCTCTTGAGTCTCACAGACCAAGATTGGTCAAAAGTAATACTTATGGTGGCCATTTTGAAAAGCGCCCTCTGGAGCAAAATCTATACAGATTTGGGCTTGTCACCCAAATTTTTTTGAAGGTCTTGGTATGTACAACAATAAAATCATGCGTGACGTTTACTTTTGCGATGGCACGAACTCCCCCTCGAGCCAGGAGTAATACAGCTTGAGAAAGAGTCACTTTGAAGATGTTTGTGTCCTGAACTGCGATGTAGGGTTGAATGAAAACAAGGAGATACTTACAAGGAAGCTGAGACATGTGAGGCAAGCAGATGGGATCAGACACCCTGCCACACTTAACATCCATTCAAGGGATTGTGGACTTTGTGTGTAATGCTTTACCTGCGAAACTCGAGTGATAGTTTATAGTTGGGCGGAAAATCAAATCCAGGTTCGATGGCTCAAAGATACTAGTGCGCTACTTCAGCACCACCCTGTCTTATTCAAGTGGATGGAACACTTGTGTTTCAATCCAGTCATGACTCCATATAATAGGTTAGGTCAGGTATGGGAGCATGTGCCAGAACAGCGTGTCGCTGCGTCCACTTTCCGCCGGTACTCCAGGGGCTCCGTCTAGCCTTCCCCCAGGCAGATCCAGGCCCATCCCCATCTCCTTGAGATGCTGGTCAACCTGCTGCAACCACGAGGCACGTGGTCGGCCCATTGGCCTTCTCCAATCACGAGACTCCCTCGCTGAGAATCTGGTGAGCAGGATCAGCGTCAGGAAACGAGCCACATGTCCATACAGCCGCAACTGACGCTCACGGACCATGCAGGTAACAAATCTCATCCGAGTCTCTCTCAGCAACTGCTCGTTGGACACAAAATCTGACCAGCGATAGCCAAGGATTCTCCGAAGAGACCTGGTACCAAAGGAATTAAGTCTCCGTCTCAGATCCTTGGTCAGAGTCCAAGTCTCGCATCCATAGAGCAAGACTCGAAGCACCAAGGACCTGAAGACTCGGACTTTCGTCCTCCCGCACAGGTACCGGCAGCGCCACACCCCATGATCCAGTGAATCCATGACTCCCCAGGCCGACCCAGACGTCTATTGACCTCTGACTCACAGCCAGCAGAGACATGAATATCACTGCCAAGGTAAGTGATCTCTCCACGACCTCAACATCCTACCACAAACAACACAGACAGGACAGCAGCATCCAAGATGTCATTGAAAGCCTGGATCTTAGTTTTGACCCAAGAAACCCGTAATCCAGCGGCTCCGACTCCTCATTCAGCACCTCGAGGGCCCCCAAAAGGATATCTAAAGTCTCCGCAAAGTTGACTGCATCATCTGCGAAATCAAGGTCCGAGATCTTGACATTCCCAAACGATGCACCGCAGCTTGATCTTTCGACATCCTCCCTAAAATCCAGTCCATACAAGTGCTGAAAAGTGTGGGGCCAGTACACACCCCTGACGAACTCCAGTAACAACTGGAAATAAGTCAGAGATGGTACCACCACACTTCACAGCACTCTCAGTACCAGAATAGAGTTCAGACATCAGATCGATCATTTTGGTGGCACCCCACGAAGACCAAGAATCCTCCAGAGAGCATCCCGATTCACTGAATCGAACGCTTTACAGAAATCAACATAGGCTGCAAGCAGCCCCTGCCGAAACTCTCGTCTGCGTTCGGTGAGGACACGAAGAGCAAGGATACGGTCAATCGTTGACCTCTTTGGTGTAAATCCTGACTGCTCTGGACGCTGATGCTCAAGCAGATGGTGGCGAACCCTATCAAGAATTATCCGAGCAAAGACCTTGCCCGGCACTGAGAGCAGCGTCACCCCTCGGTAGTTGTTGCAGTCTTGGCGATCACCCTTCCCTTTCCAGAGAGGGACAACAAGGCCCCTCTTCCAATCAGTTGGGATGATGGCTGTGTTCCAGGCAGAGCACAAAACTGCATGCAACGACACGAGTGCAGCATTTCCACCAGCCTTGAGAAGTTCAGCATGGATGCCACAGATCCCTGGAGCTTTACCTGTTTCAACCGGTTCACCGCAGCCCGTGTTTCCACAAGCGAAGGTGGACCACAATTGATTGGAGGGTCAGCAACAGGGATTGTAACACCATTGACATCCAACTCGACAGCTGGTGGATCAGCCTGGTACAACCGCTCAAAGTAACCGCCCAGCGGCCTTCACTTCAGACTCCTCTGTTTAAGAGCCTACACTCTCTGCTCTAACTACAGTGCTCCGAGGGATGGGCTTGGATAAACGCAATGCGCGAATTCCCCTGTAAGCGGGACGAGAATCACCTGTCCACAGGTGATGCTCTACCCCCTCACAGATTCCTCGCACATAGGCCTCCTTGTCCACCTTCGTGCACGTACAGTTTTACGCCTCAGCTCCCTGAACAGCTCAGCTCTGCCATTCAGCCTGGCCCTGCGACTCTGGTCAATGGTATCCAGTGTCCTTGAGAGACAAAATTCTTCTTTGCCCTGCGGTGAGTTCCAAGACATCCACCGGCAACATCAAGGACGGTGGTCTTGAAGGTAATCCATAACTCTTCAGGAACCCCCAAAACACCCAGACACCCCAAATGTCCACTCAGCCTGTTCGCAAACTCCTCAGCTACTCTCTCATCCTTGAACTTGCCAACATCCAGCCTAGGCTGGGATGGTACCATTCTCCAGGATTTAAGGTGCAGCTTTAGAGTTGCTACAACAAGCCGGTGGTCAGTATTGAGGAACTGAGCACTCCGGTAGACCCTGCAGTTCTGGATCATCCTCCAGCGACAGTCAACGAGGACATGGTCAATCTCCTTTGCCACACCGCCAGCGTTGGAATACCAAGTCCAGCGATGAGCTTTGGGCGCTGAAACCATGAACCGGCCACCCTAAGTCCATGACTTCTTGCAAAGTCAAGGAACTTAGTGCTATTCTGATTCATAGTTCCTGACCCATGGGGACCAACACACGTCTCATAACCATCCCTATCAGTTCCAGTCGATGCATTTAAATCCCCCAAGACTAGAAGTGTATCTCGTCTGGGGCACTGATCAACCACAGACTCGAGCGTGGCGTAGAATGTGTCCTTCACGGTGAGGTCACTCGCCTCAGTCGGAGCATAGACAGAGACCAGGGAAATGACACCTAAGGAGTGACGAATCCTTAGTCTCATAATACGCTCGTTGACCGGTGTTACCTCAATTATCATTGGGTCAGCTTATTGGACACAGCTACAGCAACTCCTTGAGTATGGTAACCATCAGAGCGACCAGACCAATAGTAGGTTAACCACCCACCATTATCTCGCCGCAATCCGGTCCCGAACCTCAGAGAGTGCTGGCAATACCGATGTCAAACGCTTGAGCTCAGATGATACAGAAATGAATAACCCATTAAAGGCTGAATGGAAAAGTGGAACAGGCAGACAAGAATGCATTTCCATGACAGTGGTGAAGAAGTAGCAAAAAGACAAATGGGGACAGAGTGCCAGTGAGCTTTGGTTCGTAATCATGGTTGGAGTATCAGTACGTGTTAGGTAACAGTGAAAACCTCAGGGGTAGGAAAGGAGATATCAACAGATGGTGAGGGGCTACAACTAAAAAAAAATTTCACCTTCAGATAAATTTAACTGGAAGAAACCCTGACCATCATAATGAATCATCTATTCAGGGTTTTTAGGACAATGCCACAGCCCACCACTCAAATTGAGCAGTGTGCAATGATCACATGGTTTTTGCAAAATATTGCATCAACACCATTCTTGGGCAAAGAAAAGTTTCGCACAGCAAAGGTTCCATGGCATGAGACTATTGGGAACAATATGGAGCCGGAACCAATGGTTGCTTAACTAAGTACTGAACCTATCTGTTCACCGATTACTGTATCCTATAACCGAGCCTGTAAGTGTCTCAAAGCAAATACATTTCTGCTGATCCCTATTTGTTTCTGCCTGATAGATGCAGGGATGGATTTGAAGGTGACCGTTGCCAGACAATGGAACTTCACATCACGAACACAACAGTAAGCCAACCTGGAGTACTGGCTGCCCTTCTTATTGCTGCCCTCATCCTCACTCTTGGTTTTCTGCTTTGTGCCTATAACTGTTGCAGGTATTCCAATGATATCCATTACACAACTTGATATGTTTTCCTTTTTGCTGGATAACTAATTGTGAAAATGGAGCTTGGGATTAAAATGACTGCAGGTTTACTGCTCACTCGTTTACGATGACCAACTTCATGATGCTGTGACCCCAGATTTAAATCCCATGTACTGTTTATTACAATTTGTCCTTGAAAGGCATTTTGTATTAAAAAAACACAAGAGTTTGAAAACTTTAATCTTATCTCAATGGAATGTCCTTATAACCTGACAAGGAAAAGTACCCGTCCCCAGTGACGGGAAGAGCAAACAAAAGTATCCGTCCCCAGTGACTGAAAAAGTTTAAGTTAATCTATCAATTTAAATTATTTCATGGACTTTAAAAAGGTTCATTGTGTTGCACTCTTTGTTTAACTCAGAAGCAAGGTTCCTGTACCGCCCGCCGCAAAATGGCAGTGAAACATCGGGCGGCGGAGGTTCAATTTATCTAAAAAGAGGACAAAATATTCTGCTTGCAAAATAGAATTTGGCATCAACATTAATCATGCCTGTTCTCTGTAGTATAGAACTATAGTATATGAGAGTTCTACTCTCATATACTACAGAAGTCTGCAGAGAATTACTACAGGAAAGGAATGTTATTTTTTGCCTGGGAATTAGCATTCATTAACAAATGTCGGTCGACGGGATGTCAAGTTTAACATCCATCAGAGGGACAGTGCACACATTGATGATTCACCCAGTCTGTGAAACAACAGGATGACAGTTTATAGCTGGGCCAAGATTAAAACCCAGGCTAGACAGTTTAAAGGCAAGTGTGTGTACCTTAAGCCCCATGTTGAACAGCACGGCATCGTCTACCGCCCAAAACTGAATTCAGAATAAAAAAATTATGGTGATGACAAGATGGTGCCTTGCGGTCATATGATCACCTCTCCTCCAATCACGATCGTTTTCGCTCACACTGAGTTCACCAAACTCTGGTATTCTACGGCACTGCCTCAACCCCCTTCCCTCCAGCGAAAGCCTCCCCCACCCGCAATTCTCAACCTCCTCCTCCCAACTCTGTCCCAGCTTTGCTCTCCCCCCTACAAACTCCTCTTCCTGTTCATAAAAGCAAAATGGCATTCTTAAATCAATCATTACATATTTAAAATTAGCCTGGTGTTGCCTCAATGGTTAAGGTGACTAGCTTAAGGTCCGAGGGTTCTTACATCAGTCTCCACATCAATCGATGAAGGTTTTTTTTTTCCACTTTCCTCACTTATATCATCGAATCCCTGTTCATCATACTTACAAATCGCTGGATACCTTGCAATGCTTATAATTTAAGCTCCAGAATTGAACTTAGCAGCAGTTCTGACTGTTCGAAAAAAAAACATGCTGATTTTGTCCACTTTGGTCATAGTTTCACATTCGGGTATCTCCGGGAGGTGTTAATATGATGGATCGGCGATCGCTAGTCGCTTGCCGAGTGAGCCATTCCTTATCAACAGTTTCATTGGAGTGCTTCCTTGAGTGCTTAAGCCACTCGGCATGCGCTCTACAATATTCGCACTGTCACTGAATACTGTATTTCAATTGACTTGAACAAAGTTCAGGGGCAACTCGCCTACGTTGGCCCGGCATTGTTCTGCGGTGCGTCAGATTGTAGCCAGCTCGCTGAAAATGTACAATTTTATTTTACACCACGTTTCCCCTTTTTGTACGATCTCCTTTCATTGTATGACCCGTCACTTCAGCTTAGATAAATACATATAAAAAAATTAAACCTTTAGTTTTTAAAAGTTTTTTTACCGTGTCACTGGAGTGCTTGCTTGGAGCGCTCTTCATGGTTTGATCTCTGCAAGCCTCCTTGGCGATACCGCAGCACGGTTGTCTGTGTGGACATCTCTGACGTTAAGAAGGCAAAAATATGATTACAATGAATAAAAAATGTTTTCATTTCCAAAGCAATTCAGTCACCACATCATGGCAGGATAGCCGAGAAGTACACATGCTTGCTTCTTAGCTGTCTAGCCTGGGTTCGAATCCCAACCCAGCAATAAACTGTAATCCCAGTGTTTTACAGGCAGGGTGATTTATCAGTGTGTGTGCCGTCTCTCGGACGGATGTTAAACTGGCCGTCACATCTGCTGGAATCCTTCCCCCTCCCCCCCTCTCCTCCTCCACACTCTCCCCTCTCCCTCTCTCATCCTCTATCCTACCCCTCTCCCTTCTATCAACCCCTCCCTCTACCCCTCTCCCTCTCTTCTCTCTCTCTCAACCCTTTCCTCTTCCACCTCTCTCCCACCCCTCTCTCTCTCTCTCGACCACTCCCATCCCCCTCTCTCTCCCCCACCCATCTCCCTTTATTTTCCCACCCCTCCCCCTCCCCACCTACCCCTCACCTTCTGATGAGGGGACTGTAGCATGTATGAATCAGATTCGGAGTGAGCTGACCGGAGGGGTGCAAAGGTCGCTGCATGTGTGAGCATGCATGCATGCAGGCAGGCCTTTTCCAGGTAGATTACATGGGTGTAAATGCTCTCGCACAGTTTTATATATATATATTGTAGAACCTGGCAGTTAAAAAGAAAATATTGCTTTTTGGGCATGTTTTATCGCCCTTCCCTTCCCGCCCCTCATGCTGCCTTCCCTTCCCCTCACACCATATTCTTTTCCCTTCATGCTGCCGTACCTATTTGAGGTCAAGGATTTCATTTAATGACATTGCAAGTCGCTATATTTATTTCGTTCATCATGAAAATAATGAAAGGGCATCTCACAGGGCAGGAAAAAGGTTCCAAGTTGAAGGTTGGCTGGTGAGAAGTCTGTGGAATGAGAAGATGTTTTTAACTACCACAAGGAATATGAACTCATTGTGAACAGAGTAAGAACGGCTCTACATGCCTAGGCACAGCTGAATAGCTCATTTCAGACTCACAATGAGAATACCCCAATCAACTCAAGATTGACGAGCAAGCTGTCCAGGACCGAGATACAGTGCCTATAGAAAGTCTACACCCCCTCTCAAAATGTTCACCTTTTGTTGCCTTATGGCCTGGAATTATATTTCATTAAATCAGAATTTTCCCACCTTTATTTACACATCGTAACCCAAGACTTCCAAGTGAAGAACAAATTATACAAATTTCAGAAAATTAATTTAAAATACAAAACTAGAATATCTTGGTT
>CM068963.1:42967649-42978653 GCA_035128595.1 Eptatretus atami | reverse complement strand
ACCTAAATCCAATTGAAAATCTGTGGCATGACTTGTTGATTGCTGTCCATCAACGCTCCCCACACAACTTGACTGAGCTTAAACAGTTTTGTACAAAAGAATGGGAAAATATTTCCCAATCAAGGTGTACAAAGTTGGTGGAGAGCTATCCCAACAGACTCACAGCTGTAATTGTCATCAAAGGTGCTTCCACCAAGTAATAACTCAGGGGGGTGGACACTTATCCAACCAAGATATTCTAGTTTTGTATTTTTAATTAATTTTCTGAAAAATTTGTTTTTCACTTGGAAGTTGTGGGTTACGGTGTGTAAATAATGGTGGAAAAAAGTCTTATTTAATGCAATTTAATTCCAGGATATAAGGTAACAAAAGGTGAAAAATTTGAAAGGGTGTGTAGAGTTTTTGTAGACACTGTCGTTGCATCACAGTGTTTGACTGCGATCCGTTTGATCTGAAGAAGCCACAACTGAGATCTCTTGGCATCTGGTTTTATTGCGTCTGATGAACTTGTTCGTGACTTTGAAAGTGCCCATGAAGACGGTGAAAGAAAAGTGAAACAGTTCTTCAGTGATCGCATGTTTTTGGAGAATACACCCTTCGATGCTGCAATCCACAGAAGTTCAAGGTGTAGTTTCAGCAAGCCACCTGTGAGTAAGGATGCAATGCCAACCAAAGTGACAAACACAGATGCCATGGAAAACCAAGCGATGGCATCAGTAATCTGGCTGGCACAGACAGCTGAAGAGAAAGTTACTCTTGCACAGATGATGCAATACCCTGTGAAATGCACAGGTGAAATGTGGGGTTTATTCGGCTGCCGTGTGACAGATGAGTGCCTGCCAATATTCAACATTAATGGCACCATGAAGAAAGTCCAGAAATGGAAAATTAGTCGAAAAACTACCCATACAGCCCATCGATCCAGTTCTTCATAGGTACATTGCATTAGTCGATATGAGTTTCCTGTCGCGACTAGTCTCTGCATTTGCGGAAGACCGTGAGAAACCAGACAGGACAACCTTCACATGGGGTGATTATGCAAATAAATCGTTTTCTCATATTCTTGCGAGGCATCCACACGGAAACCAAATTGTGTTTGTGAATGACTCCTATGATGTCGAAATCACAAAGCTAGTGCGCATGAGCGACGTGTAACAAACCCATCAATTAGGGATGGGTCCAGAAATGTGTATATAAAGACATCAGACAAGCTTCCAGCCTTCACAACCTGTTCTGCATTCCAGTAAACAAAGACTGCAGAAATTTCTGAAAGATGGATTCAACAAGCTTGCAATGAAACATCCAGGTATTGGCTTTGTTTATTCAATCAGACAAAAATGTTGGAACCTTTCCACAGGAGAAAGAATTGAAGATTTTGAATGCAAGCACATTGAGGCAGATACAATCATCTTCTACATCTATTCCCAGATACAGAAAGCAGGAATCATGGATGCAGTTGTGATTGATGCTGACCATTATGTACTTGTACCTTCTTTTCATGTTGCACACAAAACAGAGGGCATCTTTACTACCTGTTCTTCAATATGGTAGCTTGGCTGCCAGGTAGCTATCATTTCTTGGAAGCACAGCTGTGCTGCTGATGCTGCGCCCCTCCACCAGTACACTGTTACTCATTTCACCAACCTCAGAAGTATAACAGGCTGAGTCAACCCCGCCTGGTGTTAATTCAGCAGCCAACAGGGCTCAAAGTCAGGACCTAGGATCCTAAGCGAGCCACCCTAGCTGCGAAGCCAACATCAGGCTTATCCTTGCTATCAAGTGGAAGAAATATATTATCAACTGCAGAGAACTACATGTTCACAGGACATAGCTGACATTTTGATTCCACTGCATATTCACACCGGATCTGACACAACATCTGGATTTTTCAGACATGGAAAGAAGACTATGTGTATGACAAAAGCACTAAAACGCAGGTGTGCAGTCTGTTGAGGGGAGTTGGGAAAGCACTTCCTGTGACACAGGAGGTGCTTAACCAAGTTGCCCTTTTCAGTTCACCTGAATTACGACAAGCCAGATGCCCCACCTGAACCCACAAACCATGGATGGACACTGAGGGAAGGCAGACATGTGCCAGGAAGGTTCATCCAGGATGCACTTCCAAGAAGCTTGAATGTCTTGGTTGAGCATCAGTAGGAGTTAATTGAACACGAAGAGATCAGTGACACAGAGGAAATCAGTGACTCTGGGCCAAGTGACTGAAGATGATGAATAAGCCCTCTCATGTGCCATTCCACGGCTGGGCTAAAGATTTCAAATTGTTGCATATCCGAAGAAGTTTTCATGTTTAGCATTCTCTATATGGTTGCAGTCGTCCTGGAATCTACTTTATAACATTGATGTTTATAAAAATATATACCAATATAAATATTCAATATATGAAATGCAATGTTGACGAGATAGCATAAACTTAGACTCATCATTTACTCATATATGAGACTGAGAAGTGATATGCCATTTTAGGATTTTTCTGTAAGTTACCTGGCGGCCATCTTTGATTTTGCCTCCAAAAAGTGTTAATATAGATTTTTATGACTAACAAAATACATGTAGCAACTTGCAATGTCATTAAATGAAATTGTTGACCTCAAAAACATGTATTTAGACAAAAAATATGAAAATCTGAAATGTAGAAGCAAAGATATGACATTTAAAAAAATTTCCCGGAAGTCGTGTGGCGGCCACCTTCAATTTTGACTTCGAGCCGAGTTAACCCACATTTTTACGAGGTTCACCCCCAACTCGTTTTATTCAGCACCCTCAAATCATGTAAAATCAACCTTCAAACCTTGGGTCGGACAAAATGGTCACGAGACCCGATTGTAGGTACACTACTAATATATAGCATAATATTTCAAAAACTATATGTTCTTCCGGATCAGGCATTACGTGGCAGAGGTATGCGCTCTACCGAGTACCCTTCCAGTTATAAAATGTTTTTCTGACTTGAGGTCATCAAGTGTAGTCCCCCTAAATGAAGGCACAAAGCCGTATTCACATAATCAAGACATCGATTAGTTATTTTGCCGAGAGCTCGACGTAATGTTGCGAATTATATCCCAGACACTTGTGAAGATATCTGAGGAATGAATAAATCTGCCTCGTCAAACTGTTTCATTCAGTGGCTTGCCCTTTCACAAGAATGTGTACTTTATTTTGCAGGAAACGGGCAAAAAGGAACAGACTGTCCTCTACATCGGGCTCTGACACACCAGTGGAAAACCAGACAGGCCTGGTCATTTGAATGATGAGGAAGTACTAGGATTGTTGCGTATTGCATGCTCTGTAATGATGCTCAATGGTCTACCAACAACTGCTACACAAGGAGTTTCATCAATGCAGTCACATTGATCAGTATCTGTCATATTTATTGATCTTAAAATTGCCACAACTGTTGTTCCATAACACCACTGCTTTTAAATGACTCCATTCATCCACTCTACATGACATTTTGTAGGAGATATGGACTATATTTATCGTTTTGTAATATGTAAAGGCATGTAAATTTCTGGGGAAGTCAGCCTCGATAGCAGTGGTGAAGGCTACTAGCTAAAGGAGAAGGAAAATTCTGAATGAAAACCAACAATGGTATTCTTTTTTTTTTTCCTTCCAATCGACCAGGGGTAGTACCACCACCCACCTTTACCTGATTTTCAGTCTCCTCGGGTAGGGTGCTGGCCGCTGGGCATTGTCTTTCCCGTATGGGGCCAATTGTCTGGCTAATGAGTCGTCCCTTCCTCAACGTGCTAATGATTCCGGTTTTTTTTTCTTAAAGGAACGTGTGCTTGAGACGAGCAAAGAGGAATATGATGTATACAGGAGTCATTTATAAGTTTTCAACTGGAGGAATTTTAACTTGTTTCAAGAATAACTCATCAAAATGGAAATTGATATTGTGTGTAATATCTAGCAGGCACTAGATATTTATGTTGGGTATAAGTTTATGAAATATTAAAATCTCAAGTTCTCCCATCCATCACTTTTTTGACAAAGGATCGATGTATCCTTAATTATAAAGAAACAATCTATTCAACATGAATCCACTTTTTCATTTTAAAGAATGTCTCCTGCCTGTGCATTCTGAATGGATTCTTATGCAACGCTTCTTGTTTCTCACGAGATACTCAAAAATAACTTAAATGATGGTTAAACCATTTTCTGTTGAGCAGTTTATTTTCTCCCCTATTCCTTCTCATCACAATCATTTCAGTGAACACTCAGGAGTAGGAATGGAACCTAGAACTCCCCCCAAAAATAAAAAGAATAATTAATGCATTATTATTTGTATTCGAATAAAAATCTTTAAATAATTTTAAAATATTTCAGTAATTTATTTGCCAAAAGTAAACATTTGGAAGTTTAAAGTGCAAATAAAACATTGATACATCATAATGGTTGTAACTGGGGGTGGGTGTCCAGCGGTAGGCGAACTAACTCATTGGAAATCAATGAACAGCTGCTTAAACCTAAGTCACATTTGCTCTACGGCTAGGATACGGCAGCCGTAACCCCCCTGAATTGACAGAAACGTGCGGCGGCCGCAGAGTTTCTGAGGTGGCCTCAGGGTGGCCCTAGCCGTATGGCTATCTTTACAGGCCGTAGGGTCGCCATGGAATTATAGCGTGGAGTTATAACTTTTTTCATTCTACGTTGGCCGTAGCAATTCGACAAGCCAAGCTGTGACGTAGATGTGTTCCACGTCGACCGTACGGTGGGCTTGCGTTATTCGTGCGGCTGCCGTAGGCTCTTATCAATGAAAAATGAATTTTGCCAACCCCCAAAAAATTACGGCGGCCGCACTATTTCTACGGTCGCCGTAGGGTAGTCCTAAGGCGTCCCTGTGTTCAACGTACGGTGGCCTTGCAGTCTGTGTGACTACCTGGCGGCAACGCAGGGTCGACGCACGGTTCCCCTACGTCCTACGTACGGCCTCCGTGGCAGTCTGCGTCGACCGTGCGTCCACCATGCGCTACCGCTAGAGATCGAGTATAGGTGTTTGCCTATACTCCGAACTGGTATATTCAGTTATATATATTATAGTTATAGTATATTCAGTTATATATACTGGTATATTCCGAACTGTTATATTTTTATTTCAGTAAAAAAAGAACTGGTATATATATACCCACTCGTTACCGTCCGTCTGGCCGACGTTCGCCTTAGGGCCCCCCTGCGGTCGCCTTGTGGGCACCTTGAGGCTACCTTGCATCTGCCTTGAAAATTTTATGGACGCCGCAGGGACACCCTAAGGTCACCGTGCGACATCAAATCAAAGACCGTACGGCACCCCCACGTTTTCGGTCTCCACAATTTCTAAATACGCGTGCGGCTCCCCGAAAAATAAAAACATATGTGACTGCTACATTGTGTGACCATGGAAATACTGCGGCCGCCTATAATTGCTAGTGGCCGTAGATTTTGTAGACCCTACGGCCGCCGTGCCAAATGTGACTTAGGCCTTAAGGATCGAGGTTACAGTCAGAAGACGGCCATAAAAGAAGCAGATAATAGTATAAAGGTGATTTATTCAGCTGTGAGAGCAGTGGAACCAAGTAATCTTGTAACAGTCTGTGTGTACCGTGTACACCTTGGGAAAAATAGCTAACATGTGAGGAAACCGAGCAAAGACTGGAATGTCTGTGACAATGTATAGGCATCCATGGTTCCGATCATCAACAAGCGGTCAGGATCTTTGCCTGCGATATGCAAGTGTTGCGACGGTGAAAATCATCACACAGAAGATTTCTGTTTGAAGGATGTCGAGTGCTACAGGTGTAGGCAGAGAGGCTACATTTGAATGAAGCACCTGACCACCAAAACGAGTTCTATTCCAGAGCCAGGAACCAGTATGGGGGAAATTCAGGTGATGTACACCAAGCATCAAGCAAAAACTGAATTCAGCAAAATGTCGATTCTGTAATTGTCAATGGACAATACACTAGTGATTCTAATCATGAAACTGGAAAGTTCGGTTTGTACAGAAATAATAACAAACTGAGGACAATTACGGTGAGCATGACTATCGGTCACAAGAAAGTTAATATGGAGTTGGATACAGAAGCTTCACACTCTACAGTTTCTGAAACCATGTATAGATCACTGTTAAATAACCCATTGTATGATGTTGATGTCACATTGTGTAACAGATTACATCACTGAGCTGCAAGCAAATTGCAATTGTGTGCTGTTCAAGCCTGAGGAATACTCCGAGTAAGGATGGACCAACTGTCGGACCTGGGAGCAGGTGATTTATTCAGCACTAGGCCGTCATGGTGAAATGATCAGTATATGATGCAGGAAGTACTAGGATTGCTGTGAAGCTTCAACTTCTTATGAAGTTAGAATCTTGACGCAGCCCACATCAATTTGATCATTATGAACTTGGGCAAGTTCAGGGTTTTTTTTTTTAGTAAGGAGGCACTTGAAGTGTTGGAGGTTAGGGAGTTCCTTCGTTGTTTGGAAGCATAAGCAGACTTCGCTTCAGAGTGGTTTCTTAGCATAACGTTGTACTCTTTGATGGTTTCTTGCTGCCCAAGCGCCTCCCAGGCCTGCTTGTCAGGCTGTCCAAATTCTTCATTAGCTCTGGTATCCTCATCAATCTGGCACTTCGGCTATCCAAGCTCAGCTCGTTTATCTCTCTCTCTCGAAATTTTCTGAGATGGTTTTGCGGTATAGCTACACTCAGAATAAAAGTGAGCTGTAGCTATTTCACTGAGATGTGTTATCACATATCCTGCTCATCCTCAAGTGTGAGATAATTTGAGTACCTGCTTCACATTGTGGTGGTTGAGTTGTATGGTGTAAAGGTTTTGGTCAGACTATGGTAGTTTTATCCGACAATGTAATATGAAAGGTGGTGTTAGTTGTGCCTGCCTCTCATGGTGGATTCAGTCACATGCCAGTAGTTGGATGCTTGTACTGACAGCTGGGTCCAATGGTTGGGATGTTGTAACTACAGAAAATTTGGGTGTTCACAACATTGGTCACAGTAATAGAATGTTGTAGGCCAGTGGTTAAAGGGTTAACTAGGTTTGTGGCACGAGCATTGTCCAATGTGCTGGTACCTATACAGTAAAGGATGGGATTAGGTTAATGAGCAGTTCATCTCAGTGTGTTACAGAATAGTATCAGTGTAATTGTTTTGTAGGTGAAAGTTAATTGAAATGTGGTTAAGGTAGATACTGTGGTAAAAGTTGAGTCAATTGGGCTGTGGGGGAAAGTGTGTTGTACTTTGGTGAAAATAATTGTTTTCAGTAAAAGGAATTCAGGGCTTGTGGGTGAAGAAAGCTGTTTACTGTCCAAGTTAGTTTGTGGTCAGGTCACACTGAACTGAACCAAGGCCAAGACATCTGGAAGAGCTTTGAAATGAAAAAAACCTCATGAGATAAGAGGGCCAGGCAGCACCAGACTGCCGTCATTGGCCTTCTGGCCATGGACTCCGATGGATCAAAGGCTAGCTGACAGGGTGCAAACAATCTATACATATAAACACCATTGTCTCTCTCTCTGGCTTTCTTTGTTCCTTATGCACAGCCAAATCTTTTAAGTTACAAACTCCAAACTCAGGGTACAAATACAACTTTTTGTGGGGGTAACATAGGCTATGTGGCCGCAGCCTCACGTGAGAGTGTGGGGGGCCGGGGGCATAAATTCTCCAGATAAATGTGTACCATGTAGTGCCACCTGGTGGTGGTGGCAGAGGGTATTACAATTTCCTTTTTTACATGGTCAACACTGAGGTTAAAGCACTCTTCACACTGATAAATTTGTTCTCCTTCCGTTCTCCCCCCACCTCCTCCCTTCCCCCAATGCGCTTGGGAAAGCCTGTCATCGTGTGTGAGGAATTTCTAGCGGGAAGGGACATCAGGACGAACGGTGGACAAAGTGGATGGGGAGGGGTTGTGGGACGTGAGGATGGGGAAGGGTTAAAGCACTCTATGCAAGGGTAAATTTGGCAAACAGGACGACTAATTGGTCCATCAGCGAAGTGATGGGTAGGCGCTACTGATATAAAATACCAAGAATGCATCGGAAGACAGGAGAGAGGCAACGTGATAAGGAGAGGATTGGCTGTGCACTGCATTTGTTGTGGCAGAATTTAAATTTTTTTTAAACCCAGCTCATCCAGTAAAGAGAGAATCAGGAACCTTCTATATGTGAAGCAGAACTAGTTTAGTGACTCCAAAGCTCTGACTTAAAAGAACCAACTTCACCACGCTGCACGTTGGTCGTTATAACCGACTGGTTGGACTATTTGTCGAATCTGCTGCCCTGCTGTTGTCTCGGAGACGATTTCAATGCATGCATCTGCTCCCTGGCTGCATCGAGATGGCAGCCTGCCTGATCCTGTCCTCTCTTCTCACCTGTTGCCATACGCATTGTCCTTAACAGCATGCAGTCCATAATTCAATATCTCATACTGCTTGATCTGTGGACTCGGGTTCATCTGCATACTTTGGTGATACAAAGCTTCACCCTCTGAGGACTTTTTGCAATGGGACTGGCCAGTCAGATTCATCCTGTGCGCACCCACTGGAGAAGATCCTTTCAAACGTGTTCACAACCGACCCTTCACCCATTTATAAACTGTTGGGATTTATTTTACAAACTGGTTACCTGAGATAATTTGCCACCTCGAAAGTCCTAAGTTAATTCATCGATGCATTGATATACGTGACGCTTGTTCTTCATTAATTTGGGGTAAGTCATTAAGGGTTTCTTTTAATCACTATTATTGTTTTAAAGATTATAACGTGTGGCCCTAAATGGAGTTCTTTCATCCCCTCTTCCTGTCCAGGCTGGAGTTCCTCAAGGTAGCGTTCTGGGCCCTGTTCTTTTTCTGATTTTCATCAATGATCTCTCCGACTCTCTGGAAAATCCTCTATATCTCTTTGCTGATGACTCCACCCACTGCCGTACCATCGGTCATCCCTCAGACCGGCAAGCAGCAGCTTCTTCGCTCACTGCAGACCTGGATAAAATCACAAACTGGTCCAACACGTGGAACATGTCTTTCAATCCGGACAAATCTCACACTCTCACTATGTCTCTTCGAAAGGACCGTTTAGAAAAACCCCCTCATCCACTTTCTCAACAATCCTCTGGAAGAAGTCCTTCCTTTCAAGCTTCTGGGTCTCACTATCTGCCATGACCTTTCCTGGGAAAGCCACATTTCAAACCTCGCCTCCAAAGCCAGTCGCCGACTGGGAATCCTCCGTCATGCAAAGTCCTTCCTTGGCCCTCCAGGGTTCCTGACCACTTACAAAGCTTTTGTCCGCAGCCTGATGGAGTACTCTTCTTCCCCGGTCTGGCTTGGGCTCCTGCCTCCCACCTTTCTCGGCTTCACGCTGTAGATACCAAGGCATTTCGGATCATTGGCATCTCCCACAATGAGGCTGAGTCTTTGGGCCTCTCACTCAATCACCGCAGGTTGGTCGGTGGTCTTTCTGTCTTCTACCGTCTCCTCTCCAGCCTCGCCCCCTGCTCTCTCTGCGATTTGTCCCCACCACATTTCCACAGGCGCTCAAGGTCCGCCAACAACCCCCTTCTGGTAAAACTACCAAAATCACGAATCACTGCTCACCTTCACTCTTCATTCCTCTTTTTCCCGCCTTTGGAATAAACTCCCTCACTCTATTTCTTCCCATTCTTCCCTCCAGGCCTTCAAAACAGCTGCTTCACCACCACCTCTTATCATCCCCCATCCAAATCCTCGATCTTTTCTACCCCCGATAATCCACCCAGGCCAACCTCCTTCAAATTCCCTGCTTTCCTTCCTGAAAGTCCCTGTAATGTCCATCTTCTATTTCCCATCCCATCCCTCTCCCTTCCACAGATCTCCTAATGTCTCTGTTCCCACACTGTTTTGTCCTTCCCACTCCCTCCCCTCTTGTCTCATGCCCCCTTGCTGTGTGTTAGTTCTCACACAAGCCTCGAAAAGGTATACAAAATAAAAATTACCCCTGTGTGGGGGTGACGGTCATCTCTATAATACCACAAGTTCTCAATGTTCAGTTATGACTGAAGACTTACTGCGCATCTCGACTGCGCATTTTGGTTAAGATGACTCGGCATTTGTGCGCCGGTGCGCACGGAATTATATTTTGAAAATAAATGCCGACGTTTACATTTCGGGTTTTGAAACTTTTTGCACCTTCAGTGGAAAATGTATAAATATACAAGGTCAGCTGCTATGCAATGACACCTATTACTAACTTTTACCATGCCCACTAGAGAATATATACTCCTGAAGGTAGGGCCGTTTTTGCAAACTTTGAATCACGTGACGCGAAAACGAAAGCGAAATTCGAAAATCCGTCCCGACCAAATTTAGATATTGTCCCATACATTCATATGCCACAATCAAATTCAAGATCGCTTGAGAAATGTAGGAATAGATAGATTTTGAAAATCGTTATTTTCGCATTTTTTGCCAACTTTGAAGTCACGTGACACGAAAACGAAAGAGAATATCGAAAATCCGGCCCGACCAAATTTAGATATTGTCCCATAGATTCATATGCTACAATCAAATTCAAGATCGCTTGAGAAATGCGGAGGAGATAGAATTTGAAAAATCGTCATTTTTCGCAACTTCAAAGGCCTCGTGACCTTGACCTTCGGTGACCTTGAAAGTCATACCATCGTGTACGTCTCATCGACCTCTATCAGGATCACTAATGACCAGATCTCCCACTTCAACTTCATTGTAACGGACGGATCGAAGGACATCGACACCCATATTATTAGGTCATGATCGAAGAGATGACCTAAAAAGAAGAAAAAAAAAGATAGACAGCAGGGATTAATAAATATTACTTATAAAATATCTTTGTGTGTACGATGTTGGTCTCATTGGTAAAACAACAAATGGGCATAGTATTGTCCTTAAATCTTTTTTGCCCTGACATCCTCCGGGTGACTGATGCACTCGCTTCCGGTGCCTCGACGTGGACATGTAACAAGTGTAAATATCTCTCTCTG
>CM068963.1:42931886-42947573 GCA_035128595.1 Eptatretus atami | reverse complement strand
TAGCGGCCTGAAACTTTGCATGCACACTAAGAAAACTCCAACGAAGTGCAAGACTGAAAATTGAGTGTTTGGGTTAATTAAAACACCTCTTTTGAGGTTAATAAACGGCCATATTTAATTATAACCTTTATGAGGCACATCCTCGGTCACCGCTCTCTGTAGGGTTTTAAGGCATATCCTAGGTAACTTCACTGGGGTCCAAAGCCACCATGTTTTTTGGCCTGCTCAACCATGGCTTGACTTGGAACAGGCCACAACGATTTCTTAACGATAAAGTTATTTTTTTTTTCCACTTTCCTCACTCATCATCGAATGCCAGTTCATTAGAGCTACGAATCGCTAGGTACATTGCAATGCTTATAAACACCCGGAGACATCAGTGTTCGTTGCTTTATTTAATTTCCGCACATGCGATTACCGCAAGAATCTCTTGAACTAAGCAGAATTACAAAATTTGAGCTCCAGAATCGAACTTACAAGCAGTTCCAACTCCTAAAAACAAAAAAAGTATTCATTTGTCCAATTCGGACATATTTGACATTTTGGGTGTCTCCAGGAGGAGTATGTTTAATATGACGGTTCAGTGATTGCCAATTGTGTGCCAAACGAGCCGTTTTTTATTAACCGTTTTGTTGGAGTGCTTAAGCCACTCGGCGAGCGCTCTGCAATATTCGCACCATCACTGAATACTGTATATCGATCGACTTGAACAATGTTCAGGGGTCACTCACCTGCATTGGCCATGTGTTGTTCTGCAGTGCAACCAGCGGTGGCTGGCTCACTGAAAATGTTAAATGTTATTTTCCATGACGCTTCCCCTTTTTGTATGTTCTTCCATAATACAACCAGTCACTTAGGCATGGATAAATACAAATAAATATTAAACGTTTCGCTTTTAAAAGTTTCTTCAACCGTTTCATGGAGTGCTTGGTAAAGCCACTTGACACGTTCTTCAAGTTTCAATGGCAATACCGTGGTTCTGTCCTCGAGGTAGGAAGGCAAAACAAATTATATGATCACAATGAGAAAAAATCTTTTCAGTTATGAAATAATGAATCGCCACACCACGGCGAGAAAGTCGAGAGGTGTGCCTGCTCACTCTGTGTAGCCTGGATTTGAATCCCGACCCAGCTATAAACTGTCATCCGGGTGTTTCACAGGCAGAGTGATTCATCAATGTGTCTGCGTCGTTTTCTCGGCCATGACGATAAACTGGGGTGTCACATCTGCCAGAATCCCTTCACCCCTCTCGCTCCCAACCGCTACCCTCCTCTGCCCACCCCTCTCCCCCTTTCCACACATGTCTGTCTGTCTTTTTCCCAACCCCTCCCCTCTCCCCCTTTCCTCTTCAACCTCTCTCTCTTCCTACCCACCCCAAACACCTCTGTTGGAAGGGACTTGCATGTACGAATAAAATTGGAGTGAGCGACCAGTGGAGTGCAAAAAGGCTCACCGCATGTATGAGCATGCGTGCATGCAGGCCATACCCCATTGCCAGGAAGATAGCATGCGCTTTAAATGCACCCACCCCAGTTTTCGTAAAGTGTGTGTGTGTATGTGTGTGTGTGTGTGTGTTGTTGTGTGTGTGTGTGTGGTGGTGTGTGTGTGGTGTGTGTGTGTCGTTTTGCTTGTTGTTGCCTGCTACTCCACATGTGGTCGGGGGTACAGGAGCGTTAAAAACAGACCTACCAGGTCTCCAAAGTATCCACATCCATGGCTGATTGTCAGTGTGATTGGTATCTACGTATGCGGGTTTCAGAACAGTGGAAGGAGTCCTCCCAGGGTAGGCTCAAATTATCCAACTTCATTTCGTAAGGCGGTCACGATTCATGGACCAAGCTGTGAATTTTCTGTTCTCAAAGTTTGTGTCAGGGCTCTCTTCAGGATCGTTTACTGAAGACCCTTGGACAGCTTCCAACTGTAGTTCGTTTTAGTGATATTCCCATTGAGGTTATTAATATCTCTGTGAGGTTATTTGTCTCATTCCCAGAGCTCCAACTCTCACTGGTACACAACTTTGGCATTCTCAGCTTCCAGGATCTTTCACTTCATCTTGAGGTATTGGTATTGGTTCATTTTCTATTTCTGCATTGTTTAGTCCAAAAATCACTGAATTAACACTCAATTAGCAATGCCTTCTTCTCCTATTTTTTTTTTGTTTGACCAAGATGATATCTGGGCACAATGCTTTCGTTTTCGATAGTTCACGCTTGATTGGGATCTATTTTGTCGTACGTGCGCGGCACTTCAATGTTTTCAGTGTTTGCTTTTGGGTTTCATGTTCCACAAAAATTTTCTGCGGAAAACTGGGATATCAAAGTGGTTTGCAGATATGTCAGCAGGTTACTTTACAAACTTGTTGTGTCACTTTGTCTCCAGCTGTTTCTGACATGAGTTTTGTTTTTGTGCGTGTGTTCGCGTCTATAAGTATAACATATCATTCTCTTTGCTGATTGCCACCTTCCACCACGTCACCTTTCTCTCTCTCTTCACCACCCCCCCCCCCTCCCACGTCACTCTCTTTCTCTCTCGCTTGTTTCCACTCTCTCTCACTCTCCCTCTCGCAGGTACAGCAATGTGTTGGTGAGGCATCGCTCTCTCCCCGACTCTCCCCCCCCTTCCTCGCTTCTCTTTCCTCCTCACCACCCCCCCCCCACATGCTCACTCTCTTTCTCGCTGTCTCCATCTTCTCACTCTCCCTCTCCAGTGTACCAGCAATGTTTGGTGAGCATCGCTCTCCTGACTCTCCCACCCCCCCCTTCCTCGCTCCCCTCCCTCCATTCTTCTTCTTCCCTCTCTCTCTACTCCTACCCCAAACCACTCTCTCTCTCTCCTCTCTCTCTTTCTCTCTCTCCTGCCTCGCTCTCTCCCTCCCCTTGCCTGCCTCTCTGTTCTGTCCCCACTGTTTGCCTTCCCTCTGCCCACCCCTCTTGTCTCATGCCCTCCTTGCTCTGCGTTATGTGTTAGCTCTCATGCGACCGTCGACAAGGTATACCAAAAATAAAAAAATAAAAAACTACATTTTTGTACGTGCTATGAACTCCACCTAGCAGATGGTATCTTTGGAATAACGTTATCAAGTTAATGTAAAGCAAGCATTGCAACCAAAACAGTTTCATGAGGTGTGTTAACAGAATGCATCACTTAAGGAGAGAGCACCAATTATGGTATTACTCACACTGTTGTAGTCGCAGCACGGCGCGCACACACGCCGCATCAATCCAGCGTGAATTCGATAATAATAATGAGCCAGGTTGCGGAATGCAGAGCTAAGTTCCTCGTGTTCTAGAGATCTCCTGAAAGCATGAAAAAGCGAATTCAAATGTGCAATTTTACACAAGGATTTTTCACATTCAAAACATGCAGGCTGAATTGTAATTTCAGAAAAGGACCAATGAACAAAATATCTCAATTTCCACATTTGAGCGTACTGTTCATCTGACATGCATTTCAAACATTTTTTAAATTTGTTTTTGTATACAATGTCGAGGTCTTCTATTATGAGAGCTGAACACACAAGAACATACCAACAACCTGTAACAGAAGAGGGATGAAAGAACCTCCATTAAGGACCACCACGTTGCCTGCGACAGGAGAAAGAAGTCTGCGAGCCATGAGTGGAAGATGCGCCTTGGATACCGTAGAAGAGAGTTTGGTGAGCACGGCACGGTGCCAGACCATGTCGAAAGTACGCGATGTCGAGGAGATGGCTCTGATATTCAAGTCTGGCATTAGTACCTCCTATCCATTGTTTGTTGAGCAAGAAGCAGCATATCCAGGGTAGAGTGACCTGGGTTGAACCCAAATTGATGCAGAAGAAATCCAAAGCCATTGGCGAAGAGGAATATTTTAATGTCTGAAGCAATGATTGATCCTATAACCTTGCTGAAGATATGGAGAGAAGGCCATTGGTTTCTGCGATGCAGGATCTGGTTTTTACACCTTTTATGCCGGCAGCAGTAATGTTTAGCTGATTTCCAAGCAGTTTGGCAGATGTCCGTTGAGCAAATGAGCAGGGTGAATAGAAAAAGAGGAGAGGGTGAGCAAAAGCAGAGAGCAGGGAGTTTTTTCAGTAATGGACAATTTTAATCAGGTAGTAGCTCATGAAAGAAAACCCCGCTGAAGCGACACGGCTCGTCCGCTGGAGCCGGATGCAGAATTCTGAGTCGAGATTTGATAGCAAGCTCTCCACCTTTCCAGGAGTAAAGGACAAAGAGTCCAGACAGCTGGTTGCGAACTGGATAAAGTGGGTCCAAAAGTGATGGGGTTTGGGACCAAGATTAGAAGAAACCCGGAGTTTAGGCATTCAGCCTTTTCACGTGCAGTGTCAGCTGTGCGCGCCATTTGAGGAAGAGAGGGGTATGGAGGGAACCTACACCAGAAACAGGACTTAACTTGACACCACCAGGATTTGGAGGAGGGACGACTGGTTTGAGACTTCAGACTGAAGATTAGAAAGGTGTTGTTTTCTGGCTCTCCTGAGGGTCGACACACTTGTTCTGAGCTTTGTGGAAGGAACTGAAGATTTGCCTATCCAGTTGGATTGCCTTCCATGAGGTGAAGGCAAGTGTTCAGATAAACTGCCTCACCACAAAGCTTCAGTGTACCATTGCTGCTGGAGGAGGGGTAAGGACAAACTAAAGACGAATGGGAATTTAATCTGTCGTATGAGAGAGAGTAAGTTTACTTTTGAAAGAATTCCAGACGAGTTGATGTCAAGAGAAAGTAGAGGGTGCGGAGACCAGTCTTAGAAGTTTGATGGTTGCTTGAAGACACTTGCCGTCGGCCTGAGTGAAATGCCAGACTCGCGGCGCTCGAGGTGTTCTCTATAACAACCAGAGAGATGTCTACTTTTGACAAGCATGTGCATCCGATTGAACAATGGAGCGGGAGGAAGGAGAGCAGATATTTCAGGTTAAATTGCGTCAAAATCAGATCCAGAAGAAATGGAGATCTTGAGATCCGCGGTTGGGAAGTTGACAGATGGTGTCAGTCCCAATGAGTTGCAGAAGTCTTTTGCTGATAGTAGCCATGACATGTGAGAGAGTACCCACAACCCAGCCAACTGGCATGGGATAACAACTGAAGTCACCACATATGAAGATGAGAGTTGGGCATCGAGAGGATAAAGGTTGTCCATGTTGTCGGAGGGGGCGAGATTTAAATGTAGTCATCACTGTTTGGTGGGGTGGGAGTGGAGGGGAAGCCATAGCCAGGACGGTATTCCTGGGATGTGGGGGAGTGAGGGACAGTGCATGCGAGAGAAGAGAATTAGTCTTTGATGAAAGAGCAACTCTGCCGCCAGGACGCAGCGCTCAGGTCTGTCATACCAGAGGGAGGGAGTAACCAGGAGAGATACTGGGGAGTCAGAGATGTATCTTGAAGGAGGAAGTTTCTGTTAAGCAGATTATGTGGTTGGTTTGTCAGTGGCAACTTGCATGGCAAAGATCTGTCAGGTTTGAGCGAAGGCCCAATGTTTGAGCGTCCACAGTGTTAGGGAAGCAGGGAGGGCAGGAGGCTTTAGGGAGCAGGGGAGGGGAGGAGGGTAAGAGACGTTGTTGAAAAGAGGTGGAGATTGCAGAAGAGCTTGGGGAAAGGGTCAGATGAGGAGAAAGCTCGGTGATGATGGGTTGACGGTTACAGTCATTGAGTAATAAGAGAGGGGCGGGCAGAGGCGATTTTGCAAAGAATGTGCAAATCAAACAAGCTTATAAATCGCGAATCCAATTAAATGTCCATATGTCTTTTCAGAGAATTGGTGCTGCCCAGCAGTCTCTTAGCAAGAGATGCACTTCGTGGTTTGTCATTGCTTTTCCTCGCATTAATCGGGGCAGGAATTTGGAATTATAAGCCAGGATGCCAGGCGACACAATCCTTCCTCTTGCTAAAGACGACATGAGATTTGAACATCACATCAAATTGCTAGCAGATGGTGAGACTCGCTCAAACATCCTCTCTGAAGGATGAATTGCACTCATTGATGCAACACTGTCTGCCAAAGAAACCATGTTAGCACTTAAAGCCAGTGTGGGAGAAAGACGATGAACAGTGAGGGCAAAGCAAAATAACCACATTTCCTTCCTGATCAAATACCAACTAAGTAATGGATACTGCAGTTTCTTGTTCGCCAGGATTACAAGAATCATTGTTAAATGTTTACTCAGTCTACAAATATGAATGCTGGAGCTGCTGTATTGCGAGAGTGGTCGATGGAAAGACATACTGGTGTGACAACCAATAGTGCAGGTACCATTGCAAGCACCGATTCGAAACATACCCCAGCTTCACACATATCGTGTATGTATCTGTTGATAAACACTTGCAGCCAGATCACTTTCATTGAGGTCGCTCATTACAGCCTACAAAACAAAACAAAACAGACAAAACATAGCTGGGATGTCACCAGAACACAGAACAAATTGTACGATACAATGAATAGATTACGGAATACTCACTTGGCAAGGTTAACCAAGGGCAACCTTTTCATGTTCTCCGGACCACTGTAGGCCTTTCCAATAACACTAACAAAAAATAAAGGTGAGGGAAATGTGTCAACCTGCCATCTTCAAATTTGAATTATTTCTGACAAAAATGAAAATATTACCTTTTAGCTTCTGCAAGTTCTGCCAGTCTTATGGTAGCAATCTCCAAGAGCAACAAGCATCCGTTTGGAATCATTTGGGCCTTTCACAAAGAAGACACATACAGTTAAATAAAATGAAAACATATCTCTCACACAATTCTTCTTCCTCTTCTGCATATGGCAGCTTGGCTGTTGGGTATCTATCATTTTGTTTGGCGCGCACGACTATGCCGCTGACGCTGTGCCCCTCCACCAGTACACTGGTGCTCATTTGTCGACCTCGGAGGATGACAGGCTGAGTCAACCCCACCTGGGTGTTAATTCAGCGCGCCAGTGGGGCTCGAACTCAGACCCTAAGGTCCCAGCCGGCTACCCCTAACTTCTAGCCACCACCAGCTTTCACATACAATTAAAACGAAACTAGCTGTTCCTACCGTGTGGCTTCGCTGACGGGTTTAATCAAAAGAGAGCATGTTGCACTTCACAAACCATATGTCGTTTATCTTAGTCTCAATGATGGATGTAAAAATGAAGTCAAATGCGCCGAAAAAGGATATTTATAACACCTTGTGTTGTGTGTTGTTGTTACTCCCACACACATGTGAAGCAAAAAGCACGGTTTAAAACAATTGGGTTCATGTCTGTCCGTCCATCGATCTCATACAGTTTATGATCGAGGAACAATTTGTTTGATTGAATGTTTATATTTTGGGACATGAATCGGAAAACAAGTTTGCCTTTTACCGTACTTTGGCTCTGAATTGTCCTGACCGCACATGCGCGAGGCAGTGACATCATATTTTTACTCTGTCTGCCTGTCTGCGCAGTCAAACAAAATGAAAAATCATTCCAAACAGGAAACCTACTGTTTTTAAGGAACCTTATAAAGGACCACATACAAAAGGCACGAAGAACGAAGTAGCTGTGTAAGATAGGGTGATATAATAAGACACTTGGTAAAACTTGGTAAACTGGAATAAATTTATTTATATGACCTTTAAACCCTCTTTAAACCTTTATTTAATTTTAATTATATACTTGAACCACTGCAGAAACACAAATCACCCAAATAATACTTCCAGGAAACCTCCAGTTTTTCAGTAGGTTGGACATTTTCTATTAGGGTGGTGATGCTTATGCGGAGCTGTTCAAGCTTGCAGCTTCCTAGGGAAGTGGATGCGGCATTGTAGAAGTGCGGTATTGGGGTGAAGAAGAGGCCGCCAATATGGCTGATGCATGACAGCTGATTGATGCCTGCATTCTATGCGTGATCAATAAAGCCAACATCTCCGAAACGTGATTCAACATCGTTCATTACATTGTAACAGGGTGGTTGCTTCAAGGAGAATGCTTCAGGGAGCGTGAAACTGCTGGAATTTTATTTAAATGATCTTTGTAAAAAGCATTATTTAATTAAAAATAAGTACAGTTATAAACTTGAACACTTGCATTGAGGAATCGGTTGTTCCATGAACTCTCATTGTTACTCGCCACCGAAGGTGGGGGGGAGGTGGTGTATGGTTTCACCCCTCTCTGTCCTGTTCTGTATTGTCTGTGGCAGGATATCTCAAAAAGATGCGGACAGATCCAGATGAAATTTGGTGGACAGCGTTGAAAATGTGTGAGAAGACGAACTGCATTAGATTTTGATGAAGATCCGGATCCAGATCCGACTACTTAGAATTTTTTAATGATCTTCCAAATCACCATTGAAGATAGGGGCCAAAAATGATAAAACAACACGAAAGCTCAAAAAAGGTTGTGACGGAATTCAGATGAAACTTGGTGGACAAGTTGGGTGCTGTGACCACGACAAAATTCATTCGATTTTGGTGAAGATCCAAATCCGACCTGGGATACGCAGATTATTTAATATTTGAAAGTAATTTCATCAGAAAGATAGGGCCAAAACGAATATATAGCATATTTCCAAAAAATGTATTGGCCCGATTGTTTCGATGGTTCAGGCATTACGTGGCGGAGGGTATGCGCTCTACCGAGTGCCCTTACAGTTGTTGCTGTCATCATGACTGTGGTTGTTGTTTTTTGTCATCCTTCCTCTGTACCACCCAGAAAGACTGGCTTTTAAAACAGGCATTTTTATGTTTAAATGGGACACAAATTTGTTCCATGTAAAACTGATTATCAACTTTCCAAACAAGTAAACTGATTATTAGCTTTCCAACCCCCCCCATACCATTTTTATTTACTCCACAGCAGCAGGAACCCTTTTGAGAAACAAGCCGAAAACACCCAACACCAACACCAACCACACACACCACCACGCAAGTAAAAGAAAATACAATAAAAATAAGTCTTGACTGTAACTAGAGGAGTTCAGAGAACACCCTGCACATGGTTAAAGTATAAGTTAAATTTGAAACAACAATCTCTGCAGCAATTCACAAATCTTAGAATTTATGGAGAGTGGACAAGCAGAAGCCACTCCTGAGAAAAAGGTACATGACAGATGTCTGGAGTTGCAAAAGGCACGTGTGAAAACTGAGAGCATGCAGGCCAAAATTATTCTTGTGGTCTGATGAGCCCAAAATTAACTCTTTGGCCTGAATGAAAGCGCTACGTCTGGCCAAAAAACGAGCACAGCTCATCACCCATCTAACACCATCCCACCATGAAGTATGGTGGTGGCAACATTATGCTATTGGCGATACTTCAGCAGCAGGGACTGGGAGGACTTGTAAGAAGAAGAGGACAATGGATTGGAGCCAAATACAGGGCCAAATCCTTGAGGAGAAACCTGCTTTCAGAGTGCAAAAAAGACCTTTAGACTGTGGTGAAGATTTACATTCCAACAGGAACAATGAACCCAAGCATACAGGAATCACACTGGAATAGCTTCAGAACAAGAACTGAAAGTCCTTCAGTTGTTCAGCCAAAGGACCAGACTTGAATCCCAGTTGAGAATCTGTGGAAAGACTTAAAGATTGCCTGTTCACTGACATCTCCCCATCCAACTGACAGAAGCTTGAGCAAAATTCTACAAGCGAAGAATGAGAGAAAAATCCCCAAAATCCAAATGGCAAAGCTGATGGACACCCAAGAAACTCAAATATGTAATCGTGCTGCCAAAGGCGCTTCTACATATTGATCGACTCAGGGGGCTGAATACTAATGCTAAATTAGACATTTCTGAATATTTATTTTCCAATACACTTTGTAAAAAATTCGAAAAAAACATATTTCCACTTCGTCATTATGCGTGTTTTGTGTAGCATTGGTGACCAAAAAATATAATCTCAATTAATGCATTTTAAAATTTCAGGTCAACAAAACAAAATGTTGAAAAGTCGATAAGTGTGAATAACTTTCTGAGCACTGTGAAGTGCCTGTAATTTATGAATATCTTTGCCTGCCTTTCCCGATTTCTCCAACAATTTCTCCGCTTGAATGGCACCCAACCACCATTCTCCTGCAATTCCTGCTTCGTGGTTAATAAATTAATGAAAGAGTTGATATCGTGTCTTGACTTTCCTGCTCGGCTTGTGAATCTGCAGATAGCGCTCTAGGCAATTGGCCCAAGTGACAATAATTGCTCTATAAAAGACAGACTGCAGCATGGTAACGCTGGACTCGCTCGGCCATTTAAACCTGTAATGCAGTGTCAGACATGGTTCCCCATCTGCTTTCATTCATCTCCACAGTATGGTAACGACCCTGGCCACAAAGATCCGGCCAGAGGTGGAAATGATGTGAGATGGTGTCCGCGGTCTTTATTGGACCGCTAGGTGGGCTTTTCAGTGTTTACCGATCCACGCCATAACATATAAAAAGTTATGTTGTTCAACTACCGTCAGCGAAGCGACAGGTTTCAATTGCCAGTCCATGAGAAAGCAATTGTAAATTGTGAGAGAAACCAGAGGTAAATTAAAATCGACTTCTTTGTTATTAAAGACCCAATTCCAAACATTATACTTTATGGACTCTGAGATTAAAAAACAATAAAACAAATAAAAAAAAACCCCAGTTGCCAACATTAAATGGGAATTGAACAAAACGAGTCAAAAAAAATCCAAGTTGCGGCAGTCAGAATCAAACGCCACGCAATGAAAAATAAATTAAGTGTGCAAAAAACAAAGGAAACTAGTTTGGCTACACATTAAAAAACTGGATGGACCAGAACCATTTTTTTCCCCAGAGTAATATGGTATTACATACATATGCACATCATTCAGTAGTTACAATAGCCTGAAACAACATCTCTTTCAAAACATACCTGAGCTGATGTGCCTGCCAGATAGAGTATTATACAATAAAAGCATTCTCAGAATTCTCGTTACGACTGGGCAAGCCGTACCAGCCCGGTTAATCTCTCCTGTTCAACCTCGATGCACGTCTGTTGAAAAGCATCACAAATTGTACATTGGTAAACTATTTATACATGTATACATATACATACACATGTATAAACATATGGTCCGTATCCTACCTAGCTGGACGTTATCTCCCAACGATCCGTTCTTCAGCCGGTACATTCCTTTGGCAGTTACGCTCGGGCTGCACCTGATCGGCTTAACGTGACCCGGTTTGGACAAGGCGCACCGAAGCGGTCCCCACAACCCAGTGCGGATCAACGCGATCCACCTTATAACATATATGTATATGTATGTATATATATGTATGTTTATACATTGTTGCGGAACCGCGGGTTGGGGGAGCATGACCACGAGGTGGGAAATCTACATCGGGTTCCACCCACTCTCCAGAAATCCTCGGACATCGACTCGGTAACTCCGTGACGCGGCGGGTCGCTAACTCGGACCGTGAATGCCACATAACTCAACCACGTGGACCTTAGGGTCCTCCGTCTAGGGTTAACAGGTTACCTAAAATAGTCACGTGAACCTAAATTACCGGGGAGACACGCCCTCGTGCTTGGCCTTGTCCCAAACCGGTCACCTTACCGAATCAGGTTTGCAGCCGAGCGTAACTTAGCCAAGTAATGTACCGGATAGACGAACGGATCGTTGGGAGATAACGTCCAGCTAGGCTAGGATACGACCCATGCTGGATCAATGAAGGAAAAGACAAAAACGAGCTGGGAACATTTCTATACAAGCATTTTATAACAATCAGGTGAGGAAAAGTATATGGAACGGGTTAAATGGTTATTGTTATGCAACAAAAGGGATAGCAAATAATTTTGGGTTGCCGGCAAAAGAAAGAGCAAGCAACTTACTAAAGCAAACACAGAGCAGACTTATACGTCCATATCTTCTACACTCTTAACTTAAGCGAGGACAGAGCCACCACAACACACACACACCACACACACACACACACACACCACACACCACACACACACACCTGATGAAGATGAGATAATCAGAAGAAGGAAAGGACATGATGGCTAACGGCTCGCAATACCTTGCACGTCAGTCCGACCGCGCTACCAGTACACATTGGGGGACCTCCACTGAGCGATCCCACCTTGAGGCAGCACGTTGCTCATTGCTATACTGTGCCGGCTCGTGGAAACACGTGCACCGGTCCAGAGAGTGGGCAGAGCAGGCAGGCAAGGAGGAGGCGAGGGCAGGCGGAGTCAGCAGGTGAGTTAGGAGGTGGAGGTGGCGGACACCAGCAGGCGAGAGGACAGTGAGCAGCAGGCAAAGAAGGCGGAAGCAGCAGGCGAATGCAGAGCTCGAGAGTGTGTGGAGCCAGCAGCGAGCAAGGTCGAGAGAGCCAACGGCTTCGCGATCCACCATATACAAGCCCTGGGGTGTGGGTGGGTGACGACCAGAAGCGATGTCAATCATCCGAACGCGGTGCGCTTCCTATTGGACCCCGGCCCGCACTGGCCAGGCTCCTACGGCTGGAAGCGGTCTCATTCTACATCCGGCGCAAGACATGGCCGAGCTTGGAATTGCCTTGCACCGAATACCACGACTAATGAATGCCTTGCACAAGGAACTCCCGGGGCTGGTTCCGGCGACGAGCCAGGTCACGTGGTCCCGCATGCCCGTTCGGGCACCCCCGGCGCTCTGCCGGTTGGCGCTGGCCAACGCGCTTGCTCCGTCCGCACGCACGCAGCCGAGCGGTTTGGGCCGTGCAGCACGCCTCTGCTTGTGGCGACTGCATCGAGGCAGAGTGCAAGCATGCGCGCGGATGTCTCTCCCAATTTACGGGAGATATTGAGTGGCCGAGGTGGCAAGTGAAGTCGATGGTGAGACGCCGTTGTAACATCAGCGGCAGACTCGAATGAAGAGGGTGATTGCCAGCGCGTCCTGTACAGTGCGGTGGTGATTATCACAGGGCTGCACGCGTTGTCGTTATCGTGCATTTGCACCTGCTTTGCATCATGGATTCAAGGAAAGGGTTGGATGATAATCAGGGTTTGAAAAGAAGATAGATGTAATTATTAGATGCAGATTTCGAATGAAAAGGGCGCTCCACGCACGACCCAGACAATTTGTGGTGGAGAGTTTCGTCATCATTGTGATTTTCACAAGGCAGCCGTCTGGGTGCGGTGCCTGCTTTGATTTGTTCATCGATAAAGGGAAAAGGTTGAATGAAAATCAGGATGAAAAAGAGATAGGAGATATAATTAGCCGAGCTCGGAAGACCCACGCGCAACGCACTTCGTCCCGACACCCATTAGAATGAGGGGAAGGTACGACTGGGCACGAATACTAAACAACAATAACTGTCTTTGGAGCATCACTGCTATGGTGGATGCCATTGCCTTAGAGGGGTGGGGGGGGCAAGTGACATGCGCGTTTTCAGAACTGCAACAATAATGCATCGATACATAATAGCGGGGGACGCGGGGTATGCTTACACACTGTAAGCAATAAACGAACTGTGCTTCCTCTGTCTCGCGGTCACATAAACCTGCATTTAATTTTTCATTACAGACGCTTTCCGATTGGTTTCTGTGATTTTCCCAGGTATCGGTTTCGCATGTCCATCGACAAGGCAAAATTTAAGCTTTCTGTGTCACCGCCGAAGGTACGAATCTTAAATTATCAATCAGTGGTGAGTGAGTGCAGCTGGTGAAAGCTTTATATATTAATACATGAAAAGGCTTCTATCCCAGGCCACCATACTTGAAGATAAAATGAAATTGATCACTGGGCATTAAAGTTTTTATAGGTCTAACGTTTCATGCTCTCACTAAGCCATCAATCGGAGACAAGTATTAAAAAAATAAAAATTAAAAAATAAAAAACAAAAATAACATACGGTGCCATTCATTACAACAAACGCAGAGATTAATCATCCTGATTGATGCGCACCTGGGTTATCACATTTACGATTAAACTGATTACTCCTTAATTGCCTTTCTTTGGTGTGTTCTGGACAGTATTCGAGTGACAACACGTTCAGTGTGTTTAAGTGGCATTTGCACTGGTGACGTAATGCTTGATACGCCAGTGCTAGAAACTGATATTTCTATAATGAATGTTCTTTTTCAATACCAGCCTCTTGCAGCTGTTCTGGATGTTCGGTTGTTCGCTTGTCCGATACCTCAGCCTCACTGAATATAAATTTGATGTTCTTGCCCGATGTTGCGTTGCTTGCGACTTGGAAGACAGGGTCGTTTCTACGTTATGGCTAACTAAGCGTGTTTGTGTAGCCTTGTTTTTAGCTCTCTTCAAAGGTCTCTCCAATGTCGTGGGCTGCACAAGTTGCTGCAATTTATTTTATAGATGACAGATGATTTGTCCTCCCAATTTCAATTGGTCTTTTTGCGTTGCAAGATCCTGCGTTTAATGTAAGCTTCAGGTCTATCTCAATGTCGACTTCAAACGCGGACCAACCAGTAGTGAGCGGAAACTTCCAGATGCGTGGCTCACGTATGGGAGGGCGCACGCCAAAAACTTTGCGTTTGGGTTGTGTAGAATCGTCGTTACCCTCCTCCGCATACACTTGTTCACAAACTGTTGGGATAACATTTTGAACGGAACAACTTTCGTAGGAAGTTCCCTTCTTCTTTTTTGGCTTCCACGAATTATTGCAGTGTATTTCAACCCGTTCGGAAAAAGTGTTCGCAGCATCAATGGCTTGGCATTATTGGATGTTTTTGTCTCCAGGCTATTTTATGGGAGTTGCAAGCCAAACTATACACATGAGCAACCAATATCAGCAAGGTTCATGCCATTATGGTAGTAACAAATCCTATGGCTCATAATCGAAGCTCCTGCTGAACACTTTTCCAAGCTGAGCCGAACATCCTGACATCAGTGAAATAGACAATATTAAACTTTTGGAAAAGCTAAAATCTTTCAGACTCCCTCCCATACAGGGTTTCTCCCATGAATAGGTGTCTGCGCTTTGTACAATTAACTTTGGGTTGTTCATAATAATAGCAATAAAACAGAGAAAAACTCCGACTGATGCTCTGAGAATAATCATAGAGATAGCAGCATGAGACAACAGCCAGTTATATACATCATCACTACACAAATAACATCATGACCCGATGAGGTCCAAGCAACGTAACAGACAGCGAAGAGAAGGTTCAACGTGAATAGATACGAGAAGACCCCAGTTTGAAGTAAACAGACAGCCTCTCATGTTGAGACACAAAAGCAATGTAGTAAGTCCTTACCTGCACGTCGCGAAACCTGAAATGAGACACCTATAAACAATTATAGAGAGGCATCAAAGATAAGTACTTCTGACTAGTTAATGCAGGTATGATTCATGAATTCATTACAGGCACAGGAATTATCACAATTTATGCAGCAATCTCGGCATATTAGAAATGGAAACTTTGAACGCAAACACAATGCAACAACAAACAACTAAAAAATATCAAATTTAAGTCAGCATGGCATTGGAAATGCGCAACTTTTAAGACAAACACATAATAACAACAAAAAAAAAAAACACTCAGAGTGAATGCGGTTCAAAAGCCTTGCTCCGATGGGTGACGCGTCATGATGGGTGATTACAAAATCCTCGCCCCAAACAGCTAAGGTTATAGCTGGATACAATGCATTCATGATATTTTCTCCAATCCGGTCAGGAATATTACGTTATTGGATATTTTTTGGAGAAATTATCCAACTGATATGTCTCAAAAAAAAAACACATTTGCACTTTTATATTTTGATCTTAGTGTTGATAAATATCTCTCTCTT
>CM068963.1:42860760-42921848 GCA_035128595.1 Eptatretus atami | reverse complement strand
CTGCCCACTCTCTGGACCGGTGCACGTGTTTCCACGAGCCCCGGCACAGTAATTAGCATGAGACAACGTGCTGACTCTCAAGTGGGATCGCTCAGTGGAGGGTCCCCCAATGTGTACTGGGTAGCGCGGTCGGCTGACCGTGCAAGGTATTGCGAGGCCGTTAGCCATCATGTCCTTTCCTTCCTTCTGATTATCTCATCTTCATCAGGTGTGTGTGTGTGTGTGTGTGTGTGTGTGTGTGTGTGTGTGTGTGTGTTGTGTGTGGCATCTGTCCTCGCTTAAGTTAAGATGTAGAAGATATGAGTATAAGTCTGCTCTGTGTTTGCTTTAGTAAGTTGCTTGCTTTCTTTGCCGCAACCCACAAATTATTTGCTATCCCTTTTGTGCATAACAATAAACCCCATTTACCGTTCCATATACTTTTCCTCACCTGATTGTTAATAAATGCTTGTATAGAAATGTTCCCAGCTCGTTTTTGTCTTTTCCTTCATTGATCCAGCATGGTCCGTATCCTAGCCTAGCTGGGACGTTATCTCCCAACGATCCGTTCGTCTATCCGGTACATTCTTGGCAGTTACGCTCGGCTGCACCTGATTCGGTAAGGTGACCCGGTTTGGACAAGGCGCACCGAGGGCGTGTCTCCCGGTAATTAGGTCACGTGACTATTTTAGGTAACCTGTTAACCCTAGACGGAGGACCCTAGGTCACGTGGTTGAGTTATTGGCATTCACGGTCGATTAGCGACCCGCCGCGTCACGGAGTTTACCGATGCGATGTCCTGCGATTTCTGGAGAGTGGTGGGAACCCGATGTAGATTTCCCACCCTCGTGGTCATCTCCCCCAACCCCGGTTCCGCAACAATGTATAAACATACATATATATACATACATATACATATATGTATATAAGGTGGATCGCGTTGATCCGCACTGGGTTGTGGGACGCCTCGGTGCGCCTTGTCCAAACCGGGTCACCTTACGGATCAGGTGCAGCCGAGCGTAACTGCCAAGGAATGTACCGGCTAGAAGAACGGATCGTTGGGAGATAACGTCCCAGCTAGGAGGATACGGACCATATGTTTATACATGTGTATGTATATGTATACATGTATAAATAGTTTACCAATGTACAATTTGATGCTTTCACAGACGTGCAATCGAGGTGAACAGGAGAGATTACCGGGCCTGGTACGGCCTTGCCCAGTCGTACGAGATTCTGAAGATGCCTTTTTATTGTATATACTACTATCGGCAGGCACATCAGCTCAGGTATGTTTGAAGAGATGTTGTTTCAGCCTATTGTAACTACTGAAATGATGTGCATATGTATGTAATACATGATTACTCTGGGAAAAAATGGTTCTGGTCCACCAGTTTTTTAATGTGTAGCCAAACTAGTTTCCTTGTTTTTGCCACACTTAATTTATTTTTCATTCGTGGCGTTTGAATTTCTGATGCCGCAACTTGGATTTTTTTTGACTCGTTTTGTTCAATTCCCATTTAATTGGCAACTGGGGTTTTTTTATTTTGTTTATTGTTTTTTAATCTCAGCAGTCCATAAGTATGTTTGGAATTGGTGTCTTTAAATAACAAAGAGTCGTATTTTAATTACCTCTGGTTTCTCTCACAATTTACATTGCTTTCTCATGGACTGGCATTGAACCTGTCGCTTCGCTGACGGTAGTTGAACAACATAACTTTTATATTGTTATGGCGTGGATCGGGTAACACTGAAAGCCCCACCTAGCGTGTCCATCAAAGGACCGCGGACACCATCTACATCATTCACCTCTGGCCGGATCTTTGTGGCCAGGGTCGGTTTACCATACCTGTGGAGATGAATGAAGCAGATGGGGAACCATGCTGCCACTGCATTACAGGTATTAAATGGCCGAGCGAGCCAGCGTTACATGCTGCAGTCTGTCTTTTATCAGAGCAATTATTCACTTGGCCAATTGCCCTAGGAGCGCTATCTCAGATCAAAGCCGAGCAGGAACAAGTCAAGACACGATATAACTCTTTCATTAATTTATTACACAAGCAGGAAATTGGCAGGAGAAATGGTGGTTGGGCATTCAAGCGGAGAAATTGTTGGAGAAATCGGGAAGGCAAGGCAAAGAATATTCATAAATTTACAGGCACATTTACAGTGCCTTCAGAAATATTCACACTTATCGACTTTTTTCACATTTTGTTTTGTTGAGCCTGAATTTAAAATGCATTAAATTGAGATTATATTTTTTGGTCACCAATCTACACAAAACACGGCATAATGACGAAGTGGAAATATGTTTTTCGAATTTTTTACAAGTGTATTGAAAATAAATATTCAGAAATGTCTAATTTACATTAGTATTCAGCCCCCTGAGTCGATCATATGTAGAAGCGCCTTTGGCAGCGATTACATATTTGAGTTTCTTGGGTGTCCATCAGCTTTGCACATTTGGATTTGGGATTTTCTCCATTCTTCCTTGTAGATTTGCTCAAGCTCTGTCAAGTTGGATGGGAGTGTCAGTGAACAGCAATCTTTAAGTCTTTCCACAGATTCTCAATGGGATTCAAGTCTGGTCTTTGGCTGAACAACTGAAGGACTTTCACGTTCTTGTTCTGAAGCTATTCCAGTGGTGATTTCCCTGTATGCTTGGGGTCATTGTCCTGTTGGAATGTAAATCTTCACCACAGTCTAAGGTCTTTTGCACTCTGAAGCAGGTTCTCCTCAAGGATTTGCCTGTATTTGGCTCCATCATTGTTCCCTCTTCCTTACAAGTCTCCCAGTCCCTGCTGCTGAAAAGTATCCCCATAGCATAATGTTGCCACCACATACTTCATGGTGGGGATGGTGTTAGATGGGTGATGAGCTGTGCTCGTTTTTGCCAGACGTAGCGCTTTGCATTCAGGCCAAAGAGTTAAATTTTTGGCCATCAGACCACAGAATATTTTGCCTCATGCTCTCAGTCTTTCACGTGCCTTTTGCAAACTCCAGACATGCTGTCATGTACCTTTTTCTCAGGAGTGGCTTCTGCTTGTCCACTCTCCATAAATTCTAGATTTGTGAATTGCTGCAGAGATTGTTGTTTCAATTTAATTATACTTAACCATTGTGCAGGGTGTTCTCTGAACTCTCTAGTTAGTCAAGACTTATTTTATTGTATTTTCTTTTACTTGCGTGGTGTGGTGTGTGTGGTGTTGGTGTTGGGTGTTTTTCGCTTTGTTCTAAAGGGTTCCTGCTGCTGTGGAGTAATAAAATGGTATGGTTGGAAAGCTAATAATCAGTTTACTTAGTTGGAAAGTTGATAATCAGTTTACATGGAACAAAAATTTGTGTCCATTTAAACATAAAAATGCCTGTTTTAAAAGCCAGTCTTTCTGGGTGGACAGAGGAAGGATGACAAAAACAACAACCACAGTCATGATGACAGCAACAACTGTAAGGGCACTCGGTAGAGCGCATACCTCCGCCACGTAATGCCTGATCCATGAGAACATATCGGGCCCAATACATTTTTGAAATATGCTATATATCGTTTTGGCCCTATCTTTCAATGATGAAAATTACTTTCAAATTAAATAATTCTCGTATCCAGGTCCGGATTTGGATCTTCACCAAAATCGAATGAATTTGTCGTGGTCACACACCCAACTTGTCCACCAAGTTTCATCTGAATCCGTCCACAACTTTTGAGCTTTCGTGTTGTTTATCATTTTGGCCCTATCTCTCAATGGTGAGAATCATTAAAAAATTCTAGTAGTCGGATCTGGATCCGGATCTTCATCAAAATCTAATCAGTTCGTCCTTCTCACACATTCAACCTGTCCACCAAATTTCATCTGGATCTGTCGCATCTTTTGAGATATCCTGCACACAGACAAACAGACAGACAGAGAGGGTGAAACCATAACCACCTCCACCTTCGGTGGCGGAGGTAACAATGAGAGTTCATGGAACACGATTCCTCATGCAGTGTTCAAGTTTATACTGTACTTCATTTTTAATTAAATAATGCTTTTAAAGATCATTAAATAAAATTCCAGCAGTTTCACGCTCCTGAAGCATTCTCCTGAAGCACCACCCTGTTACAATGTAATGAGACGATGTTGAATCACAGTTTCGGAGATGTTGGCTTTATTGATCACCATAGAATGCAGCATCAATCAGCGTCATGCATAGCCATATTGGCGGCCTCTTCTTCACCCCAATACCGCACTCTCTCACATGCCGCATCCACTTCCCAGGAGCTGCACTTGACAGCTCCGATAACATACACCACCCTATAGAAAATGTCCAACTACTGAAAAAACTGGAGGTTCCTGGAAGTATTATTTGGGTGATTTGTGTTCTGCAGTGTTCAAGTATATAATTAAATTAAATAAAGGTTTAAAGAGGTTTAAAGGCATATAAATAAATTTATTCCAGGTTTTACCACAGTTTACCAAGTGTCTATTATATCACCCTATCTTACACGCTACATTCGTTCTTCGTGCCTGTTGTATGTGTCCTTTATAAGGTCCTTAAAAACAGTAGGTTCCTGTTTGGAATGATTTTCAATTTTGTTTGACTGCCAGACAGCAGACAGAGTAAAAATATGATGTCACTCCTCCGCGCATGTGCGGTCAGGACAAATTCAGAGCCAAAGTACGGTAAAACGGCAAACTTGTTTTCCGATTCATGTCCAAAATATAACATTCAATTCAAACAAATTGTTCCTCGATCATAAACTTATGAGATCGATGGCGGACAGACATGAACCAATTGTTTAACCTGCTTTTTGCTTCATGTGTGTGGGAGTAACAACAACAACAAACACAAGGTGTTATAAAATATCCTTTTCGGCGCATTTGACTTCATTTTACATCCTCATTGAGACTAAGATAAACTGGACATATGTTTGTGAAGTGCAACATGCTCTCTTTGATTAAACCGTCAGCGAAGCCACAGGTAGGAACAGCTAGTTTCGTTTTAATTGTATGTGAAAGCTGGTGTTGGCTTAGAAGTTAGGGTAGCCGGCTTGGGACCTTAGGGTCCTGAGTTCGAGCCCCACTGGCCGCTGAATTAACACCAGGTGGGGTTGACTCAGCTGTCATCCTACCGAGGTCGACAAATGAGCACCAGTGTACTGGTGGAGGGGCACAGCGTCAGCGGCATAGTCGTGCCAAACAAAATGATAGATACCCAACAGCCAAGCTGCCATATGCAAGAAGAGGAAGAAGAATTGTGTGAGAGATATGTTTTCATTTTATGTTAACTGTATGTGTCTTCTTTTGTGAAGGCCAAATGATTCACGGATGCTTGTTGCTCTTGGAGATTGCTACCATTAAGCTGGAGAAACTTGCAGAAGCTAAAAAGGTAAATTTTCATTTTTGTCAGAAATAAATTCAAATTTGAAGATGCAGGTTGACCTTTCCTCACCTTTATTTTTTGTTAGTGTTATTGGAAAGCCTACAGTGTCGGAGACATGAAAAGGTTGCCCTTGTTAACCTTGCCAAGTGAGTATTCGTAATCTATTCAAATTGTATCGTACATTTGTTCTGTGTTCTGGTGACATCCAGCATATGTTTTGTCTGTTTTGTTTTGTTTTGTAGGCTGTATGAGCGACTCAATGAAAGTGATCTGGCTGCAAAGTGTTATCACAGATACATACACGATATGTGTGAAGCTGGGGTATGTTTCGAATCGGTGCTTGCAAAATGGTACCTGCAACTATTGGTTGTCACACAGTATGTCTTTCCATCGACCACTCTCGCATACAGCAGCTCCAGCATTCATATTTGTAGACTGAGTAAACATCTTAAAATGATTCTTGTAATCCTGGCGACAAGAAAACTGCAGTATTAGTTTGTATTTGATCAGGAGGAATGTGGTTATTTTTGCTTTGCCCTCCTGTTCATCGTCTTTCTCCACACTGGACTTTAAGTTGTAACATGGTTCTTTGCAGACAGTGTTGCATCAATGAGTGCATTATCCTTCAGAGGGATGTTGAGCAGTCTCCATCTGCTAGCATTTGATGGTGAATGTTCAAATCTCATGTCGTCTTTAGCAAGAGGAAGGATTGTGTCCTGGCATCCTGGCTAAATTCCAAATTCCTGCCCCGATTAATGCGAGAAAAGCAATGACAAACCACGAAGTGCATTCTCTGCTAAGAGACTGCTGGGGCAGCACCAATTCTCTGAAAAGAATATGGACATTTAATTGGATTCCGATTTATAAGCTTTTGTTTGCACATTCTTTGCAAATCCCTCTGCCCCCCCTCTCTTATTACTCATGACTGTACCTCAACCCATCATCACCGAGCCTTTCTCCTCATCTGACCCTTTCCCAAGCTCTTCTGCAATCTCCCACACTCTTTCAACAACTCTCCTTACCTCCTCCCCCCCCTCTACCTAAAGCCTCCTCCCCTCCCTCTTCCCTAACACTGTGGACGCTCAAACATCTGGGGCCTTCGCTCAAACTGACAGATCTTTCCATGCAAGTTGCCACTGACAAACCAGAATAATCTGCTTAACAGAAACTTTCCTCCTTCAAGAGCATCTCTGACTCCCCAGTATCTCTCCCTGGTTACTCCCTCCTCTGGTATGACAGACCTGAGCCTCGTCCTGGCGGCAGAGTTGCTCTTTCATCAAAGACTATTCCTCCTCTCCATGCACTGCCTCACTCCCCCACATCCCAGGAATACCTCTGGCTATGGCTTCCCTCCACCCCACCCACCAAACAGTGATGACTACATTTACATCTCGCTCTCCTCCGAAAACATGGACCAACCTTTATCCTCTCATCCCCAACTCTCATCTTCATATGTGGTGACTTCAGTTGTTATCCATGCCAGTTGGCTGGGTTGTGGTACCTCTCTCACTGTCATGGCACTTCATGCAAAGACTTCTGGCAACTCATTGGGACTGACACAATCTGTCAACTTTCCGACCCGGATCTCAAGATCTCCATCTCTCTGGATCTGATTTTGACCAATTTCCCTGAAAATATCTGCTCTCCTTCCTCCGCTCCATTCGTGTCATCGGAATCACATGCTTGTAAAAGTAGACATCTCTCTGGTTGTTATTAGAGAACCACCTCGAGCGCCGCGAGTCTGGCATTTCACTCGGCGACGCAGTGTCTTCAGCACGCATCAACTTCTAGACTGGTCTCCCATCTCTACTTTCTCTGACATCAACTCGTCCTGGAATTCTTTCAAAAGAAACTTACTCTTCTCATACGACAGATTATCCCATCTCGTCTTTAGTTGTCCTACCCTCCTCCAGCACAATGGTACACTGAAGCTTGTGGTGAGGCAGTTTATCCTGAACCAACTTGCCTTCACCTCATGGAAGGCAAATCCAATCTGATAGGCAATCTCAGTTTCCTTCCACAAGCTCAGAACAAGTGTGTCGACCCTAGGAGAGCCAGAAAACAACACCTTTCTAATCTCAAGTTGAAGTCTTCAAACCAGTCTCCCTCCTCCAAATCCTGGTGGTGTCAAGTTAAGTCTGTTTCTGGTGTAGGTCCCTCCATCCCCTCTCTTTCCTCAAATGGCCGCACAGCTGGACACTGCACGTGAAAAGGCTGAATGCTAAACTCCGGTTTGCTTCTAAATCTTGTGTCCGCAAACCCATCACTTTTGGACCCACTTTATCCCAGTTCGCACAGCTGTTCTGGACTCTTGTGTCCTTTACTCCTGACAAGGTGGAGAGCTTGCTATCAATCTCGACTCAGATTCTGCAATCCGGGTCCAGGACGGGTCCAACGGGGAGTTCAAGCCCCGCCGTGTCCCTAAAACCTGCTCTGCTGCTTTTGCTCACCCTCTCTCTTTTTTCTATTCACACCTCTCATTTTGCTCAAGGACATCTGCCAACTGCTTGGAAATCAGCAAACATTACTGCTGCGGCATAAAAAGGTGTAAAACAGATCCTCATCTGCAGACAATCGGCCTTCTCTCCATATCTTCAGCAAGGTTATGGAATTCCATCATTGCTTCAGACATTAAAATAATTCCTCTTCGCCAATGCTTTGTTTCTTCTGCATCAATTTGGGTTCAGACCCAGGTCACTCTCCTGGATATGCTGCTTTTCTCACAAACATGGATAGATGGTACTAATGCCAGACATGAATATCAGACCATCTCCCTCGACAAATCGCGTACTTTCGTAATGTCTGCACCGCTGCCTGCTCACCAAACTCTCTTCCTATCGGTATCCAAGGCCATCTTCCACTCATGGCTCGCAGAACTTCTTCTCCTGTCGCAGCAACGTTGGTCCTTAATGGAGTTCTTTCATCCCTCTTCCTGTTCCAGGCTGTTTGTATGTTCTGTGTGTTAGCTCTCATAAGACTCTGACATTGTATACAAAAAATTTAAAAATGTTTGAAATGCATGTCAGTGAACAGTACGTCAAATGTGGAATATTGATGATATTTTTGTTCATTGTCCTTTCTGAAATTACTAATTCTAGCTGCATGTTTTGATATGTATAAAATTCCTTGTGTAATAATTGCACATTTGATTTCACTTTTTCATGCTTTCAGAGATCCTAGAACACGAGGAACTTTAGCTCTGCAATTCCGCAACCTGCTCATTATTATTATCGAATTCACGCTGGCATGATGCGGCCGTGTGTGCGCGCCGCTGCTTGCGACTACAACAGTGTGAGTAATACCATAATTGTGTGCTCTCTCCTTTTCATAGTGATGCATTCTGTTAACACACCGTACATGAACTGTTTGGTTCAATGCTTGCTACATTAACTTGAAACGTTATTCCAAAGATACCATCTGCTAGGTGAGTTCCATAGCACGTACAAAAATGTAGTTTTTGTTTTTTTATTTTTGGTATACCTTGTCGAGGCTCGCATGAGAAGCTAACACATAAACGCAGAGCAAGGAGGGCATGAACAAGAGGGGTGGGAGAGGGAAGGACAAACAGTGGGGAACAGAACAGAGAGGAGGCAGGGGGGGAGAGAGCGAGGAGGAGGAGAGAGAGAGAGAGAGAGGGGAGTGGTGGTAGGAGTAGAGAGAGAGAGGAAGAAGAAGAATGGAGGGAGGGGAGCGAGGAAGGGGGGGGTGGGGGAGTCAGGGAGAGCGATGCTCACCAAACATTGCTGTACACTGCAGAGAGGAGAGTGAGAGAGATGGAGACAGCGAGAAAGAGAGTGACATGTGGGGGGGGGGTGGTGGTAGGAGGAAAAAGAGAAGCGAGGAAGGGGGGGAGAGTCGGGGAGAGCGATTGCCTCACCAACCATTGCTGTACCTGCGAGAGGGAGAGTGAGAGAGATGGAGACAGCGAGAGAGAAAGAGAGTGCGTGGGAGGGGGGGGGGGTGGTGAGAGGAGAGAGAAAGTGAGGGGTGGAGGTGGCAATCGCAAAGGAATGATTGTTTATACTTATAGACGCGAACCACGCACAAAAAAAAAACATGTCAGAACAGGCTGGAGACAAAGTGACACAACAATTTGTAAAAGTAACTGCTGACATATCTGAAAACCACTTTGATTATCCCAGTTCCCGAGAAATTTGTGGAACATGAACCAAAAGCAAACACTGAAAACATTTGAAAGTGCCTGCGCACGGTAACGTGAAAAATGATCCCATCAAGCTGTGATACTATCGAAAACGAAAGCATGTGCCAGATATCATACTTGGGTAAAAAAAATAGAGAGAGGAGAAGGCATTGCTAATTAGGTGTTAATTCCAGTGATTTGGACTAAACAATGCAGAATCAAGAAATGAACCAATACCAAGTACCTCAAGAATGAAGTGAAAAGATCCTGGAGCTGAGATGCCAAAGTTGTAGACCAGTGGAGTTGAGAGCTCTGGGAATGATGACCAATAACCTCATCAGAGATATATAACCTATCCACTGGGGATATCGCTACAACGAACTACAGTTGGAGAAGCTGTCCAGGGTCAGTAACGATCCCTGAAGAGGCCTCGACAATAAACTTTTGAGACAGAGAAATTACAGCTTGGTCCATGATCGTGACCCTTACCGAAATGGAAGTTGGATACTTTGAGCCTTAGCCCTGGGAGACTCCTTCCACTTTATGAACCGCGCATACGTAGTACCATGCAATGACATCACCAGCATGGATGTTGATACTTTGGAGACCTGGTAAGGTCTGTTTTTAACGCTCCTGTAACGCCACCGCCATGTGGGATAGCAGGCAACACAGCAAGCTTCCACAAACACACCACACACACACACCACACACACAAACAACCACATACCTACCCGCTTTACGAAAAACTGGGGTGGGTGCATTTAAAGCCATGCCTATTTCTTCCTGGCAAAGGGGGTATGCTGATGCACGCTGCTATACATGCTGGTGAGCCTTTGCACTCCACTGGTCGGCTTCACTCCAATTTTGATTCGTACATGCAAGTCCCTTCAACAGAGGTGTTGGGTGGGGTGGAAGAGAGAGGGTGTGAAGAGGAAAGGGGGGAGGGGGAGGGGTCTGGAAAAGACAGACAGACGTGTGGGAAAGGGAAGGGGGAGGGAGAGAGGGTGCGGTTTGGAGCGAGAGGGTGGGGACTTCTGGGCCGATGTGACACCCAGTTATCGTCAATGGCCGAGAAACGACGCAGCACATTGATGATCACTCTGCTGTTGAAACACCCGGATGAAACAGTTTATAGTGGGGTCGGAATTCATCCAGGCTAACAAGAGTGAGAGACACCTCTCGACTTTCCGCCGTGGGTGTGGCGATTATTATTTCATAACTGAAAAGTTTTTTACTCATTGTGATATATAATTTGTTTGCCTTCCTCTCGAGGACAGACCACGGTATTGCCATTGAACTTGAAGAAGTGCAGGGCTTTTACCAAGCCAACTCCATGAAACGGTTGAAGAAACTTTGTAAAAGCGAAACGTTTATATTATTTGTATTTATCGCATGCCTAAGTACTGGTTGTGATTATGGAAGAACATACAAAAAGGGGAAGAGTCCATGGAAATCATTACATTTTCGTGAGCCAGCCACCGCTGTTGCACTGCATGACAACCATGGCCAATGCAGTGAGTGACCCTAACATTGTTCAAGTCGATCGATATACAGTTTCGTGATGGTTGCGAATATGCAGAGCGCATCGCCGAGTGGCTTAAGCACTCCAACAACGGTTAATAAAAAACGGGCTCGTTTGACACAATTGGCTATCACTGACCGTGCATTTAAAATACTCCTCCCTGGAGAACCCAAAATGTCAATATGTCCGAATTGGAAAATTGAATACTTTTGTTTGTTTTTTGGAGTTGGGAACTGCTGTAAGTTCGATTCTGGGAGCTCAAATTTTGATTTGCTTAGTTCAGAGAGAATCTTGCGTGTATCGGCAATGTGGCGAAATTAATAAAGGCAACGAACACTGATGTCTCCGGGTGTTTAATAAGCATTGCAGATGACCTTGCGTTCGTTGCCTCTTGACTGGCATTCGATGATGAGTGAGGGAGAGTGGAAAAAAAATAACTTTAATCGTAAGAAATCGTTGTGGCTCTGTTCCAAGTCAGCCATGGTTGAGGCATGGCCCAAAACATTGGTGGGCTTTTGGACCCGGTGAGTTACCTAGGATATTGCCTTAAAACCTAAGGGCGGTGACCGAGGATGTGCTCAATAAGGTTTAATTAATATGGCCGTTTATTACCTCACAAAGAGGTGTTTTATTAACACAAACACTCAATTTTTCAGTCATGCATTCGTTGGAAGTTTTCTTAGTGTGCATGCAAAGTTTCGGCCGCTGGTTTTCATTGTTTTGGGAGTTGGGGAGACAAACACACAACTGCCTTTTATTGGTATATGTGTGTGTTGTGTGTGTGTGTGGTGTAACACACACACACCATATATTATATATATTTATTAATATATGTTGTATGTGTATTAATGATATATATATAACCGGCGAAGTGGCTGTGCACTGTATTCCGGCTTATCGGAGGCTTGGGTGGAGGATCCTTGAGAGGGAGGCTTGTCTGGCTCTGTGCTGGACGCGCTTGAGAGGGTTGTAGGGAGCCTGGAATCATGGACGAACCAATCCTTATCCTGTGTACGTAAGAGGCGACAGTGCGTCAGGAAGGGCATATGCGGCGTAAAACCTAGTGCCAATACTTATGGTGGATATAAGAGATCCGCTGTGGCGACCCCTACGGGAGCGCGAAGGAGAGAAGAGAGATATATATATATTTATATATATTATATAAAATTGGAGGTATCGGAACATTTCATGATATGTTGTGAGCAGTAGAGTCGGGGCTCCACGCACGCAGATCTAGATCGTGCTTCTCGAGAACTCGAAAGGCACGGGTCCCTACAGGACGTGAATCGCCTAATTCAGCTGCGTGGAAATAGGGTTAATTGCCCAACTTCAATATACCTAATATGCCAGAGGCAAAGCTTAGCCGTGGAATTCACAACCCTCCGGCAGGCCTCGGCGGAATGAGCCGATTAATCTGTGTTTGAACCGTGCGTAACCCGAGCGGTATGGTTATCAAGACCCTGTCGGACCAAATGCACATTTGCCGCTTCCAATTTCCAAACATGCACCGTGGCTAGGCCGTATGACAAAAGCCACAAAAACGAGCTTGATAGCATTCAACAATTAGGGGTATTTATTATTACAATGGGGGGAGGAACACCAAAGAGCAGTTAGCGCGACCTGTAACGAATGTATGTACAATGAACACGGGACTTAACAGTTGTTCTATTATAGAATGGGAGCAGGACACACCACACGACACACAATACCATAAGAGATGGACCTCAATGGTCTTTATTCGGCTCAAGAGGAAGGCGAGCCTGGGGTCAAGGTCGGTTGGTACCTCTGCCGCCTCGTGCGGTCTTCACCGTGACCCGCGCTTGTTGGAGCTCGGATTCTGGAAGGAAATACGGGAGTCCTCAGGCTCACTCGTCCCACACCAACCGCTTCGGTGAGACTCGAACCACGCCTCCAGATCCAGGATGCGACTTGGCCAGCTGCGAAGCCGATCTGTTGACCCGAGCACCATGAACACGACACCACCAGGACGAACGCCAACTCGACCTGGCACGAGTCATCAACCAGAGAGCCACGAACTCAACGCGGCAGGAACCAACCAACTTCTTGCTTCACGAACAGCTGCAACCCTTTCTTCACCCTCCCCTCAATGGGGGTGGAGGTACCTGGCTCTGAGGTAGCTCGCCTCCTGATTGATGCGTTGCGATCCGTTGATTTCGGCTGGCCGTCCCTCATTGGAACAGACCAACGGTAGGGGGACTCCCACCCTTTCTGGGCGGAGTTCCCGATCGGAGGTTGTATAGCTCCGCACCTCCTCATCCTCCGGCCACGTGCTAATGGCGATGGTGCTGGGTGGGAGATGGGGCGGGCTGAGGACGCCCTGCTCCTAGCCGTTGGCGCAAAGAGGGACGCCATGGTCAATGTGTAACCCCCCACGGACTCGGCTTGCGGAGGCGTGCGAGAATGCTGTGAGGCAGAGTGTTGTTGTGAAGCAAAGTGGGCCGTTGTAAGTGAATGTAAAAATCCTATACTTCAAAATAAGTCTGCTGCAGCGCACGAACATTTAATTCCCATTAGATGGGGACGGGCCCTAACTAAACCGTACTTCCGATATAATCTGATCTATAGGACCTGGCTGTTGGTGCACATGGCCTGCCCAGATTCGTAACAATATATATATATATCTCAACAAACTTACCCCGTCGCTTCGCTGATGGAAATAATGGGAGAGGGAGAGAAGATTGGTGAGGGGAGCAAAGGAGGTGGGAGGGGAGGGGGGAGAGTGAGGCTTCACCACATGTCACTCTAACACTCCCTCGGAATTGTGGGAACGAAGGAGAGTTGGCACAGGGGTGGTTCTGGGGACTTGTGTGGTTGTCGGTAAGTGGGACTTGAAGGAAGGGGGGAGGGTTTGACTTTTATTTGGGAAGAGGAGAGGAAGCGAGGGGGTGGGGGGGGGTGGTAGGTCCTGTCTGCCGGCGTTTATACAGGAGTTGAATGAAATTAGGTATGTTTAAACGGCACTTTCAAAACAGGATAGCAAAAACCACGCTGTTCACTTTCAAAATAGAAAGAGATTGTAACATCTGCTTCCCCTTGAGGTATGTAACTCGAACTGGTGGGCTGCCACCCTTGTTTGTCTGCCTCTGGAACTGGATCTCTCCAAGGGGGTCATCACTGCCCGGAATGTTAAAGAAGCGCGTGACCCGGACAAACGGAACACCCTCCAGTGGCCAGAGCTCGCCGCCAAGCCCACGCCTGCCGGTGTACCGACTTCGATGTCCTTTTGGGCATGCAAATTTTCAACTTTCTACGTCAGCGCCGAGGCACAATCTTTTATATCAATCAGTCAGTTGTTCGAAAAGAGATGTGTGTATATATAATATACATATACATATAGCATATATTTATTATATATTATATCTATACATATATATATATACATATATATATTTATATATATATACATATATGTATATTGTTGTGGAAATGGCCCTTAGTGTGTTATTAAATATAGGAATTAGCCCAGATCCCCCATTAAATTGCATGTTTAGCCAGGTTGTTCGGTAATTGGACGTTACATGTGGTTGTCGGGAGGTTGTAGGAGGCTGTTCATGTGGTTCGTAACGGTGGTGGTGTACCGAGAGGTTCTTCTCGCTCCTTCCCTCTCCGAACGAGTCCCCGCCCACGCTCGAGAGGGAGTGGCCGAGAGAGGCGAGCGCCGGGAAGGGAAGGTGGAACTGAGAGCGCGCGAGGGGGCGGCGATCGACTGTACAAGGGACGGCTGTGTCTGTTTGCGATTGGCGGCTTTTCGTGAGAGCGGAGCGAAAAGAAAGGCAAGGAAGGGACTGCAAGAGGCGTCTGCCATCGCTGGAGGAGAAACTGGCTTAGCGTCGGTCGGAGCGGATCTGCTGAGGGAGTACTGAACCTGAGGGTTAGTCGGCGATAATCCTGAGGGAGTAACCTCGCGGTGCGTGTGGTCGGCGATGCTGTAAGAGAGGAACGGCCTGGAATGCCTGAGGGTCGAGTCGGCGATCTGCCGAGGGAGTAACTGAGCCTGAGTGTCGAGTGAGGATTCTGCTGAGTGAGGATAGAAACGACTAGTGGGAGCTGCAAATCTGCTTCGAGAGGGAACTGGCCTGCTTGTGTGAGTCGGTCGATCGACTTTATGAGGAGGTTCCATCGACAGGTTCCAACCTGCGTCTAACCACGGAAGCCTCTGTCCTTACTCCACCTGCACGGCTCGACGACATCTTGTAACTCGCCCGTCGATCCGCCTGCGGAGCGCCAACACCCCGATTTGGCCTGATCTGGTGAGCAGGCCAGGCCTGGAATTTCGTATGCTGGACCTTGTAAAAAGCCGCTGGAGGCAGCACCGTGGACCTTCCGCTCATTGTGCCGTCGTCCTTCGGGGGCTGAACGCGCGTGAGGCTGCGTGCGTGGGCGGTGCGACAAAGGAGGAACGCACCAGGCCATTTTGCACGCTGCAATGCTCCGAGCTGGGTGCTCGAATCCATTGACATCGCTGTCACGAGCCGGCATTCGTGGCCTTTGAACCTTTTCCTCGTCCATGAGGCAAATCACCAAGTACTTCTGTGTCTTGTCTGCAATGTCTTGTCTGCATGTCCGTGGTATTGTCTGCATGTTGTCTAGGTTTATTCTCGCTAGGGTTCCCTTCGAAACCCGTAATACCGTAGCTCCCTAGTTAAGAACGGGTTTATAGATTATTATAACCATTGTCGTGAATGCTTTGCTTGTGTTTGTGGGGGGGGGGTTCCCCGATGTGTCCCCAATAATCTGGTTGAGTTATAACGAGATTTTGGCGCGCCTTGAATTTATTTGTAGCCGCGGCTGAGGACGATCCGCTCGGTTTGGATATAAAAACCCAAACGGGCTAACGGACTGGCAGACCTCCGCTCAGTCCTCTGACAAATCCAGTCTGTAAGGCCGGGGTCCTATTTCCCCAACTGGAAAGGCACAGGTGTACCTTGGTATCCGTGTATCTGAGGCGGCAAACCCGAGACCTGCTGCCCGAGCCACGCCGGCGTTATAACCCCAGGAGACGGCGTGCTGTTGGGTGACGCCGAATTTCCAACATTTGGCTGTCAAGAGTCGGGTGCGAATTCCCGCCACTGCTGAATGCTATAACTATATACAGTAAACCTCTTAATTGGCGCCTTTTTAACGCGCGAATCCGGCTAAATCCCGGTGGCCACATGGACCCCAAAATTTAAAAATGAAAATAGCAGTATTTTTTTGGGTGAATTGGTCTTTGATCTCAACCGCGGTTCCTGAACGTTTGTAACAAGTGTGAATGCGGCGGATTGTTTTGGTGTAAACACACACTGGCCTTGTCAATCATTGACATATGTTCGCTAACCGCCGACACCTGCTATAATAATCCGCGGTTTAAGACCTTAATCCGCCGTTTAACTCCAAACAATTGAGTCCTTTTTGGACACAGCGGTGAGCGAATCTGAGGTGGCCGGGGTGTCATAAACTCGCTCTCGACCTCTTCTGGATAAAACCTCAGGCCAATAATCCCATCTCAATCATAAACCTTACGACCCTACTTAATACAGACCAACAACATCTGATTATCCGCGATTTCTAACAACGCATTCTAAACAGCTTTCATAGCAGCCTTTTCAAACATCGAAGCTGGCTCTTCTTCATCTCCCTCCCGACATTGCTGTGACGTCATCGTCAACATGTCCGTGAGGAAAAAGAGGAAGCACACATCCAGAACTGTTTCCGAAAACTTTTCTCTAAATCTCAAATAAATTTTCTCAGTTCATAAATCTCAAATACTCTCGCCAAATATTAAAAAAATGTAAATATAAAACATAATGTGCGGCGGTTATTGGCATAATATTACTCTTATTTTTGTTTAATTCAATGTTGAGACCGCTCTAGCATGCCGGCCCAAATCCAGGTCACGTGACCAATGGCGGCAAGGTGAGTGTTGTTGGGTGACACGCCGCCTCGCAATGTTTTCCGCTTGTACTCCCTATCCGCGGTCCGTTGGTACAAAGAATTATATTTATTAATGTTATTGCGCGGTTTTTCCTTAATATTATTGACTGGATCTCGCGGATCGTCTAAACCGCGGCTTTTTTATTTTATGGACGCCAACGGCCGCGATTTTAAAAGAGTTTTACTATATATATATATATATATATATATATATATATATATATATATATACACCCACTCCTCTCATCCACAGATATTATCATGTTCCTGCTATTATCGTTATAGTTCAATCATGCATTCAGGAGACGAACAATTATGGTTTTCCATTTTGAAATTGCCCACGATCATTTAAATGCTGAAATTATGTTTGAAAGAAAAAAAAAACATTTGGGATTAGATTTTGCTCCAGCAATGGCAAGTTTCAAAGTGCTCTGTGAGATGAACAAACAACTGTAAAGACCCAGAACACACCGAATGCACAAGAGGCCCTCATTTGGCATTCACCGTCATCTTGAAAGTCACATTATTAGCCTTGTGCCTCATGTCCCACAACAGGTTCAGGTTGGTTTGCACTGGATCGTATAATGGTTTTGTGTTGCATTTGGTGTTGGTTTTCACATGAGAGCAATGCCTTCACACATTGACATTACAATAAGCAATGAGTGCCCTGATAAGTGCACATGAAAATACTTTTAAAAAAATAAAAAAATTACATCATTATTACCATCGCATTGGGACCATACTCTGCAACAGAGCGTTGGTGCTGCCGAAGCAGTCTTCCTAGGATATATGGGCACAATCCTGGATGGGTCGGCCACTTCTGACAGAGGATACTCGAATGGCTGAATCATTCCAGCAAGTGGTTGCTCATTTTGCCGACGCTCAGAAAGATGACAGGCAGCAGTCAACCCACCTGGTAATTAAATTCAATGGAAAGCGGGATTTGAACTCGGTGGACCTTAGGATCCAAGCCAACCAACCTAATCATTAAGCCAACCACAAGACATAATCATCGTTGCCGCCGTAATTTAAAAGAGAAAATATTGACCTGCAGAAAAATAGCATGAATGCATACAAGACTGCGAGACGAGTCATACGGCCATTTTTCCACTTGGGAGGAAGTGCTGTTGCTTCCTGGGGTACTCCTGGTTCCAGCAACCTCACAAAGCAATGGCGGCCCACTTCTCTCACAACCCTACGTTCAGCAGGGCATTTTCCAACTTCGAGGGATTCTCCTCCCGATGGATGCCACCTAATGGGATTGGTCTTGTTTCTAGTCCTTTAAAATGCTGAACGTCAATGCGAGGAAACAGCACATACCAATTTTTAAAGTCTTTGGTGTGACTCAGCTGGAGTTTGAAACTATCGACCTTCCCAAACTCACATTGGATGCTCTAGACCATTACACCCACCAAGTGTTTTTCTTTTTTTGTTTTGTTTTGTTTTTTTGTGTGGATATTTCATGCTTATATGATCCCTCGTGCTTTGTTTACCAAAATTCCAAGACAGCGGAAGAAGGCTAAGGCCTTTGCTGAAGACAGATATCACAACTGCGTGCGTGAAGTTGGGCCTGCTGCGACTTTCTTGCTGTACTCCTGCTGGCCACTCCTGCTGCCAACTTCCTGCTGCACTCTGCTATTGAATGGTGGTACTGGTACTTACTCTGACATGGCGATATTTCCGGAAATTCTGGAACCTTGATCTTCCACCTTTGCGGACGGGACCCCACATCTTCTACACCTGATAATCAAAGCTGAATCGCTCTTGAGACATGCACAGAGGCAATAATGAAGAATTATTTGAGTCGGCGATGAACAGGCGTTTCCTTGTGTGTTGGATGTCCTTTGGACGCGCAATGAATTTTCATTTCATGGCTCGCGTCCACTTTTTTGTACATAATGGATCCACATGCCAAAAACTTTACTGTATGGTTTCATTATCTCATAAATCCTCATGGAATTTATTGCATTCGGCGGTAAATTCGATGGAGGCATCCGGGGAAGATAAACAATAGGGGCAATACTCCTGGGCGCTCAACTTGGATAAGCCAACCAGGGAAACAACTGGAAGGCATTGGATGACCCCACAAAATATGTAATGGAGAGAAAGTAAAAACGCTCATGGAATTTTTTCATGCCATGAACAAACTGGTACAAAAACGCACGGTGATGAAGGTTGTGTCAAGTTATCACGAAATTGTGAGTAAATGGTTTTCATAGAGAAGAAACATTTTGGGGGCGACGCCCCACGTACAATCCCTGAGACCCCAATTTTTTAATGTCATTAACAAAGGTTTAGTACATCACGGGTGCTAAAGACGGTGGTCAAGTTTCATCGAAATTGTGTGTGTAGTTTCTGGAGAAGAAAGCAAATACCTCTTTTTGGGGGGCAAACCCACCCCCCCCAGACACCCTTAGACGCCAGAATTTTTTATGGTGTGAATATGCTTTAATACATCATGGGTGATGAAAGGTTGGTGGTCAAATTTCATTGAAATTGTGTGGTGTAATTTCGGAGAAAAAGCAATAATATATTATTGGAAGGCCCCCTTACACGCCCTTTAAGACCCCAATTTTTTTCTCATTGTCATGAACAACTTTGTGTACACTTACAGGTGATGAAGGTATGGGTGAAGTTTCATTTAGAATTGTGGTTGTGTAGTTTTCTGAGAAGGAAAGCATAATCACCCGTATTTTTGGGGGCAACCCTCCCATTAGACCCCTAAGACTTGGAAGTTTTTTTTAATCCCATGAAACACTTTGGGACATCACAAGCCTGATGAAGGTTGTGGTAACGTTTCATACAAAATCTATGTGTAGTTTTACAGAGAAAGATTGAAAGACATTTGTGGAACGGAATGGAACGGATGGAGAATCCTCGGATGATGTGCCCTCCCATAGCTGCCCGGAACCTAAGTTTCTCGGGTGAGGTAAAAAAATAAAATAAAACGCTGTATCTTCCAAGGAACGTTCATTGCAAGTAAGTCTGAGGCCTACCAAAGCTAACGGTTGATGTCATATGAGTTGAGGCAAATATGAATGGACAGTCTGAGGGGTTTTCTTCTTATATACGATTCGTTTTCACTGTGTGTAAAGAAACATCGATAGAGGAGGCACGTACAACACGTGCGTTTTTTGAATGAATCTCAAACTGAATGCCTCTGTGAAAATGTCGTTTTTTGTGCAGAAATACATATGCCGCTCCAATGGTGGTGGGAAACACGTTTCAACAGGTCGTTTCAAATGTTGCTGAAAGAGGAATGGTGTCGTTTTTTAGAACTCTGAAACATACAATGTAGTGACAACAGCTTTCATTCGGCGTTTCAATCACCTGTATCTTATTCCAATGCACGTAAACTACTAAGGAGTCAAGCGGCTTGCTGTCGCTTGCCAAGCCACTCATTCCTTATACCACTTTGCAAATCGCTAGCACATCGTTGCTTCGAAAGAGGAGCAAGTGATTAAGAGAGATGCTTCAATTTCGTTAGCAAAAGATGACCACCGTAGTAACATTTACGAATTTGAGTTGTCAAAGGACAGTAAGCCAAAGTTTATTTCAAGGGCAGAAAAAAAAAGTGAATAGGATTATTTTTTAATGAGAAAGGTCACTTAAACGCAGCAATGATGGTACTAAGCACTCGAACGTCACATCCGGGTGAAGGGCATTCCGTACAGGTTCACAGTTTCCATGGGAAAAGGCCAAAGGAGCAGAGCAGAGTGCGCGCCTCGCTGCTGTGCGGACACCACAGCGTTGTTTGATGCCGAACTAACACACGGAAGAAGACAGAACGGCTCAATTAGAAACCAACACATATAAATTTATACAACTTTTGCTTCTGCATGAATGAACATACATGCTCAATGTGAATACACTTCATGTTCTCTTTGATGTTATATTTCCACAAATATCATGAAAACCATTTATATACAGGTGTTTTGGCCATAGATAAGTAGTTATCAATCGAATCGGTCATAAATGAGTGCACAAATATACATATGCATAATCCGCCAAAATAGGATCAATGGTCTGCTTTTCTGGGCCTGGCGCTAATGTCACCCAAGTTTGTGGCATTGCTGATTGTGGGTCTGAGAAGAAGTTTTTTTGAATGGAATTTACAGATTTTCCCTGATAATATTACTAAGTCCACCATATTCGACACACTTTCGGTCACGTGATTGATATGGCTCCCGCAATTTAACAATCACTACCCTGTCCTAATGTTGTAACGCCAAATTTGGTAGCATTCTGACGAGTGGGTCTGGAGAAGAAGATTTTGAAGGAAATTTTACACGACTTCGCCATTTTGACACACTTTCGTCATGTGATTCGGCATGACCATCCGGCAGTTTTAACACTCAGGACGCCTGTACTGCGTGTCATCGGCAATGCAGTTCTTTGCTCTGTCTGGAAGCACAGGCTCATCCAACTGACTAAAGAGGGCCTGTTGTACTCTTTGGAAAGGGAAGGGTGATCGCCAGGATTTGCACCAACCTACCCGAGGGATGACCTTCTCTCAGTGCTGGACCAAGGTCTTTCCTGGGATAATTATTGGATAGGGTTCGCCACTATCTGCTTGAGTCAACCAGTGCCCAGAGCGTCGGGCTTTACACAAAGAGGTCAACGATTGACCGTATCCTTGCTCTTACAGGTCCTCACCCGAACGCAGACAAGAGTTTGCGGCAGGGCTGCTCGGCAAGCTAATGTTGATTCTCCACAAAGCGTTTGATCGTGAATCCGGATGCCGCTCTGGGAGGATTCTCTGTCCTTCGGGGGTGCCACCAAAACTGATCAATGTGATTTTCTGAACTAATTACTCTGGTACTGAGAGTGCTATGAGGTGTGGTGTTTCCATATCTGACTTATTTCCAGTTTTACTGGAAGTTCGTCAGGGGTGTGTAACTGTCGCCCACACACACTTTTCAAGTGCTTGTTACGGACTGGATCCTGAGGAGGATGTTGAGAGATCAAGCTGCAGTGGCAATTGCGTTTGGGAATGTCAAAGATCTCAGACCTTGATTTTGCAGATGATGCCAGTCATCTTTGTGGAGATACCGGATATCTCATGGGGGCCCTCGAGGTGGTGAACGAGGAGATCGGAGCCACTGGCATTATCGGTTTTCCTGGGTCAAAAACTAATGATCCAGCTTTCATTGACATCTTTGGATGCTGCTATCTTGTCTGGTACCTGGTTTGTGGATGAGGATGTTGAGGTCATGGAGAGATTCACTTTCCTTGGCAGTGATATTCATATCTCTGCATGGTGTGTAGCTCGATGCAAAGATGTCTGGGTTGGGCCTGGGGATTCCATGTTTACTGGATCATGGGGGTGTGGCGCTGTTGTACCTGTTGCAGGGGACGAAAGTCCCGTTAGTCTTTAAGTCCTTGGTGCTTCCAGTCTTAGCTCCCCTAACAGATGTGAGACTGTGGACTTGACCAGGGATCTGAGACGTAGACCTTAACTTTTTCGGTACCAGGGTGCTTCGGAGAATGGACCTTGGCTTCTGCAGTGGTCAGACAATTTTGTGTCCCAAGGAGTGCAGTTGCTGAGAGAGACTTGTATAAGATTTGGTTAGGCCTTATAGTCCTCTGAGTGTCAGCTGCAGTTGTATGGACATGTGCTAGTTTTCCTGACGCTAATCGCTGCTTACGCACAGATTTTCTCAGTGAGGAAGCCTCGTGAATGGAGGAAGGCCAATGGCCGACCAGGTGCTTCATGTTGGCAGCAGGTTGATCGCATCTCAAAGGCGATAGGGAGGCCAGGCATCTGTAATCTGTCTGGGGATGGACAGATGGCACGGCCGCTGCAGTTCTTGGTGGAAAGTGGACACAACGAGACGTCCTGATCTGGCAGATGCTCCCTTGTCTGACCTGACCCTGTTTCTGCATGATGTAACCCAACTTTGGTAGCATTCTGAGTGGTGTTCTGGAGAAGAAGATATTTTTGTAAGGAATTTACTTGAATTTTCAAAATGACTAATGTTGGCCATTTTGACACATTACAGGTCAGTGATCAGCATGACCTCAATTTACGTCCCTACCCTGGCTCAAATTTTGGGAACCCAAATTTTGCAGCATTGACTGGTGGGCCTGGAGGAGAATATTTTTGAAGTAATTTAATTAAGTGCGGCAATTTTTGACTTGCTTAAAAGTCACGTAAACGTCACTTGCCAAATTTCTGCCGGCACACCAGTTGGTTTGGCCGAGAAGCTTGCACCTTTTAATCTTCAGCAAGTATTGATTAATTCAATCAGCGTCGTTTTTCATGTTGTAACTAAAAAGTTCTCAATAAATGGCAAAGCCCCGTCCGCATCGCGTTTGTACTCAGAACTAATCTTGACGAAAACGACAGTTAAAATAAAATTGTGCATTTTTTCATTTATGGTTCTCCCAGCTGCATAATATACGTTTGTTGAAGATTTGATGACAAAAGCTCAATTCGTAATGGAACTGCGCACTTTTTTAATTGCTGGCAGTGATGACAGGGTACCAGAATGTCCCGCTTTGATGCAACCCTGCTTTGATCGGACAACTTGACCCTGACCCATGATGTTTATTATGATTCATTTGAATTTGAGTGGGGATTGAAAATAAATTCAATTCAAATCAAGGAAACCAAATAGGTACATTCCGTGCATAGGAGTAATCATAAAGGACCCAAACAGCAAATGCAAAGATGAAGTCATCAGGAGGAACCTGGGATAGGATTTGCATTTCAGCTACTACTACTTCTACCCCGAAACACCATTAGGCACAGCCAAGGGAGCCTTATTCAAAAAAAAATTTTTTTTTAATGATTCTGGCTTGCCAGACGCATGCGTCCGATCAGAGGTTGATATTTAAAACATATATTTCCCCTACCACTATTAGATCATAATTTTGAAGTTTCCACACCATCGCATTGATTAAGCGGTTCAAGAGAAAGAATTTTTTTTAAAGTTTTTGCCTCAATCCATATGGCTGCTAACCATAGTGACATCAATTATTCGTGAATACCCTGGTATCCCCATGGCTTGGGGAACATTTTTGTGAGGTTTCCTTGTATCTGTCCAGCCATTCTGTGAGAAGAAGATTTTTATAAGGTTTTCGGGTAAATCAATAAGCTGCCAAACCCAATGTGACCTTGTGATGTCAGGTGGTGACCCCTTTTGTTCTTGCATGGATAGGTGGTCATATGTGTAAAGTTTTCGCATCGATCCTGTTCAGCCACTTCAGAGATTTTTGAAGGTTAAAAAACAAAAACAATATGACTTGTGCCGAATCACATGAACCAATGACATCATCAATTTTTTTTCTGTGGACCATTTTAATCCTAGATTACCGTCAAATTTTTCATACTGATCAGAGAGGTACTACATATTCAAATTATAATGTTCATAATGAAGGCACCTAGGACATCATAAAAAATCACACTTATTCCCCACGAGGAGTACTTGCCATGTGCAAAGTTCAATTTTTAGCTCGCCTGTTCGAAGAACAGAGAGGCTATAGCGATACCCCGGCGTGAGCGTCAAGCGTGAGCGTGAAAATGTTAAAGTTTTTGGTGGGCAAGTTAATTTCTTTCTAATGTTTTTATCTACCACACTTTTTTACTTGATTACAACATACAATACATATATTGCTTTAAAATATTTGGATAGACTTCACTGCAATGCTTATAAAAAATATTATTTAGACTAGTCTTTGTTAAAAACGATAAAATGGTATAAACAGGCGAGCATATGGGTGGCTTTGACACAAACTCTGGTTGTCCTGGTTGCGGTTTCATAAGACAGAGTCCAAAGTTTTTATGTTTTTTCCAACATGGCTTGCCCACAGCCATGTGAGCTATGACGTCATAATCAATAAACATTCTAGCATGCGTAGTCGCTTCCAATGGTGAAAATTTTGTCTCAATGTGCAAGCAGATGCGGAGAAAAAACATTAAAGTTCTCGTGCAGACAAACAAACAGCCCCAAATAGCAACAACGCCTCTAATCCGGCGAGGTTAAAAATGCTAGCGACTTGGTCATTAACATTGAATCTCAATGGTAAACATTGGATTTGATTAAAACTTTTATGGCTAGCCTGGTTCTAAACCACTTCAGCTGGAGATGTCTAATATTCATTCTTTATTCCTCATTGGGAGTAGAATGAGATGTGGCGCAAGTTTTCAAATTTTTCAAATCAGTGGGGTTTCAGTAAATAATAAATGCTTTAATTTTTTTTTGTTGTTTAATCCAAGGATGGCCGCATATAGCATTGACTTATGACGTCACCAATTATCAATTAAAATATGTCTAACAGGGGGGTCGTTCCTACTATTAAAACTGTGTCATTGGCCCAAGTGGTTGATGAGAAAAACAATAATCGAGGCAAAAGGGGTCGACGAATCGCAATAATACTGAAAATTAGATCAATTAACATTACTTAAATTTGTCTTCTTCAATATTTCTCAGGATAAAGCTTTGTTGAAAAATTTGATGCAAAAGCTCAAATGGAAAAGTTATGGCCCGGACACACACAGACGGACCACCAGGGGGTTAAAAGCATTAAAAACCCAATCGAAATCGGTGGAAAATTGGTGGCTGAGCGCATTCGAGATCTAGTATGGCTGTCGAGCTAACGTCTGTATCCCTATGTTCGATCCTAGCTCCTCCCTTGCTTTCTGACCAAGACATTGTCATGCATCCAAGTCAGTAATGTGGTGATCTGTGTCCAGTGGATTGCATATAGCTCAGACCCTCATGGGGTTCCCACTGTTTAAGATAATTATCCATAATTAATACATTTTAATTCGTCGTTTTATGGGCCTCGTCGTGACATCACAATCACCTCTTTATTAATTGTTTTTTGTTTTTTACAAGTTTATCGAACTGTCGTTAAAATACCTTTGGGACGCTGCAAACCGAAAACCAGAAATGTGTTAAATTGATTTTTTTGTTTGTTTTTTTGTATTTGAAGCAGATTTTGACATGCAAGAAATGAACTGATTACCTGTGAAAATGATGAGATATGAATCCTTGTTTATCTTTTTACATTGTTTATTATTTTTTGGCTGCTGTTACCTTCAGCTTGTTTCTTTTTTTTTTTTTATTTTTTTTTTTTGCTCCGAAGCATATTATCGTGTCTATATCAGAGTAACGTGGCTCAAAAAAAACAAAACCGGAAATAGTTTTTAATTTTTTTTAATATAACCATCAAGTAAATATTTCAAGAAAAGTATGTAAATTTGTTCGTGAAATGACCGAGTATTACCATTGGCACAATCCAAAATGCTGATGACATGCAAATCCATGCCGAAGCTTCAAACCATTGAACAGAACCGAACAATCGAGCAACAGTCCATCCTGTTATTTGGCATAGGGAAAGCACACTAACTTGAAGAAACATGGTCTAACCACTCAAGAAATCCATCAGCATACAAGAGAGGCAGCCCGAGCCAAGCAGACAATGTTGGGGTCAGGCATTGGTTTGCTTCCTTGACACTACAAGCTCCGGTAGTTGGAGGATAGGAGAAGATGATACTAGGGAGGAGAGCGTGGTGTTGGTCAACCCATGCGGATACTGAGGCTGGAAGGCATGCAGGAACTTCTGAACATGTGGATATAATAAGGGTTTTCCAAAAGAACATTAAATGTGGCGAGCAGCATCGCTTGTACCGATGTCTGCACATGTGGTGGTTGATGTGCTTGGGATTAAATTTTCAATCATGCCTTGTAAGTGGCCTACATGTTAAAATAAAACATTGATCATCGTCGTGTCGGAATCTGAAGCTCAAAATAACACTTGTTTCTCGATGTAAACGCGCTGTAAAGGTTGTTCAAGGTGTGGATCAAAGTTGGTTCAAGGTGTGGATAAGGTTGGTTGGTTAAAAGTGACCTTTGGATAAAGTTGTGGATCAAGGTTGGTTGGTAAAGGTGTGACCTTTGATCAGGTTGGTAGAGGTTTGACCTTCTGGATCAAGGTTGGTTGGTTAAGGTGTGACCTTTGGATCAAGGTTCGTTGGTTAAAAGGTGTGACCTTTGGATCAAGGTGTGGTGCAAGGTGGTTCAAGTTGTGGGTCCAAGGTTGGTCAGTTAAAGGTGTGACTTTTTGGTTAAAGGTGTGACCTTTGGATGCAAAAGGTTGGTTTCTTGGTGTGGGTCAAGGTTGGTTGTTCAAGGTGTGACCTTGGATTCAAGGTTGGTTCAAGGTGTGATGTCGTTGGCAAATTCCAAAATTGACACTTCAGAGTGGTTTTTTCTGGCAGCTTTGTGAAATTGGCAAAAAAATTCAAAATTTTTCCGTTCAAATTCGATTGCGCACTTCATTCATGGTTCAATAGAATTCAGAAAAAAAAAATTGTTGCGTTGGGGTTCCTCTTTAACGTAGCTTTTGCCAAAGTGTATACTTCATTGAGTGCAACAAACATCATTTTAAGCAGGCAAAAAACTCCCGCAGCAAAGGTGGCGACCGTGGATCGGAAATCGCCCAGAGTTTGAAAAGCCAATAATTCGAGATTAGGAATGAGGAAAGCCGAACTCCGAGTTCAAAGAGAGATTGAAAAATGTTTTCAATGGCTACAAGCGATGCAACCCCACTGCCACGACAGGCTGGCTGAGATGTAACGCATACTCGCTCCAAGTTGTCTTGCCTGGGTTCGAATCCCCGACCCAGCTTATAAACTGCTATCCTGGGTGTTTCAGTGGCGGAGGTGATCCGATCGATGTGCGTGCGGCGTCCCTCGAATAGACAATTGAAACTGGGCGTCACATTGCCGGAATTAGCATTAAAGATCCTTCAACGGTGTACTTACGGAAAGTAGGGGAGGCTATCCGCGGCACCTGGCCAAATTCCAAATTAACTGCCTTCTAACCTAACAGGGCACTGCATCAGCAACAGCACTGCCATACCCCCAGTTTAATGATGCTACTATGCAGCTTTGTGCTCACCGGAAAAAAGACGACCGACCAAGCCCTCCATCGTGTTTTTAATTGTAATAATATTTTTAATTGCATTTACTCTGGAAAATTACGTTCAATTGCGAAAATTTTAAAACGAGCCGATTTTGATCTGTAATCCCGAAATAGTTGTTGCGAGAGTGCGTTCCGATTGTCTGAACAACAAAAACAGATTTTGAATATCTTTTCCAACAATGGTTAACTATATGGCATTGTTCTGGAGTGGAAACACCAACAATTTACATGTTCTGGCATTTGATGGAAAAACATTCAATTTTTTTTTCCTCAAATGTATTATATTGCAATAAAATGTTCAACTTTTGTTGATATTGTTATGAATTTGGAAGCCTTGTGCACACAGACAAGACAGCAAGTGCCCAAGTTTAGTTATTTAGATAAGTATGTGTTTATAGTTAGGGTCGCCCTACCTTGTCTAACGGGAAATTAACATGGTGTTGCGCTGCGGAGTTTTCTTTTACAACAAATCTCCTTCAACTTCATTCGCACACTGACGCGCGATTGCCCACGTGCGTTTGACGGCACGTACGTTGGCAGGATTTCGCATCGCCTGCAGTCGAGACTCCGCCCAGGGAGGCCAGGGTGTGTCCCTTGTTCCAAATCACGCCAACAGAGGGCGACTTTCCCACGACACTCCGGCTAATGGGGTTGGAATTGCCACAGAGAGCGACTTTCCCACGACACCCGGCTAATGGTTGAGATTACACAGAGAGCGAGCTTCAACGACACCCGCTCCGGCCATGAGGGTGAAAGATTTGCCTCAGATGGCGATTTTCTCACCCTGGAGGAAAAAGGAAGCGCCAGGCTGGAGGGTGGTCGTCTTGGGGTTGCGGTCCTTGGTGCTGGCTGGTTCGTCTGGTCCTGGGTCATCGTCGTCTGATCTTCTCCTTGTTCTTTGGTTGATTGGTGGCGTGCCGTTGGAGAGCGCGGTACCTGGTGCTTGGAGGCGGCATCGTGTTTGCGGGTTCGAGTCCCGCTGAGCCGGATGTCAAGGGCCGCACGAGGCGGGAAGGTCCAAGCTAGCATCCCTTACCTACAGCTCAACCTTCCCTCTGAGCTGGGGGTTCAATAAAGACGCGCGGCCATCATTTTTTTTTTGGGGGGGGGGGGGGGGTGTGTCTGTGGTGTGGGCCCGTCTTCAAGTAGAATTGGTGGCAAGTGCCTTTCTTTTGCTCATTATGTACATAACATTTCTTATTCGGATAACTCTGCTTTTGCGGCTCCCTGCGTCCCCCGATTATTGTTACATAAAATTCTCCCATCTTGTTTGGAATGTACCAGCTCGTTAGCAGGCAGGCAAGGAGGAGGCGAGGCAGGCGGAGTCAGCAGGTGAGTTAGGAGGGTGGAGTGGGCGGACACCAGCAGGCGAGACAGGTGGAGTCAGCAGGCAAAGAAGGCGGAGCAGCAGGCGAATGCAGAGCTCGAGAGTGGGTGGAGCCAGCAGGCGAGGCAGAGGTCGAGAGAGCCAACGGCTTCGCGATCCACCATATACAAGCCCTGGGGTGTTGGGTGGGTGACGACCAGAAGCGATGCATCACCCGAAGCGTGCGCTCCTATTGGACCCCGGGCCCGCACTGCCAGGCTCCTACGGCTGGAAGCGGTCTCATTCTACATCCGGCGAGACATGGCCGAGCTGTGGAATTGCCTTGCACCGAATACCACGACATGAATGGCCTTGCACAGAACTCCCGGGCTGTGTTCCGGCGACGAGCCGAGGGTCACGTTGGTCCCGCATGCCCGTTCGGGCACCCCCGGCGCTCTGCGGTTGGCGCTGGCCAACGCGCTTGCTCCGTCCGCACGCCACGCAGCCTGAGCGGTTTGGGCCGTGCAGCACGCCTCTGCTTGGTGGCGACTGCATCGAGGCAGAGGTGCAAGGATGCGCGGGATGTCCTCTCCCATTTACGGGAGATATTGGTGGCCGAGGTGGCAAGTGAAGGTCGATGGTGAGACGCCGTTGTAAATCAGCGTGCAGACTCGAATGAAGAGGTGTGCCATGCGCGTCCTGTACAGTGCGGTGGTGATTATCACAGGGCTGCACGCGTGTCTGTTATCGTGCATTTGCACCTGCTTTGCATCATGGATTCAAGGAAAGGGTTGGATGTAAATCAGGGTTGAAAAGAAGATAGATGTAATTATTAGATGCAGATTCGAATGAAAGGGCGCTCCACGCACGCCCCATACAATCTTGTGGTGGAGAGTTTCTCATCATTGTGATTTTCACAGGCAGCCGTCTGGGTGCGGTGCCTGCTTTGATTTGTTTCATCGATAAAGGGAAAGGGTTGGAATGAAATCAGGATTGAAAAGAAGATAGAGATATAATTAGACCGAGCTCGAAGACCCACGCAACGCACTTCGTCCCGATAACCCATTAGACATGAGGGGAAGGTCTGACTGCACGAATACTAACAAAATAACTGTCTGGAGATCACTGTATGGTGGATGCCATTGCCTTAGAGACATGCGGTTTTCAGAACTGCAACAATATGCATCGATACATAATAGCGGGGACGCGGGGTATGCTTACACACTGTAAGCAATAACGAACTGTGCTTCCTCTGTCTCGGGTCACTCACCTGCATTTAATTTTTCATTACAGACGCTTTCCGATGGTTCTGTGATTTTCCCAGTGTATCGGTTTCGATGTCCATCGACAAGCAAAATTTAAGCTTTCTGTGTCACCCGGAAGGTACCGATCTTAAATATCAATCAGTGAGTGAGTGAGTGAGTGGTTGAAAAGCTTTATATATTAAACATGAAAAGGCTTGTATCCCAGGCACCATACTTGAAGATAAAATAAAATTGATCACTGGGATTAAAGTTTTATAAGGTCTAACGTTTCATGCTCTCACTCAAGCCCATCATCGGAGACAAGATTAAAAAATAAAAATAAAAATAAAAAACAAAAATAACATACGGTGCCATTCATACACAAACGAGAGATTAATCATCCTGATTGATGGCACCTGGGTTATCACTTTACCGATTAACTGATTACTCCTAATTGCTTCTTTGGTGTGTTCTGTGACAGTATTCGAGGTGATCAACACGTTCAGTGTGTTTAATGGCATTTGCACTGGTGACGTAATGCTTGATACGCCAGGTGTAGACTGATATTTCTATTAATTGAATGTCTTTTCAATACCAGGCCTCTTGCAGCTGTCTGGATGTTCGGTTGTTCGCTTGTCCGATCACCTCAGCCTCACTGAATATAAATTGATGTTCTTGCCCGATGTTGCGTGTTGCGACTTGGAAGACAGGGTCGTTTCTACGTATGGCTAACTTGTGTTTGTGTAGCCTTGTTTTTAGTCTCTTCAAAGTCTCTCCAATGTCGTGGGCTGCACAGTTGCTGCAATTTATTTTATAGATGACAGATGATTTGTCCTCCCAATTCAATTGGTCTTTTGGTTGCAAGATCCTGCGTTTAATGTAAGCTTCAGGTCTATGTCAATGTCGACTTCAAACGGGACCAACAGGTGAGCGGAAACTTCCGATGCGTTGGTCACGTATGGGAGGGCACGCCAAAACTTTGGTTTGGGTTGTGTAGATTCGTCGTTTACCCTCCTCCGCATACACTTGTTCACAAAACTGTTGGGATAACCATTTGAACGGAACAACTTTCGTAGGAAGTTCCCTTCTTCTTTTTTGGCTTCCGAATTATTGCAGTGTATTTCAACCCGTCGGAAAAGTGTTCGCAGGCATCAATGGCTGGCATTATTGGATGTTTTGGTCTCCAGGCTATTTTGGGAGTTGCAGCCAACTATACACATGAAGGCAACCAATATCAGCAAGGTTCTGCATTATGGTAGTAACAATCCTATGGCTCATAATCGAAGCTGCCTGTGAACACTTTTCCAAGCTGCGAACATCCTGACATCAGTGAAATAGACATTAAACTTTTGGAAAGCTAAAAATCTTTCGACTCCCTCCCATACAGGGTTCTCCATGAATAGGTGTCTGCGTTTGTACAATTAACTTTTGTGTTGTTTCATTAATAATAGCAATAAAACAGACCGATATGCTTGGATAGCAGCAGCAGTGTTCTTCATCTCCATATACTCATGGCCCATGAGGGTCCAAGCACTCAAGCAGCGAGGGTTCAACTTGAGAGCCCGTTGAAAGTAAACGACAGCCTTCTCATGTTGAGTACACAAGCTGTAGTAGTTACCTGCAGTCCGACATGAATGAGACTTAAACAATTAAAGAGGCAATCAAATAAGATCTGACATTACAGTTGATCATTTCATACAGGAGGAATTATCAAATTTAGTCAGCAATGGCATTTGGAAATGGAACTTTTGAAGCAAACACAAATAACAACAAAAAAAAAAATTATCAAATTTAGTCAGCAATGGCATTTGGAAATGGAACTTTTGAAGCAAAACACAATAACAAAAAAAAAAAAACACTCAGGTGAATGGGTTCAAAAAGCCTTGCTCCGATGACGCGTCATGTGGGTGATTACAAAATCCTGCCCCAACAGCTAAGTGGTTATTAGCTGGATACAAATGCATTCATGATATTTCTCCAACCGGTCAGAAATATTGGTTGGATATTTTTTGGAGAAACATCCAACTGATATTTCTCAAAAAAAAACACATTTTGCACTTTTATATTTTGATCTAGTGTTGATAAATTGGTGTGGTGTTGATGTGACGCAGGCATAATGGATGAATGGCCTCCCTGCATCTAATTTCCTTGTGACCCCCCCCCCCCCGAGGTCTCCAACCATTTCCTGACCCGCACCTCCCAAAGCCTCCAAGCGGCCCACACCCCTCCGAGATATTAAAGGGTCCAAGCTCCACAACCTCCGGTCTCCAAACAATTACCCCACCTCCTCGTGAAGTCTACAACAGGTTGCTGTTCCCTTTCCAATGGTCGGCAGCTCGGGAGGCCCCGCAAATGAATGGCACCCCATCCAAGACCCTCTAACCGGTCCACCCCCCCCCCCCCCCTCCCTCACAGGTTTTCAACTGGTCCACACTGTTTTGACACAATTTTTAATTACTTTCGGCATAGTCCATAATAAAGGTTATTATGAAAATTGGATGACAAAAGCTCAAATGGTAAAAAAGTGATTGCCGAGACAGGCGGACATAGACACGCACAAACACACACCACTCAGGAGGAGGGGGGGGGGAGGCGGGAAGGACAAACTAATATCTATACATGTAATATCATATATATATTATATATGTAGTATATGTAAAACGAGCCTGTTTGTTCCTTAATAGTGCTTTCAGAAAGTATTCACACCCCGACTTTTGTCACATTTTGTTGTGTTACAGCCTGAATTTAGAGTGAATTAATTCAATTTTTTTGTCACACGGCTACCCGAAATACCCCATAATGACAAAGTGAAAACATGTTTTTAGAAAAAATTTTAAATTAATGAAAAATGAAAAGCTCAAATGTCTTGCGTCAATAAGCATTCAACCCCAAGTCAATACTTTGTAGAAGCAGCTTTGGCAGTGATAACAGCTTTGAGTCTTCTTAGGTATGTCTGTAACAGCTTTCCACATCTGGATTTGAGGATTTGCTCCCATTCTTCCTTGCAAATTTGCTCAAGCTCTGTCAAGTTGGATGGAGAGTGTCGGTGTGCAGCAATCTTCAAGTCTTTCCACAGATTCTCAATGAGATTCAAATCCGGACTTTGGCTGGGCCATTCAAGGACTTTCACGTTTTTGTTCTGAAGTCATTCCAGTGTTGCTTTGGCTGTATGATTGGGGTCATTCCATCCATTGGGACCATACTCTATGCAGAGTGTTGGTGCTGCCGAAACAGTCTCCTTGGCTATTGGACACAATCCTGCTTGGGTCGCCACTCCGACACAGTATACCAGCATGCTGGCACTCATTTTGCCGACCTCGGAAGGATGACAGGCAGAGTTAACCCCACCTCGTATTAATTCAACAGCCGAGTGGGATTTGAACTCAGGATCCTCGGATCCCAAGCCCACCACCCTAACCATTAAGCCAACACCAGGCATGTTGGGGTCATTGTCCTGTTGGAACGTAAATATTCACCACAGTCTAAGGTCTTTTGCACTCTGAAGCAGGTTCTCCTCAAGATTTGTCTGTATTTGGCTCCATTCATTGTTCCCTCTATCCTTACAAGTCTCCCAGTCCCTACTGCTGAAATGCATCCCCATAGCATGATGCTGTCACCACCATGCTTCACGGTAGGGATGGTGTTCGATGGGTGATGAGTTGTGCTCGGTTTTCGGCAGATGCAGTGCATTGCATTCAGGCCAAAGAGTTCAATTTTCGTCCCATCACACCACTGAATCTTTTGCCTCATGCTCTTAGAGTCTTTTTCTCAGGAGTGGCTTCCGTCTGGCCACTCTCACATATAGCCTGTATTTGTGAAGTGCTGCAGAGACTGTTGTCCTTCCAGCAGGTTCTTCCATCTCAGCCAAGGAACTCTGTAGTTCTGCCAGAGTGGTTATTGGGTTATTGGTCACCTCCCTGACAAACGTCCTTCTTCTCCAGTTGCTCATCAGTTTTGTCGGATGGCCAGCTCTAGGAAGAGTTGAGGTAGTTCCATATTCTTTACATTTCCTAATGATGGAGCTCACTGTGCTCTTAGGAACTTTCAACACTCTTGAAAATGTTTTATACCCTTCACCAGATCTATGCCTCCTCACAATTCTATCACGGAGTTCTACAGACAGATCCTTGAACTTCATGGTAGAGTTTCTGCTTCTGCTTTAACATTCACTGTCTACTGTGGGACCTTATATAGAAAGGTGTGCTTCTTTATAAATCATGTCCAATCAATTGAGTTGGCCACAGGTGGACTCCAATCAAGTTGTGGAGACATCTCAAGGATGATCAAAGGAAATTGGATACACCTGAGCTCAATTTGGAGTGTCATAGCAAAGGGGTTGACTACTTATTGACAAAAGACATTTCAGATTATAATTTTTAAAGGATTTGTAAAAATTTCTAAAAAAATGTTTTCACTTTCTCAGGATGGGGTATTTTGTGTAGTTCGGTGATAAAAAAAAATTAAATTAAATCCATTCTAAATTCAGGCTGCAACAACAAAAATGTGACAAAAGTAGAGGGGTGTGAATACTTTGATGGCACTGCACGTTTCCAATTACCTGGCCCAATTTCCACTAAATTTGCTAAACCACATTATTTTCACACACAGGTCAATGTCACAATAAAAACCTTCAACTCCTATTCAAATTGATGTTAAACATGAAATGACTGCGTTTTGACCGATCCATAGTCATATGTCGTATGTCCCCATTGGTGGGGAAAAGGGCAGAACTTGGCTTGCACCTCTCTACTTCTGTGTTCCAAAGTGATTCTCTGTGGGAACCACTTGCATTTAAATGTTAATATTCAGTGCACTGGATGGAAAACAATAGACAAAGGATCCACAGCCTCCATGGGGCCATAGTGAATGCATGCTCCTGTACGACCTTAAACAAGGAAATGAGTCTGGCTAATCATTGCCGTGTTGCACTCCAGAGTTAACTTTTGTTACATTTTTAAACACCAATCTTCTTGATGTTTTAGGAAAGTATAACCAACCCGATCTTGATCAGGTGACCCAATCACTGAAAGCCTGAATGAATTTTGAACTCTGGGAAGTAAACTTTCTTACAAATGAAGTTCAAAACGTGAAAATCAAGTTGAGGTCATGCCAAAGCATTTTGGGTAGTCAAGGACTAAAAACTCCATTTTTGGCAAATCAAGTAAAAACGGATATTTTTCCCATCCTTGCAGTTCATTACTCCGCACTGTACCTAAACCCATCACCACTGAGCCTTTTCTCCTCCTCATCCGGCACACTCCCCAAGTTTTTCTGCAATCCCCCACACTCTTTCAGTAACTCTCCTTACCTTCCCCCCTCTCCTCCATCGTCCTACCCTGTCCCTCCCCTCCCCTGCACCCAAAACCTTCTCCCCTCCCTCTTCTTTAGCAGTGTGGATCTCAAATATCCACAACCGATCCAACCAAACTTGATGTATTTACTGAAAGTAAAAAGACCAGTGCATATAAAACATGAAGTTCCTATACCTACTGAATCACTAAACAACATAAATGACAGCAATAAAACCCAAACTGCTGAGATAAATATGCAAAGATGTGATGCCCTATGCTACATACAACTACAACTGCTTAAACATATTGTTACGTTTGTTAGATCGGGTCAGCAGTTAGATAAGGCCTTAACCATAGTTTGCGTTAATGTATATTCTTCGGACTTTTTGAACATGAAATATAGTACATGTGGTAAATGGTCCTCAGTACCACCGCAGGTGGGCGGTGTTGTCCAATTAACATGATACTTAGAGGTAAGGGGTCTCAGCACTTTTGTTCCCATGTCAAACTGGACAAGGTCAGGCAAGGGTAGAGGGCGATTCGGCACGTTTACCTCTGACCTACAGAGGGAGAAGACTCAACCTACCTCGTGCTGTCCATCACCACGAAGGAGGTGGACCTTGGTTTCATGGGCAAGGATGGATTCGTCAATGTCCTCAGGGGGTGGGACCTCATGGCAACAGCACCATGGGTCTGAATTGGGTTGGTCAAACTCCTTGGGTCTGAATGGTGGGATCCTCAGGTAAAGACTTTTGAGTTTCGACCATAATCGGTGAGCCTTGTGGGAAGGGGGGGGGGTCTTGATGGTGGGGTGGGGGCCGGCAAGAACAGCTCGTGGACTCTTAACATCTGCGTCTGTCTCTCGTGTCTCTCTATCTCTCGACCGTGTTTGTGTAACAAAATTTTATCTTTCTGAAGAACTTCATTTTATGTGCCTCTGTATGCAGCTCATTTTGCCACACCAACTTTTGCATTAATAGGCATTCCTAGAGGTCTAAGTTATTCGTAATCCTGTTTTATAACGATGGGGTGCTAGATCATGCTGGAATATGGAACAACGTCACCGCTTGCTGTCAGGTTGAGGATAAACAACCACAATTCAGCTATTCCTAGCTATACTAGCCTCCACTGTGGTCAGTAATTGCATCAGGTGGTTACCGTCCATGGTACATCATCATCTTTGTTGAAGAAGAAATTAATTTATTGCATCAGGATCTAATCAGAGACAAAGGAACTTTTACCCCTTGTACATGGTACACGGTATACAGCCTTTACATTTTTTCTATAAGAAAGCATTCCACAATACACTTACCAATGACAAAACAGGTCTCCACACGGTACTTGTCAATTTCACACAATTTGTGAGCGAGGTAACAGAGCTCCATTTGCATGTTCTGCGTGTAAATGGAAATCAGTCACAAAGTTGCTTAATCAGGCAGTCAAACACAACAGTTAAGAAAAGCATCATGTTGCAGATTGATTACCTTTACGTAAAGCAGGTTTGATAGATGATCCATATTCTCAATGCGGTATGGATCTTTCTTTGTCAAGTCAGTGAACAAAGCCAATGCTGTATCAATATCTGTTCATGAACAGTGAAGGAAAAAAGTATTAGTGAAAATATTTTTCACACTAAACACTGGGGGGGGGGGGACCCACATCGCTCTGTGATGTTATTGCCATTGCTAAATTAGAAAAGGTTTCCAGTTTTGGATGTTTATATGGGTGTATGTAGTTTTCCTGCCTCAAAGGTCAATTAAAAAAAACAATTCCGCACCGGATCTGTCCTATTTGTTGTCTTTGACAGTGTGTTAATGGTGTTACAAACCCGTTTCCATGTTCCGCAATAACTTGGTCCGGGTCATGTTAAATCTAAGATTACGAGAAATACCCGCTCCCTTTGGGAGGAGTTTGGGGGGGGGGGGTAGTAGTGGGGGAGGCGAGAAAAATATATTGTGCTGTGGCTCATAATTCCCCTGTATGCAGCAAGGGTCAGTAAACAACTTGCACTATGACACGTGTACAGGCAAAAATCCTAACTCGTCTCCCCCACATGGGCAGGGGTGTATTTTTTTTTTGTTCGCATGACTTGACTGGTGCTACCATACATGGAAAATTTGGTGAAGATCAGGCCAGCCCTGTTTTTTCTATGATTTTCAGATGTACAAACATACAATTGCCTTATTTAATATAGTTGGATGTTGTCTAGGACCCAAATAGCCAGCATACTCAGTGCGTTAATATTGACAAGTATTCTCCCATGGGTGTCCTCTTATCATACTTCTCTTTCATTCTCAAATATGCTCAGAAGGGGGAAAAAAATTATACGGAAAGAATAACTCATTCTGCTGGTTATTCATTCCCTCACCCGCTCTTTATCTTTTTCTTCTCTTCCTTTCTATCTTCATTAAAGAACCAAATTGCTTCATATATTCAAAGGTTTTAAAAGATAATTTGAAATGATTCATCTCCCTTTACAAATACCAATTGGCATGTCTTCTTCTACTTCTTCTTCTTGTTATTATTATTCCACACTCAATTTATCTCCAAATTATGATGAACACAGAAGCCTGCTCACAGTGTCCTGTCATCCCGATCACTGCTTTGCTCCATGCTTTCAATGACCATTCTTTTCAACCTGGTCACAATGTCTGCATTCATTTGACAGAATTTTGGGATCCACAAGAGAAACCAGGTCTGTAGGGAATACCGACTCAAAAACGTTAACCCTTGCTTCCAATTATAAGCAAGGTAATGAAATCTATCACAACCACCAAGGTCAATTCATTCCTGTTTTCAAAGAGCCTGATGACTGACCATCAGCTTAGATTGCGTCGCGGTCACTCAACATCGGAGATGCTGCTGCTCCCTCGGAACTCTTAAGCCTGTATCTCACTGGGCTGCGACAGCTCGCGACAAAATGCGAAACGGGGGATCTCAAATGTCTGGAAACTTTCGCGGTGGTTCTCAATTTCCTCGCGTGAGTCGCAGGACATCGCTCTGGTGTCGCTGGATTTTGAACATGTTCAAAAAATTCGTGCGACAAATTTATCTCAAAATAGTCACAGAGTCGTCGCGCTTGTCTCGAACCGGTCTCGAACCCTTCTCAATTTAGTTTCCGTGAGTCAGAAGGTGCGACAAATGTGACATGCAATGTAATGTAGATAGATTCACAATAGTTCAATCCAGATATGACTTTAAAAAAAAATAAAAAAAAAAAAAACTCATAGTCCATATTGTAAAACCAGCATTGTCTGTCCTCTTTCTCTCCTGTTCTGAGTAATGGCCTTCAATGCAAACTTTTTCACCTTTCCCATCATTCATAAATCACATCAACAATATTTTTACATAAATTAGGTCACACACAAAATATGGTCACACCCACAAGCCCCTATCAAGGCAGATGAACAATTGGGTCACATACAATGTTTGTGGGTGCAACGTTGACAAGTAACAGAACACTTTGAACAATCAGGCTGGTCAGCATTCTCCTGTAATCCCACCATCCTGTTCTGCCAGGGCACAGCTCCCACACCATTGTAGTACTCAGTCAGGTACTCTCTTACTCGTTTCCCAACTGACAATATGATTGCTGGAAGGGAGAGGCCATATATATATATATATATATATATATATATATATATATATATATATATATGGTCCCGATTTCTCAATTGTCACGCACAGTTGTCGTGCGACTGTTGCACGACATTTGCGCGATGGTCGCACGACTGTCGGGTGACGTCGCGCGACAGTTGCATGTGCCAAAAAAATCTCAGTTTTGTCACCTGAACGTCGCGGAATGTCGTGCGACATGTATGCGAACTCCAGGTGAAGTTCATCCCAAATTTCGCGGACATTCGTGCGATATTCGTGAGACATACGCAAATGTGTTTAGTATAATCAGTGTGATTCCAAGTGAAAATTATCGCTGTTTTATCACAATTTGGTGTCTCCAACTAGTCGCGAGCTGTCGCAGCCAGTGAGATACAGGCTTTAGCAATAGCTGGAGTCTCAAAATCTCAAAAGAGGTCACAACTGTTTGCCTGAAGACATCTCAAGCATTCAACACAATCTGTCATCCTGCTTTGTTTGCTAAGCTTTTGCCTATGGTATACAAGGCTGCTATAATTCCTGGATTTCTGACTTCCTCCACTCATGCTGTCAATGAAACCCACTCCTCCCCTCCCAGTAAAGGATGGAATGTCCCAAGGCAGTGTGTTGGGCCAGTCTTCTTCCTCAACAACATAAATGACCTCTCTGACACACTAGAAAACCCCCATCTTTCTTTTTGCAGAAGACTCCACACTGTGCTAAACAGTACCCTCATCCCACTTATAAACTGACAGCAGGTGTGTCACTCTCCTCTGATTTGGAAGCGATTAGATGCTGGTCCGATCATTGGAACAGGTCCTTAAATCCTGGAAAAAATCTCAATTCAGAAGGAAAATCTCAGAAAAATCACATACGTCTCTGCTGAATTGTTTGGAATGCAAAGCTCTCATCATTATTGGAATCTCCTGCAATATGGCCAAAGCACAAGGTCTGCTGCTTCCACATTGCAGCAGATCAGTTACCTCTCTGTTTATTACTGCCTTTGTTGTAGTTTGACAAGTGAATGCAGGTCATTCTAATTCTCATGACAAGTGAATGCAAGTCATTCTAATTCTTGCTTTTTCTTTCTTTTATCTCTTTTATTCTTTATTTCTCTCTTTCTTCATCTATCTGTCTAAGGAGAAGAGAATTCTTACAGAAATTTTTCTGCAAGGCTCACTTGGCTGCACCTGGATGGGTTTGAGGGTTGTGGAGTAGCGGCTGAAACCCAAATCCTATCCAGGCTCATCCTGATGACTCGATCTTTGCTCTTTACTTTTTTTGGGTTCCTTCTGATGACCAATTCAGTATTTGGTCTGTTTCATTCGCTCTCTCTGCTCTCTCAACCCTCCCACCTCTCAAACAAATCCAGGATGTATGCGTTATTCCAGTAACCCCTTCCTGGTTAAACAGCTAAAATCCAAGCTGACTGCACACCTCAATTATTTTGTTCCTTGCTTCTCCCACATGTGGAACTTCCTCCCAAAGACTTCAAAGCAGATGGCGCACTGTCATCTGAGGTCATAACCCATCCTTACCTACAATATTTATTATCCTCCATTAATGCTCCTCAAGCTGGTGAGCTGTTTCCATCCGCAGATGACATGGAATGAACGAAACACGAGGAAAGCAAACTTTTAACTGCGCATCTGCACGATTTGTTGTTCAATACTGCTGCTTTTCCCCCCAATTTTTAACTCATTTTCTATTTCTAGCAGGAACCAACTTGTCTAACACGTGTTTGGTTTTCTGCAATTATTGGATGACAATAAAAGAACATGAGCTGCAGGCTAAAGGATACCATAACTTGAAGAAAATAAAATTTTAAGGCCGATGCAATTTCTAAGACACTTTTGCATGTTGTTGACAAATATGTGCACATCTACCTCGAATGTTGTGATGGGCCACTGCGATGCGAGCTGTAATGTACGTGCTTTTCCCAAAGCCTGCCTCTTGCAGTGCATGGTATTTCTGCAGCGCCTCTCCAGTCATTTGGAGCTCAGTATACACATGTGCCAAGAAAAACTGCTTCATCCAGTGGTTGGGAAGAGTGAGGGTTTTCATCTAAAAGCAGTCATAAAAGAAATGCATGCGAGACAAGCAGATACCAAAAGAGCAAATAACAAATGCTGATTGGGTCACTATATTTTGAGAGAAGAGAAAGCAGAGATCAGTGGTTTGGACAACCACAAAGACACAGAGATTACAAAAAGTGCAACCGAGCCCAGAAAGGCACGTCAGTCCAATGTCCATGCAAGGCTTGCTCTATATGAAACAAAAACAACCTTTTTTTAAGGTGCTATTTCCCTCTCAGGATCATAACCAGCAGGAATGACAGTTTGGAAATGTATCCACACAGGTAACATGACATCGACAGCAAATTAAGGCAATACTATGAAAAAAGTAGCCCCGTTAGGTACTAACAGTTACTTCCCCAACAGGTAGAGTAACCTTATTGTCCTGATGCAAACTAAACAACACACAAAAAAAAACGAAACAAAAGCACAAGAAAAACGAACCAACACGAGAGAAAAAAAAAATCCTTTGCTCTATCTTCATTAAAGACCCAAATTGCTTCATATATTCAAAGGTTTTAAAAGATAATTTGAAATGTTTCATCTCCCTTTACAAATACCAATTGGCATGTCTTCTTCTTCTTATTGTTATTATTATTCCACACTCAATTTATCTCCAAATTATGATGAACACAGATGGGGAGCACAACCCCATGAGACCTTGTTGTCCTGATGCATCGTTCCAAATTTGGTCCATAATCGGTCAGGTAGTTTGTGAGAAGTTGTTTCAGTCAAATATTAACGGACAGACAGACATGGGACACACTCAATGAGCTTATTTTGGAGAATTTACCGAACAATGACAAATCTTCTTAACAACCCTGTATTGCACTCAGACCGTTAAGCATCAACAATCAACCTGCAAAAGCTAATCAAAATTGAACCGTATGTACAAGTATTTAAAGTAATCTGCTACTCATCATTAATATCATGCAAAACCCAACCCAGGGGGAAAAAAAACATACATTTGCACCAAATAAAAGGGGACTCATACCATGTCCCGATCAGTAATAAGTGCAGCCAGCTCTAGCCAGACACCCCAGTGCAGTGGTGTGTACTGTGCAGCTTCAGCCAGCACATCGATAGCCTCTTGATGAAGATCCAGCTTGCGCAGCACAACTCCATACCTTAACAATGCAAACAAAGTTTCCATGACCAAGTGGGTCAGAGAGTTTTAAATCAAATCATGATGAGGAAAGGAAAAAAATAATAATTAAACAAACCAAAAAAAAACGAGTAATAAATAAATAAATACCATTGCTGGACAATTATGGATCCTGTCATCCTATTTACTTTATGGGCAGTAGCAGCCAATGTTGCAACTGATTGAATCTACACTAGCTGCTATAGAGAATTTCCTCATCGAAATGGAAAACACTGTGTTGTCAGGGAATGCAGGATAATCTGATTAGAGATTCTCATTGCATGCATTTTCAAAGGTTGTATGCATCAAGCATCAAGTAAATGGGGACACTACATGCAGCCAACTCAAAAAAAAATAAAAATAAAAAACTTTACAAAGGTTGCTCCATATTCAGTGATTCGTCACAAGTATTTTTGTGATGTTTGTCATTATAATTATTGATATGATAAATCTGTTTGACAGCACATACTATGTTCATCACCCTTTAACACAATGTTTTCAAGGCCACAGGGGACCAGGCCTGCAGTGACCGTGAAAGTGGGTTTGGCGTTCACACCATACCCAGCCACCAATAAATAATGTCACACATTTTTGGATGACATCACGCACGACTTAACTGATGCTATACAGACTCATCTGACCAAAGTGAAGGCAATAGCTGCACTTGCCTGGTTCCCCAGCACCAAGACAAACTCTTTGCATACATAGACTCAGGAATGCATGTTATTTTTCTTCTTCCTCTCTGAAATCAAGTAACGACACGATAATGTTGAATGGCCACTTCTACGTAGCCAAAAATCAGCAGTATTCCAGTGGGTGACTGGAATCTCAATGCTCCACCCGTGACTGATCGATCGGCCTGAATGTGGACATCAAGTGGTCCTGCCCAGTACATGGGGTAAACTCGCTGAAGAATGATAATTTGGAACAGGCCCTCCTCATTCTGAGACCTATGGGTCAAACGAACTTGGGCATAGAATAGAAACTACTCCTTTTCCCCAAAGATTCTTCATTGTGAAATAAAAAAAGAGTTCATAGAACACCTCACCCCATGCAGTCTTGAGAAAAAGGACATAGGTTGAGTCTGAGAGCAGCAAATTTGATTGGTCGAGATGATGCAAAAATGCCGCATTATTTTGTCCAAGTACTGCTCAACGAAAGAAGACGATTTGTGTTCTACGATGTTCAAGTAGACCATTCAAGTGAAATAAAATAAATATTTTGAAGATTGTAGAAAAACAAAATTCAGAAGTTTACTGCCGGTGATGCAGTTTTTACACCACCTTATTTAACATGTTACATAAGTTCTTCATGACTGTTATTTGTGTCCTTTATGACGTCGCTAAAAACAAAGTTTCCTGTTTGGAATGATTTTCAATTTTGTTTGACTGGCAGAAAGGCAGAGTAAATTTTTTTTTATCTCACTCCTCTTTGCGGGTGTGCGATCGGGATGTATTCAGATCCAAAGCATGGTTAAATGAAAAGTTCGTTTTCCGATTCATGCTCCGATTAGTTTTCAAAATATAACATTCAATTGAAATCAAGTTGTTCCTCGATCATAAACTGACATTTGTAGACAAAGGGACAGAGAGACAAACAAAGTGAACCAATTGCTCAACCCCGCTTTTCGCTTCGTGCGTGTGGGGAAAATAAACCTCATCATCTTTATCAAGCAAACAATCTTTGTGAGAATTAAGGCTCCTTTCATTACCAATCGACATTTTCTACAATGTTTCGAGGTTTGTTATTCACTTTACTTCAGAATATAATGTCTTCAAAACGCTAGCAAATGGCATCTTGAGCAGTTAGTTTGGGACATTCGATTTCATCAAAACATAATATTTACACAAAGGTTCAATTTCATGGTAGGACTGAAATTTACCTGATCAAAATTCAAACAGCACAGTATCTGACAATGAATGTAATGTATTGGAAATCAAATTTGTTTCCCTCACAAAACATACACGTAAAGACAATATCCATCGAGTTCTTTTTTCTGATGCTTTTTGCTCAGTCCAACCCTGAGCAACCGCAAAGCCTCATTCGTCAGCTGTCCTTTCACAAGGGGTCCTGTTGTGAGGCAGTAACACACAAATACAGGTCAACAAGTAATGTACGGTTATGAGATGGAATATAATCACAATGCAACCCAAGTATGCACGATAGCAATTCATTTCACAAGGTAAAAGGATTACCTAGTGTATCTAAATGAACGTGTTCCTTTTTCATTTCTTGTGACTGCAAAAATAAAAGGAAGGGCAAAAATAATGAAACAGTGCATTACATGTAGGGACGATTGACCTCTTCGGTAAAGATGTGGGAGATGGTTGGAGTGTGGGAATAAAAATAGGACTACTTGTCCTGAAGCTCACCTGGATCAGGAGAAACAATCACTCAAACCCCCCACAGACCCTGATTTTTTTTTTATGCCATGAACATCCATACATCCATTGTGACCATACTCTGTACAGAGCATTTGTGCTGCCGAAGCAGTCTCCTGGGCTATTGGGCACAATCCTGGACGGGTCGCCACTCTGACGCTGGATACTTGAATGGCTCAATAATCCCAGAAAGCTGATACTCATTTTGCAGACCTCGGAAGGATGACAGGCTGAGTCAACCCCACCTGGTATTATTTCAACGGAGAGCAGGATTTGAATTCAGGAGCTTAGGATCCCAAGCCTGCAACCCTAATCATTATGCCAATGCCAGGCATGCCATGAACAATCTTTGTGACATCACCGGTGATGAAGGTTGTGGTCAAGTTTCATCAAAATTGTGGGTGTAGTTTCGAAGAAGAGAGTGAATACCTATTTTGGGAGGAAGGGTCAACCCTCCACTCCCAGTACACCCCTTTGCAGATTTTTATTGCATTTGATAAACTTTGGTATATCACGGTTGATGAAGGTTGTGGTCAAGTTGCATCAAAATCATTTGTTTGGTTCAAGCGATAATGACTGAAGTGTTTACAGGCTCACTGACTGACTCACTCACTCACTTACCTACAGACGCTGCTCAATCACACAAGCTCATCGGACTAAAGTCCAGGTGAGCTAAAAATGAAGATTGGAGGAGAAGAGTTGAGGGGTCAAAAGGAAGGAAGGGGGATGTGGGAACATGAGGGTAAGAGGGGACAATTAAAAAAAAATGAACCAATGTCACCCCCAGGGTGACCAGTATCTTGCCAAAATGTGAACATGAGTGACAAATTTAAGGTCACACTGAGGTGAACAGAACTGCTATCCACTAGGAGCGACTCCTTGAGGAATATCTGCCTACGAGAGATTCCGATGATAATCGTTTTACAGAGTGCCCATGAACAATACGTGTTTGCCTCATAACGTTACCCAATGACGTCATAATGGCTAAAGCTTGACATATCTAGAAAACTCATCGAGGACTTCAATTTGAGGTACTACAGGATATGGTTCCTAAAACTTGAAAATTTGACTTTGGGGTCAAATATGTTCGACCTTAGGCGCTAACCCTGAAGGTCAAGGTCGATCACAAACAAACACTAATAAACTGAGCGCTAAGCCATTTACTACATTCCCACAAAGTTTGGAGATGATTCGATGAAAATTACTCAAAAAGAAGGGTTTCATCGAACTCCATAATTGACTTCAAGTGATCTTGACATTTGACCTTGACTTTGACCATTAAGTGCACTGAAAAGTATTCCAAGACAACCATATATGAACCCACAAGAGTTTCCAATGAGAACTTTGCTATACAGAGTGACCTAACAAGAGTTTCTGATGTGAACTAAATCAATGCAAAATATATGAAAAATGCAGTTTTTCGTCATAACATCGTCAAATGACGTCACATCGTCAAAATAGTTGTACGTTTAGAAGCCTCATTAAGGGCTTTAATTTGAGGTACTACTCGATATGGTAACTGAAACTTGAAAATTGACATTAGGGTGAAAAAAGAATGACCTTTCGGTTGACCTTGAAGGTCAAGGCCGATTAACATCAAAAATAAATCAGCTGAGCGCCATACCCACCTATAATACCACCAAGGTTAGAGATCCTTCGATCAACGTTACTTAAAAATTAAGGGTCGTCGACCTTGATTATTGACCTTTTTGTGACCTTGACCTTAACAATTTAGTATGGTTGATAGTATGTCTCCAGGACTCATATACATGAACTATCAAGAGATTTTGATGAGAAAGGAGAAAATAAAATTTTCATGAAAAATCCGTTTTTTCGTCATGACGTCATCAAATGACGTCATAGCGTCAAACATTTGACAGATCTGGAAAGCACTCATCAGACCCATTCATATGAGATATTACTCGATATGGTTCCTAGGATTTCAAAATTTGACCTTGGGTCAAATATTTCGACCTCAGGCGCTATCCATGAAGGTCAAGGCCGATCGCACCAAAACTAATCAACTGAGCCCCAGACCATAGGCTATATTTCCATGAAGTTTGGAGACGATCCGATTAAAATTACTAAAAAAATAACGGTTTCGTCGACCTCTATAATTGACCAGAAAGTGACCTGACCTTTGACCTTTCTGTGCAATGAAAGGTATTCCAATAAGACAACGATATGTGAACCCACAAGAGTTTCTATTGAGAACTGTGCTATACAGAGTGACCTAAACAAGAGTTTCTTATGTGAACTTAAGCGATACAGTATACATGAAAAATGCAGTTTTTTCGTCATAACGTCGTCAAATGACGTCACATCGTCAAAATCGTTATATGTCTGGAAAGAACTCATCAAGGGCTTTCATTTGAGGTACAACACGATATGGTAACTGAAACTTGACAATTTGACCTTAGGGTAAAAAATGAATAACCTTCAAGATGACTTTGAAGGTCAAGGCTGATACACCAAAAATTAATCAGCTGAAGCCATTCCACATCCTACATACCCACCAAGTTTGGAGATCATTCGATTAAAGTTACTCAAAAAATAAGGGTTTCGTCGACCTTGATGCTTGACCTTTGACCTTGACCTTTATATTTTCGTACGGTTAATGGTATCTCCAGGACCGTTGTACATGAAATAAAGAGATTTTGATGAGAACTGAGGAAATAAAATTTTCATGAAAAATTCGTTTTTTCGTCATGACGTCATCAAATGACGTCATAGCGTCAAACTTTTGACAGATCTGGAAAGCACTTATCAAGCACTTTCATACGAGGTATTACACGATATGGTACCTAAGATTTCAAAATTTGACCTTGGGGTCAAAAACTTTCGACCTCCAGCGCTAACCATGAAGGTCAAGGCCGATCGCCACCAAAAATTAATCAGCTGAGCGCCAGACCATGAACTATATTCCCATGAAGTTTGAAGACGATCCGATCAAAATTACTCAAAAAATAAGGGTTTCGTCGACTCCCCTGATTTACGACAAAGTGACCTTGACCTTGAAAATTTTATGCGCTGAAAGGGACCTCTATAGGACTCTGATATGCGAAGTTACAAAAATTTCCAATGATAACTGTGCTCTGCAGAGTGATCGATACGTGATTACAGACAACCAAACAAACAAAAAATAATAAAAAAATAAAAAAACATACAAGCTGACTAACATATCTTGCAAAAACTTCGTTTTGGCAAGATAAAAAATTCGGAAGTGATCCAATCAGCAGTTTGTTGCCTAATACACCACCCAGGTTTAAATTTTAGTAAGATTGAAGAAAAAACATTACAATTTTGCCATAGTTTGGTTTAATTCAAAGCAATTTTTGCTGAATATTTTTTTCTCTCTGGGGAGCGTTTGTGTTTCAGGGTGGGTCAGAGACCAGACGGTATATATATATATATATATATATATATATATATATATATATATACATACACACACACACACATGTGGAGTGTGACGAGCACTCTGCCGATCCCCAATGAACACGTTCCACACAAAAGCGTCGCTCCAACACAGGGCCTCGGCCCGGACACTCTGTCAAACATACAAAGATTATCTGATCATCATCAGTTAAACATCAAACGGAAGCATCGATCCGAATTTTGGGCTTATTTGCCCTCATCAGGATGGCATTCCGATAAATATCTAAGCAATGATGACCACAGTGTGGACTGTGTCCATGGGGATCGGCAGAGTGCTCATCACACTCCACATGTTTTAATTTTCCCACCGATCACATTACGTGCCTTCTGGTTGAATGGTTTGCATCAGCAGAGAACGTCTTGGTGGCAGACGGATGGTTGTTCTGTGCGGATTATGCGGTTTTACCAGTGATAATCCACGGCGATGTCACCATCACAGTCAGGAGGTGCGTCTGATGTATAAACGACGAATGTGATCATCATTGGTTAGATCTATCTGCCATGATGGGTCTCACTATCTGCCATGATCTTTCCTGGGAAAGCCAGATTTCCAACCTGGCCTCCAAAGCCAGTCGCCGACTGGGAATCTCTCAGTCATGCAAAGTCCTACCTCGGCCCACCTGACCACATACAAAGCTTTAGTCCACAGCCTGATGGAGTACTGCTCTCCCATCTGGGCTGGTGCTCCTGCTTCTCACCTTTCTCGGCTTCACAGCTGTGGAAACCCAGGCATTTAGGATCATTGGTATCTCCCTCGATAAGGCTGAGTCTTTGGGCCTCTCACTCTCTCACCACAAGCAGGTCGGTGGTCTTTCTGTCTTCTTCCGTCTCCTCTCCGGTCTCGCACCAACCCCCCCACCCCACCCCCTGCTCTGTCTACGATATGTCCCCACTATATTTCCACAGGGAGCTCAAAGTCCGCCAACAAGCCCTTCTGGTAAAACTACCAAAATCACGAATCACTGCTCACCTCATCCTTCATTCCTCTTTTTTCCCCGCTTTGAATAAGCTCCCACACTCTCTTCAATCCCATTCTTCCCTCCAGGCCTTCAAAACAGCTGTTCACCATCACCTCTTTGTCTTTCTCAATCCACCAATTACCTCCCCTTCATCAAACATCCTTTCAATAATCCCTCCTTCACCCCATCGGTCTTTCCTTCAGCCCCTGTGGCCATTCGGTTGTCCCTCGGTCCAGCGGAATCCCTCTCCGTGTTCCCTCCATTCGCAACATTGCTTAATTGGGCATGTTCAATCCGTCTGTGGTCGTTAATCCATCTGACTGATCAGATTACCTTCACTGCATGGGACTATGCCCATTCTCACATGCAAGTCCATGACGCTTGGTGTTCATCATGGCTTGCGAGGGACGGCGCTTCTCGCTGATGTGGTACAGTGCAGAACTGTACGAGTGGATGCTTTGCACATGGGGGCTCTCGTCGCAGCCTTGGGCGCGTGGGGGGAGAGACTGGGGCTGCGTTGAAAGTTCCCTCAGAATGACGTGGCATTTTCCACAAGTGAAGTCGTGGACCCACCCTCATCATCTGCGGACCAATGAGAGAGAAGACTAGTGGGAGGAGGGAAAAAGGGAGGTGTGAAGAGGAAGAGAAGGCATAAAGCAGGCGGAGAAGGCAGAGAGAAGCAGAAAGCAGAAGCGCACGGGACAGGCTCGCATGAGCCGGGACGAAAAGAGCTCATGATCAGAAGACAAAGACGGAGAAAGCTTGTGAAAGGAGGAAAAAAAAACGCGTGAGGGTGTAGGAAGGAAGGTCTCACGAGCAGTTGGTGTCAAGCTTCTGTGGACAAAAGAACACTTAATCCAAGAATGTCGTCCTGTCCTCTTGATCCTGTCAGCCACGAAGGATGAAGAGGGTAAACGGCAGCACCTCATCGACGGGGGCCTGAGGAGGAAGACTCTGTGGCAGAGTAGGGCGAGTTGCACATCTTGCAGGCATATCTGGGATGCCGGAGAGGACTCGCCCACTGGGTCTTGGCACCTCAGGGATGCGGCTACGTGTCCCATCGTGCCACATCGCCACTACCCATATTCCCCATCCATTTTCCTCTGCATTCTCTTATATATTTGGGCTGTGTGGGGTGACGAAGAAAGGAAAAGACTTTCTCCATATTTTAGTTTTATTTTATTTTCAAGTTCTTCTTGTTTTATTCTTCTCCCCCGAGTGAATGATGACCAACTTTTATTTAAGTAGATTAAATAAGAATACATGTTATGGTTAAATCTGCTCTTATGTGCCTTTTTGCTTTCTTGCTTATAAATACTTGCTTTTAAATGATTGCTTATGTGTGCGTTTGGCATAAATAATTGTTTGTTGTTATTTCCAATCTCTCTCCGTTGGCTTTTCTTTTGTTGGTCTGACATAGTGCACAAGTATAGTTAGACGGGAAGTTCTACCCCAATAATTTGCTTTGTTAACCAGCACACACTCACTGTAACGCTCGGCAGCAATACGAGTGTGCACTGAGGGCACGTGACTCTAATTGATCGGCCATCCACAGATAAGGTATCACGCAAAGTAGTGTATCCCTGCCCGGATTGGCCGGCCAAGGTTAACCCCTCGACCCAAGTTGTGGTGACGGGCGGTTAACACTGACAGCCCCCGGACGGCTGAGCGGTTCCTTATGAATAGGTGGACACATTGATCCTCGGAAATTTTAACATGTGCTTGAAGGACATGGCGCGCAATGGCGGACGGGCGGAGGAGCACGGGGAATGAAATGGTTGCACAGGGGGTTTATCCTCGAACCCCACTACAGATACCAAATACACGAATACAGTTTCTTAAAATGAACGCAAACAAATATTTACAAAGGACAATAATTCAAAAGGTAATGATAATAATAATAATAAAATTAATTCTACAGTTGAGGCGCGTCCCACACAGACAACGGGGAACCAAAATAAAAAGAAAACCCTCCTTTCTCGAATACTTGTACTTAGCTTGGCCAAGAGCTGGTCCATGTGGAACTTGGAAAAGAGGTGTTTCCACAGCATGTGCATACGCGCACAAAATGGCGCTTCTCTCGTAGCAGGACAACGTACGACAGGCAATCTGTGAACAGCACTCAACACCAAGACAGACGTGTAGCTGCTTTGTGTGTCGATCGTCCTCACCGACCCGCTATGACATACACGAGGCTCGGGGTCCGTTTCTCACGACTCAACCAAGAGCCCAAGGCCAGCGTCTTGCTTCGTGCGTGCGCTCACCCTGAACTCTCCTCCTCCTCTCATGTGTGCTCTCTCCCTCTCACCTCTCAAAATGTTCCTCGTGCCTCCGCTCTGACCACGGCTCTCCAAAAATGTGCAAGTCCTGAACTCCCGCCTCTTGATTTGAAAGAGAATCACTTTGCCTCGTGCGTTCCTCACACTGACCTCGTTTGTGCGCTCTGCCGATCTCTCATCTGAGACAGTAGGAAGCCTCTCACAATGCCCAAGCCAACCTTCCTCTTTATCACGCCTATATCCTCCGCATCCGGGACGTGGCCTGCTTGCACGAAACCCGGGAAGGCGGGACCTCTGCCCGCTCAGCTAGCCTGCTTGTTCCTCCTCATGGTTTTGGATATAAAGACAAAGGGAAAAGTCTCAGAGGGGTGATTACATACTGGGGAAGCATATTCTTAAACCCTAGCCAATTAACACGACACCACCCCCTCACGTGGTGAAACGTAACACTAAAGCTCACAGGTTCCCTACTTACTCACATCGAGATGCCTCCTTCACGTCCACAGACCAAGCAACTCTACACAATGCTATATTCCCTATTAAATTCTTCCATCTACCCCCACAACTATAATATATATATATACAGTGGGGAGAACAAGTATTTGATACACTGCCGATTTTGCAGGTTTTCCACTTACAAAACATGTAGAGGTTTGTAATTTTTATCATAGGTACACTTCAACTGTGAAAGACGGAATCTAAACAAAAAATCCTGAAAATCACATTGTATGATTTTTAAATAATTAATTTGCATTTTATTGCATGAAATAAGTATTTGATCACCTACCAACCAGTAAGAATTCCGGCTCTCACAGACCTGTTAGTTTTGTCTTTAAGAAGCCCTACCATTCTCCACTCATTACCTGTATTAACTGCACCTGTTTGAACTCGTTATCTGCATAAAAGACAGCTGTCCACACTGAATCAATCAGACTCCAACCTCTCCACAATGGGCAAGACCAGAGAGCTGTCTAAGGACATCAGGGACAAAATTGTAGACTTGCACAAGGCTGGGATGGGCTACAGGACAATAGGCAAGCAGCTTGGTGAGAAGGCACTGTTGGCGCAATTATTATAAAATGGAAGAAGCTCAAGATAACAGTCAATCTCCCTCGGTCTGGGGCTCCATGCAAGATCTCACCTCGTGGAGCCTCAATGATCATGAGAAAGGTGAGGGATCAGCCCAGAACTACACGGCAGGACCTGGTCAATGACCTGAAGAGAGCTGGGACCACAGTATCAAAGAAAACCATAAGTACACACTACGCCGTCATGAATTAAAATCCTGCAGCGCACGCAAGGTCCCTCTGCTCAAGCCAGGGCATGTCCAGGCCCGTCTGAAGTTTGCCAATGACCATCTGGATGATCCAGAGGAGGAATGGGAGAAGGTCATGTGGTCTGATGAGACCAAAATAGAGCTTTTTGGTTTAAACTCCACTCGCCGTGTTTGAGAGGAAGAAGAAGGATGAGTCCAACCCCAAGAACGCCATCCAACCGTGAAGCATGGAGGTGGAAACATCATTCTTTGGGATGCTTTTCTGCAAAGGGGACAGGACGACTGCACCGTATTGAGGGGAGGATGGATGGGGCCATGTATCGCGAGATCTTGGCCAACAACCTCCTTCCTCAACAAGAGCATTGAAGATGGGGCGTGGCTGGGTCTTCCAGCATGACAACGACCCGAAACACACAGCCAGGGCAACTAAGGAGTGGCTCCGTAAGAAGCATCTCAAGGTCCTGGAGTGGCCTTGCCAGTCTCCAGACCTGAACCCAATAGAAAATCTTTGGAGGGAGCTGAAAGTCTGTGTTGCCCAGCGACAGCCCCGAAACCTGAAGGATCTGGAGAAGATCTGTCTGGAGGAGTGGGCCAAAATCCCTGCTGCAGTCTGTGCAAACCTGGTTAAGAACTACAGGAAACGTCTGATCTCTGTAATTGCAAACAAAGGTTTCTGTACCAAATATTAAGTTCTGTTTTTCTGATGTATCAAATACTTATTTCATGCAATAAATGCAAATTAATTATTTAAAAATCATACAATGTGATTTTCAGGATTTTTGTTTTAGATTCCGTCTTTCACAGTTAAGTATACCTATGATAAAAATTACAGACCTCTACGTGTTTTGTAAGTGGGAAAACCTGCAAAATCGGCAGTGTATCAAATACTTGTTCTCCCCACTGTATATATATATATATATATATATATTATAATATATTGTTGCGAATTCGTGCCCGCCGGCATGCGAACGGCCACGTGACTCGAATCCGGGCAGCTCGCCCACCGGACGGACAATTCTGTCGTGACCCTCTCGGACTAACGCCGGGAGCTAGTCACGGGTGGGCCTTTCGGCCTCACCACGATCGTGCCAATCGGCCACCCACGTGGGATAGGGTTGTTCGCCAAACTCGACCTACCTAAGTACCCACGCGGATGGTAAACCGGCGATCGCCCTCGCCGCAGGTGACTCCGGACGCGAGCCGCTTGGCGGCCCGTTCCGTACTATCGGGATAACCGAGCGGTGTTATCGTCGGCCTCGACGGTTCCGATTAATTATCGGGCGTATTAAGCCCACTACGAACCCTTTACGTGAAGCAGGATGGAGATTCAATTAAAGAAAAGACGAGCGAAACGGGAAAACAGTTCAACACAAACACATTTATTACCCGGCCCACGGAAAGCACACATATACAGTCAAACAGTCAAAATGCACCTATAGCAGTGAAACAAAAGAACAAATGACGCAGAGTTACTACCGACTAGCGCACACACGGCAACACTTATACAGTTCTACTTTACAGACGGCGCCAACAACATTCATTCGAAAGCAAAAGAAAAGGCCACCCTCAAAGACAAGGGGGCAGACGGGGCCCGTGGGCCAATATGTGCGCGTGACCTGAAGGAGCGGCCAGGCCCGCGAGACCGGGGGGTCCTACCCGCGTCCTCGTGACGAGCCGCAAATGTGGCTGGGCGCGGTGCCCCGACTTCGTGCTCCTTCGCGGTTTTCGTTGGCACCGCTTGGAGTGGGGTGGGAACGGGGCCCCCTTTTTGCACTATCTCAGCGCGGGGAAAAGGGGGAATTGTTGATGCCCTGGGGAGGAGAATGGCTGGCTGGCTTGGGTCCCGCGACGAGCGATCCCACCGCGACCTCGTCGCCGACCCCGTCTTCCCTGCCTCGGACCCGAGCTCCTTGGCCTCTTCCCACAATTCTCCTCAGCCGACTGCAGAACCCAACTCAATGCCTTCGCCACCCGACTCGACTCCGTTCTCCAACCAAAATCCACTCACTCTTCCCACAAACTCGACTCACTGCCACACTTCTGCCGATGACTCTCCAACCAACAACTCTCTTTCATTCGCCTTGCGCTCGCCGTTTTATAGGCCGGCAGGAGAAAACAGTATGCAAATTTCCGGATCAGGATCACCTCGGGGGCGGAGCCCAGCTCGCCCATTGGTTGGAGGAAACGGGGTGTGAATCTCCCCTGATCCTAGAATTTGCATATATGGATTTCACACAGACGCGCCTGGAGGCGGGGCCAAGCCGCTCCGCGCTTGCTAATTGGACGGATCAGAAGTGGGCGTGTAGCGTTCCTGATCCGAATTCTCCTCGGAAAGGCCGCTATTTGCACTCGCGGCTCGGTGCGTATCGCTGAACGAGCCCAGGACAGCCCGACGCTCAGTGTTCACAGGTGGTGCGGGAATGGCCGTAGAAGGAGAGAGGTGAGGGTGGTGGAGGGTTTTTGGTGGTGCTTTGATGGTCATGGTGCCGTTTGGGAATGGCATGATGCGATGATGTGGGAGCGAGTTGTGAAGGTAAAGGTCGTGGCTGTTGGCGTTGTTGTTGTTGTCTGAGGGTTGGAGTGTGGTTGCAGTTGGTGACGATGGCGGGCGTGGTGGTTGTTGTGTGATGGCGGTTGAGACGTGGTTGGTTCAAAATAAAGATAGAACAGAGAAACGGCTATCTCAAGTGTCGCAGCCCGAATGAATCACATAAATTCCCTCTATACAATGGGTTTGGGGCTAACTACACATGTACTTAAGAGTATCTCACCTACGGGTCCTGAATGGTGGTTTGCGAATTTCCACAGCCGTAACACTATATATATACATATACAGTAATCCCCCGTTTCTCGCGGGGGTTACGTTCCAAACCTCCCCGCGCTAAGTGAAAATCCGCGATGAATGGACGCCTCCCCAAAAAATCGACTCGTCTGGTCTAGTCGGTTTGGGAGTGATTGGGTTTGAGGTGCCTGAGATCGACTAGTCTGGTCTGGTCGTTTTGGCAGTGATTGGGTTTGAGGTGCCGGAGATCGACTAGTCTGGTCTGGTCGGTTTGGCAGTGATTGGGTTTGAGGTGCGGAGATCGACTAGTCTGGTCTGGTCGGTTTTGAGGTGCTGGGTACGAGCAGTGCTCGTCCAACGGCGGCAAACCTTTTTCCTTCCGAAGCATATATCGAGCACCTTTACCTTAACCTTCTCATGGAGCGTCCAGGACCTTCCTCTGGCGCTTCGGTTCCTTGCCAGAAGCCTTAGAAGGTGCAGGGCGTTTGGGCGGCATCGTGGGGCTTGGAGAAAAAACGTAGAAAATATTCGAAGTTCACAAGCGAAACTTTGTCTCGTGCGTTGTGTGACTGGTCGAGCACCACGCGTTATAATTTATTGCTTAAATAATTTATATTTTATATATTATTACCGCGATGTACCGGGGGAATCCGCAGAAAAAATTAGTTACGTTCCAAGGGAAAACCCACGATGAACCGGGAGCGGCGATAGGTGAACCGCGATGAAGCGGGGGTTGACTGTACATTACAAATGCAGACAAATATTTCAAATCAGGTGAACTGGGAGACGGGGAACAGTGAATGAACTTCACTCTCACTTCATGTGAAATCTTCCATCCCCCTCTACAGTTTCCTCTAAACACATGCACAGCAATATTAATAGAACCACTTCATATTACCAAGATATGAAAACCACATTCCTCAAACAAATGCAGAGACGATGCTAAATTCTCCTTCCAACACTTATCTCCCACAGAAGCATGTGTCTCACTATGCTAAGTTCCCTCATTCAAATCCATTATACTGCATGGATTTTATTATGGTCAACCAATGTCCACTTCTAATTTATGCAAATTGCAAGGTATAAGAATACCCTTGTTCGCATGTAATATTTGTCATGTACAAGCTACTATATAAGCATTGATAATCATACGATATATATATATAAATAATTGTGTGTGTGTGTGTGTGTGTGTGTGTGGGTGTGTGTGTGTGTGTGTGTGTGTGTGTTCAACTTCTACACACTCCTGAACCACTGGATGGAATGAGTTGAAAACTGGTGTTTGTATACGAGGGGTGCACGAGGAGGTTTCAAAATGTAAGAAAAAATATTTGTCCTGGTGATTCATGATGAAGGGAGCACCCCAATTCTGTATATGTAAATGTACATAAAATAGCACCACTCCCGGTGGGGGAAGGTATTTAAAAAAAAAATTTAAAAAACAAAAAAAACAAAAAAAAACACGACAAGCACCTCAATTCTGTGTATGTAAATGTACATCAAATAGCACCACTCCCGGTGGGAGAAGGTATTTAAAAACAAAAAACAAATCACGACGGGTTCTTCGCTCGCGTTTTGAAATCAAAGATGCCAGACTTGAAGCTACGCTCATATACACAATAACATGGCAGGACAGCCACAGAGATAGTTACACTTGGCTCTCTTAAACATGTACACTGCTCTATTAAACAAAACCAGGTATTCCATTGCATTATATAATTGCAATTTATCTATTTACTTGTATGAAGCCACTGCTGCTCAAATTAAAATCCCATGTAGACCAGAAAAGCATTTCATTGGGACATTCAAAAAGTACTCCAAGAAAGTTGCAATCATCACCACATAAACAAGAGGCTTACCAGATATCGCGCGTAATAATGCAAGAAGCTCGCTTTTGGACTTTGGCAGTCTTTCACAGTATGGGCAGCTCTATCGTATTCTTTGAGATCGAAGTATGACTTTGCAACATTGTATGCATCCAAATCTTCCACATCCTCCTGAAAAAAAATTAGTCTTCAAATAAGGCCATCATAATTGCATGGTCACCATTGAAACAAGATAGCATTCACTACATAATTAGCTGAAAAGATTACTCATCACAGCTGCTTGTAAAGTGCAGACCCTTTCCCCACTGGCAGCTGACATGAGATTTATATGGGAAATTGATTTGTGACAAGTGACTGCAGGTCACTTCTGCACTGTCAACATATTGTCTTTATTACCTCCACCACCGAAGGTGGACGGAGGTTATCTTTTCACCCCTGTCTATTTGTCTGAGCAGGACATCTCAAAAAGTTGTGGACGGATTTGGACGAAATTTGGTGGACTGGTTGGGTGTGTGACAAGGACGAAATGATTCGATTTTGGTAAATATCCGGATCCGGATACTAGAAATTTTAAGCGGTTCTTCATCATTGAGAGACCGGCCAAAAATGATATATATCACAATATCTCAAAAAGTTGTGGACAAGTTATGACAAAACGAGGTGGATGAGTTGGTTGAGTGACAAGACCAAGCCAAATAGATTTTGGTTCAGGTCCAGATCCAGATGCGGCCCATCAGTGGGATATAAAACGTAAACTGTTCAGCCTGGCGGAGGTATGTGCTGTACCGAGTGCCGTTCTAGTTTGCTGTGTCCTTTGGAAGATGGACGGAGGTTAGGTTTTCACTGCTGTTTGTCTGTCTGTGAGCAGAATATCTCAAGTTATGGACGGATTTCGACAACACTTGGTGAACTGGTTCGGTGTGTGAAAAGGATGAATTGATTAGATTTTGGTGAAAATCTGGATCCAGATGTCGATACGATAATTTTTCAAGTGATTCTTGACAATTGTGAAATCGGGCCAAAAACTAATATAATTATAATAATAATAAATTATATTTATATCACGCTTTTTAAATACAAAGAAATGGCAAAGTGCTGAACAAGGGAAAAATCAGTTGGTCAAGTAAGAAAAGAGAAAAAAATAGAAATATGATACGAATCAAGGTAGAATAGAATCAAATTGACATTAAAAAGAAACAAATATCAATGAGAAAAAAAAAGAAAAAATATATATCAAATACATAAAATACAAATAACAATAGAAAAAGTCAAATTACATACAAAAGAAATAACAATGAATAGGACAAATTACATACAATAAAAATAATAACATCCTTGACCAATCCTTTTTACAAAGCAGATTATTTAAAAGCAAGAAAATAAAAGTGTCTTTTAAGCCTAGATTTAACCAGAGAGTTGGTGTCAAAGCCACCCAATGCTCGCCTGTTTATACATTTATCGTTTTTAAAAGACTAGTCCAATAATATTTTTTATAAAACATTGCAGTGAAGTCTGATCCAAATAATTTTAAAGCAATATATGTATTTGTATATTGTAATCAGTAAAAAATAGAGTGGTAGATAAAAACATTAGAAAGGAAAAAACTTTAACGTTGATGTGCTACAAAAAAGTTAAGTTCAAAAATTTTTAAAATTTGAAATTCTTTTTTAATTTCAACTTCACTACATCAATAATATACCCCAAAGGAACCTCCATGCCAAATATCAGCATCCTAGTACACATATTAAATGAATGGCAAGCTTCTAAATAACTTGCACCAAAAACTTTAACGTTGATGTGCTACAAAAAAGTTAAGTTCAAAACAGGTCAAAAATTTTAAAAATTTGAAATTATTTTTTAATTTCAACTTCACTACACCAATAGTATACCCCAAAGGAACCTCCATGCCAAATATCAGCATCCTAGTACACATTAAATGAATGGCAAGCTTCTAAATAACTTGCACCAAAAACTTTAACATTTTCACGGTCACGCTGACGCTGACGCTCACGCTGGGGGTATCGCTATAGCTCTCTGTTCTGCGAACAGGCGAGCTAAAAACCAAAAGTAAGGTTTCAAACTCGATTCGATATTTCACTGGCAACCAGTGCAAGGAAGCCAACACAGGAGTGGTATGCTCTTTTTTTCTTAGATTTGGTTAAACATATTGCAGCTTTTTGAAGGGATTTGGCAGGAAGACCAATAAAGAGCGAGTTAAAGTAATTAAGCCTGGAAGAGATAAAGACAGGCATGAGCTTCTCTGCATCAGACATCTTTAAGGAAGATCTCAATCTGGCAATGTTGCTGAGGTGGAAAAATAAAGTTTGACACATTCTCTTGATGTGGGCGTCAAAAGGCAAAAATGGATCAAATATAGCACAATATCTTCAAAAAGTTGTGGACAAGTTATGACAAAACTTGGTGGAGGAGTTGGGTCGGTGACAAAAACAAGGCGATTATATTTTTTTGGTTAAGGTCCGGATGCAGATCCGGCTTATCAGTGGGATACAAAATGTAAACTGTTGAGCCTGGTGGAAGTACACGCTCTACCGAGTGCCGTTCTAGTTCATACAGGTTATCCTTCATGTCAACTTTAATACGAGTCTTGCCGTGCTATCTACAGAATACCGAGGCAACTAACCTCCCTCCATCCTCACACACCTATGACTCATTGCCATGCTCCAAGCTAGACAGCCAAAATAACTTACCGAACAGAGATATTTTTCATGAAAAAAAAAATCACAATATAATACAAGTACAGCCGCAGCACCATGAATATCATATATTACTTCCGTTCTGTTTTATGCCTCCCCTATTAAGAATAGAGTAATGAACTCACCGATGTGAAGGAAAGGGATGCAGGGAGGTCATCTGAGAGCGTTAGAGGATTCAAGCAAAAGGCCAAGTCAGCTGACCTACAACAAACAGTTGGGGAGCATTCAACAATCAAAAATAAGTTTATGATACTTGTGAAAAAAATAAATAATCCCCAATCCCTACCCACGGTAACCCTACCTAACCCAACCCTCTTACTTGCAGGTTACTGTTTCCTACTCTACTCTATTCCTGTTTGTTCATTCCCTTGCTTGTTGTTGCCAACTATTGCCCCACTGCTTGATCATTGCCTTTTACCTCCCTCTCCCATGCATCTCGATCTTGTACATCACAAAACTAAATGTCAACTTTAGGCTGTTTGTTTACATTCATGGTGGTCATTGTGGAACCTATTGCCAATAATGCCTGGTCTCCATAAGCAGTTGGTACTTTTCCCACAACCACGTCAGCAAATCTTCCCCATACCACTGCACACCAGAAGTGAAGCCAAGTCATGATAGATTTGCCTGGCAAAGCGTGCTCGTCAAAAACAAAATGTGAACTTGCAAACATCACATGCACCAACTCCATTCTTAAAATGAAGTGAAATGAAACCGAATATCGTCCTCCCTTAAAATAAACTTGGTACAAGTCACGCATCGGCGATTCCCATTTAACTTTCTTGCATCTCCGATGCTCACCACACTCCTTTCTGCTAGTTCAAGCCTTTCAGTGCAAATTACCGATCGATATGAGGGTGAGATACACCCTTGATAGGGTCAGGTCAGGTCGGGTCAGATCAGGGGTTGGG
>CM068963.1:42834356-42844983 GCA_035128595.1 Eptatretus atami | reverse complement strand
AAAAAATGTCGCTTACATCACTCCTCCTCGCGGGGCCTCAAATATGATAGCCCGTAGTCCCAACTTTCCTTCGATGGGATTATCTCATTCCTTCCCACGTGGTTGGTAGGTTGTTGTACTTGTTACCTCTGCCACTGAAGGTGAAGGAGGTTATGTTTTCACCCCTTTCTGTCTTTGTTTGTCTGTCTGTCTGTGCACAGAAAACCTCAAAAAGTTGTGGACGGATCCGGATGAAATTTTGTGGACAGGTTTGGAGTGTGACAAGGACAAACTGATTAGATTTTCATGAAGATCCGGATCTGGATCCTACTACTAGAATTTTTAAAGTGATTCTTCACCATTGAGAGATGGGGGTAAAAACAATATATAGCGCGATATCTCAAAAAGTTGTGGAGGGATTCAGACGAAACTTGGTGGACAGGTTGTGTGTCACAAGGGCGAATCGATTTGATTTTGGTGAAGATCCCAATCCGGATCTGGATACGAGAATTATTTAATTTTCAAAGTGATTTTTTCACCATTGAGAGATCGGGCCAAAAACGGTATATAGCAAAGTATTTCAAAAATGTGTTGGGCCTGATATGTTCTCGTGGATCAAGCATTATGTGGCAGAGGTATGTGCTCCACTGAGTGCCCTTGTGGTCATCTATATTTTTGTGGAGGGATCTGGTGTCGGTTGGAATTGCCGGTTCTTGTCTCGTCTCTTGTATTTCTCAATGGAAGGGGAATTAATGTTAAATATGGGAGGGTGAATATATTTCAGACCCTCCGACCTGTATTTTGACTGTGTATGTACGTCGTACGATTGTATATTGTCCCTGAAAATAAATTCAGTGCATTTTCTCTTTTTTGCACCAAAGTGCAGCTTTAACATAAAGTCTAATCATTACAACGATTCGGGATTCCTCTTTGTGGTGGTTGTACCTCCTGTCTGAACCTGGTGTTGGCTTGGCGGTTAGGGTGGTCGCTTGGGATCCTAGCATCCTGAGTTTGAGCCCCATTTTCCACTGAATTAACACCAGGGGGTTGACTCAGCCTGTCATCCTTCCGAGGTTGGCGAAATGAGCACCAGTATATTGGTAATAGGGACACTGCATCAGTGGCATAGCTGCACCCCTAACCAATGATGCAACCAGCAGCCAAAAAGGCAGCACACAATGGGAACCCCCTCTCTAGCCTGGGTCTGAATCCTGACCTAGCCGCAAACTGTCATCCCGGTGTTTCATCGGCACCGTGATTCATAAATTCCTGCCCCAACCAGTAGAGGACATTGTATCAGCCAATGATGCTACGTCACAGCTTTGTGCTGCATACGAATGAAGAAAAAGGAGCATAACTGAAGGATTAACATCATGTCAAATGTGCGGTGTCTTAAAGATGTATGTTTGCTTTCCTTGCAGCCCCTTCTCGCAATATTGTGGGTGAACCACTGGGAGGACACAAGAGTGATTGTGCAGATGAAAGTGTTGAGGACACATTTGTTGGCATTGAGAGTTCAGGACAACACAAGGCATTCAAGCGTGCAATGAATGCTGGGAGCAGAGGAGCAAAGCGCAGACATTTATGAACAATAGGATCCTGTACCATGGAGGGACCACATCATTGACTTTCTTCTTGTGATTATCTCCTTGCTTCGGCAGAGGAATTTGTGCGATATTACAGGTTAAAATTCTTGTTGGAGTTGCATTTGGTTGTTGAAATCGCTGAAAGAACAATAAAACTAGTGCAATGCTGTGTTTCTCTTTGTACAAAATAAAACAGCTCATTTGGAAATCTTGTGGCAGTAAGCTTATGAATTTACTGTGAATAAATTTAATTTACAGCAAACTAACCCCATGTTAATTACCATCGGTGCAACCTCTCTCAGGGCAGTCTGGTGCTGTAACTCTTACTTCAACCTGTTCACACCTGACTCGTATGCTTGCCCATTCTTGGTTTAAACCGCATCTTCCATTCAGATCCCTGCTCCAGTGGCCTCACAAGCATGTACAATTGGGTGTTTCGTGGACATCAGATTTACGATGCCCTGTGGGATGGACAAAATGAACGTCTCCAACAAAAATGTTAATGCACAAGTGAATCCATTTAAAGCAAGGATTGGGATCGAAATGATATATGGCATGTATGAATAATTTGTCGTGCATGGTGATTGTAGGGGTGCCAATGGGGGTATAAACGAGGTGGTTTCCCCCCAAAATATGTATTTGCTCTTCTCAGAAACGACACAATTTCGATGAAACTTGACCACAACCTTTTGTCACCCGTGATGTACCAAAGTGTGTTTACGGCATTAAAAAAAAAATCCATACGTATTTACTTTCTTCTCCGTTATATCCTTTGTGGGTCCACACCTGCCAGTGGTTCCGTGGTTCTCTTATCCAGTCGCTACCAGGTGAGCGCCCAGGGGTATTGCCCCTATTTTTGAGCTTTCAGCTAGCACAACAATAAAAGGCTTCCTTTCTTTTTTGGTATTTTTACCACAGGCTTCCAGCTAGTGTGTGTATGTACATATATATCTTTTTTTTCTTTCTTTTTTATGGGTGTAAACCGCTGGGACCTCAAAAGGTTGGCATAGCTAACCCCAAAACTGAGGGAGTAATTTGGGTACAGATGGATACTCCTGATTTATTTTGTAGATATTACTATTTGTGGGGTATGTTTATACATTGTAAGCAATAACGAACCGTGCTTCCCCGTTGTCTCTGGTCGCTCACCTACATTTATTTTTTTTAATCATTTATATATACTGGTATGTGCCCGTACGTGCGTGCCCGTACGTGGGTGGCCGTACCTGCACAAAAAAAAAAACTTTCAAACCGTGAGCCAGAAATAACAACCACACAGGCCGTTCCTTCGCTCTCGCATGCCCGTACGTGCAAACGCCCCCCCCCAAAAACTTTCAAACAACAACCACACAGGCCGTTCTTCGCTCTCACGTGCCCGTATGTGCGTGGCCGTACGTGCAAACCAAATAAAATAAAATTTTCAAACGCGAGCCAGAAACAACAACTACACAGGCCGTTCCTTCGCTCTCGCATGCCTGTACGTGCAACCCCCCCCCCTCCCCCCAAAAAACTTTCAAATAACAACACACAGGCCGTTCCTTCGCTCTCGTAAACGATGACTGGATTGGGGCATTGTGTTTATCTATAAATGCGCATAAGAAATCGAGAAATTATTCGAATACCCTAAGTCATCACTATGCAGAAGTGGTGCGTGCGGAATGTTCACATCATTCCACGAATTATCGCTTGCATTGAAGTAACAACTGCTGTGATACACACAAAGTTAATTAAAATCAAGTTTACCTCCCTGTCTTTGCTTGCCATGACATTCGCTGCCATTGACCATTGCCACTCCTACGCCACGGTAACTAAGGCACCGATCCCCATCGTAACTGGCACGGCACGTGATGTCATCGTCGGCGCGCCGCGCACCGGCCTACGCAGCAACGTGTCCTTTCATTGGTTGGTAAATAAATGGCCATAACTTGGAAGCACTTGTCCGATTAATAGTGTTACGGCTGTGGAATTCGCAGAACACCATAAAGGATATCCCCAAGATTAGTTATGCTGATAAGTCCGTGTTCAGTTAGATTTCCCCACCGTGGTCTAAGGAATTTTTCGTGTGGACAGGGCTGTGATCTTTGAGTTAGCAGTTATTCTTTGCTATCGTTATTTTGGACCAACCACACACCAACCACCTTTTACAAGCACCCAACCACACCACCCTCACAACCACCACCCCCACGCCAACCACGCCACCATTACAACAACCACACCACCAATCACCTTCTCCATACCCACGCTACAACCCTCTCCGCATCGAAAAACCGTCTCTGCCATGGAGAAAGAAGGAGCTCCAACACCACGCATGGGATTTTTCCTCTTACTTTCCCGTGCTTCGGGAGGGGGAGGACGAGTGGAGGGAGAATAGAGAACGCCTACCAGGATGATTGCTACGAAAAAACCCCGACCCACGAGGAAAACGCCCCCTTCTGGAAGTTCCCGCAGGAGCTGGAAGGAGGGCGGGGCGAGAAGGGAGGGGGAATAAAAGGGCACGCTGGACGCAGCGCAAGAGGAGCTACGTGGAGAGAACAAAGTCGAGAAGCGAAGGAGTTGGTTGTTGGTCAGTCGGTGGAGGTCTCGGTCGGGTGGAGCAGTCAGTCGGTGGAGGTGCTTGAGAGGGTCCATCGAGGGTCACCCAACCAAGTCACCACGAGGGTGGAGGTAACCTGCGGCGGCCTCTGGAGTCCCTTCGGTCAACCAGGCTCCTCGGACATAAAGGCCTACGGGTCCAGTCTGACTCCCTTGCTTTGAGGGGGTCTTTCTTTGCTTTTATTTGTGTGAATGTTGTGGCGCCATGTCCCGCAAGTAGAACTGTGTAAGTGCTTGTAAATAATAATCATAGACGGTTGTAGTGCTTTACCTTGCTCGTGTCTTGTCCCCTTCCCCCATTCATTGCATGACTGCTTATCCCTGTTTATATGTGCATTATAAATAAATGTCCTTGTTGTGAATGTTAACCCGTTAGTCGTGTCCTTTTTTCCCCAATTGAACTGCTATCTTGCTTTCGGAATGTTAGTTGGTTTTGAATACCGATAATAGAATCGGGTCCGGCGAGGTCTGGCGATAATACCCCGCTCGGTTATCCCAGAACGGAACGAACCGCTTAAGCGGTTCGTGTCCAAGCAGACCTCACTGAGGTCCGGTCTCTCGGTAGTCTGCCCGCGAATACTTAGGTATATCGATAATTCGGCGATTGACCCTGTCCGCCGCGGGTAGGTGTTGACTAGGCCGTGGGTGCGTTGAGCACACCCGTGACTGGTTTCCGGCGTTGTTCCAGAAGGTCGCAACTGAATTGTCCGTCTGGTGGGCGAGACGGCCGCCATTGGCAAAAGCGGTAGTCCGCACGCTGGGCGGGCAGAAAATTCGTAACACTGGTGTCAGGAGTGGGACAAGGGAGAGCTAGTGTCCTGTGTCGAGGCCCAATGAAGCCTCAGAAAGGCCTCATCAGTTCTCAGCGATCTATTTTTACCCAAGTGGGTCCAGCGGCCCACAACGAGAGCGAAGGGATGGATGGTGCGGAGGGGTACACTTCCTATCTACCCTAACCATTTAACTTAACTACCCGGGGCTTTCCAAAAGCGCCTCTCGCTTAAACTATCGGTTCTAACAACCAAGATTCCCGTCGCCTGGTTGGTGTCCTCACAAATTTTGGGCCATGCCCTCCAATTTTCCTCCCGTGCCCTCACACGGTCCTCATGGCTGGACGCGTGGCTCCCTTGGCAGGAACTACCCTCTGCCGATTCTCCAAACGATGCACCCCCCCGGCACACCAACTGTCTCCGAGCCTTACCAGCTCCCTAACACACTGGGGAGTGCCCTCCCTAGCGACTCCCCTGAAACGCTCACGGGCAGGCTGGCGCCCCGGGCCCCTTCCCTGGTGCCCGTCCCAATGCACTGCCCACGTGGCCAATGGCGCCCCGGGCCCCGCATCATGCGGGACCACTACACTATCCCGGGCCCCCATGGACCCTTGGCCTACCGCGGCCGACTAGCCCGGTGCCCGGATACCCACTAAGCGATACTCACGTTCGCAGCCACGCTCCTAGCCCGTCAACAGGGCTCCTGCAACCCCATCCAAACGGGTTTTGAGCCTACGTTTCCCACCCAACAGCAAAAACGACCTCCATTTTGTAATTTGATTAACCCACTAACTCATATTATACTGACCCCGGGTCCCTTGGGTGGGAATCACTCCTCCCCCAATCACTTCATCGCACCATGCATTCCACATTCGCCTCCATACACTCAGCCCGCTGGCCTCACTCACTCATCAAGTACATTTTCCACTCTTCAACTCACATCGCGATCACTGCCATTCTTCTCACTAATTCCAATAACTATCTCGGTGCTCCCTCGTCATCGCTTACACTATCGCACGTTCCATTTAACACTACGTAGCTAAGCTACGTCCCACACACTCAAAGTCCGTCCTTGTCCTCAAATAATCCCATATTCCACCTAAATCTAAACTGCAATCCCTCTACCTAATCATTCCAACGGGCCCCATGAGGACTTATCCCTGCCCCATGAGCTGGTCTAGCCTAAGCTAACCATCCCCCTGACTAGTTCATTCCTGTGCCCGGACAGGGGGGTCTTCCACCCCTTGCCCGGAATCCTGTTCACCCGAAGCGAGGCTTGCTTTTTTTTTCATGCGCACACCAGCGGGCAACTCGCAACTGTGCTCTTCCCCGTGACGTCATGGCAGCTGCTCACGCTTCGCGCCCCTCGTCCCTTATCGGATGGTACCATCTGGCAGGGATTTCCTCCTGCCGGATTCCGACCATGCAGCCACGACGTCACCCTGCCACTTAAAAACAAGCCTCGCGTTTTCGAGGGGTCCCATGCGAGCACATGTGCTCTGCTCGTCGGAGCTTCACACACGCCGCCTGGAGAACCCATCCGGTCCAAATCCATAATCCAGCCTACTTCTGCCCGTCCGTGGATCGGCTAACCACCACGTGCGTTTACGGACCGGGCTTCACTCCCGCAGGCGCGCACGTGGCGGCTCGTGCGGAGCATAGCCGGACCCCGCGCTCGCTGCTGCTGCAATCCGGCACGGTCCCCAATGCAGCTTCGCCCGCTACTCGGCCTTTGTCCACCGTCAGGCACCGTCTTCGTCGCACCCTCGCAGCACCAAACTCCCCCGTTGCCACGACACACCGGGCACACCATAACATGACAACCGAACATGCGTTGCGGTTCCGGCGTTACCGATCGTCATCTCTCTCACGTACAGCGACCTCACACACACGGTATCTCCTCACGCATGCCACCCCGCACACGTGGTTACTATCACACACGGGAATCGCTTACACACGATATCTTTCATACAACGGCCTTTCGCCCACGCTAGCGCGCGTGCAGCACGCATTTGCCACACTCTGTGAACACCACACACCGGGACATTCACAATGGGGGAATCGGGTCACCACAAGGGTTCCCGGGGCCTTCATACCCCCAAGCTTCGTGTGCACCCGTCAACAGCACTCGCCCCTCTACCTCGCAAAACTCGACCGGACGCACCTGGTCGTGATCAGCTTCAAGGAGCATAGCGTCTCCCTCCATTCCTGAAGGAGGATCCGGCTGCTTGCACTGGGCACGACACATTCCCCGAGCTCCCCTTCATCGTCCTTCACTACCTCCATGTGTGGTGCTTCGTCTTTCACCCCGTCACGTGTAGTCTCTCCTCTACCGTTCCATCTCCCCGCGTCTGTTAATTGTTTTACTTCCCGCGTCTCCCTTGTATCTCCCTCGTCTTTACGTGTCTTATACACGTCTCAGTTACCCCATTTAATTTTCCCTCTGTGTCACCGTCACTTTTTTTGTCACCTGCTCGAGTCTCGTCTTACACGTTTCTCCGAATTAGTTTGTCCTCCACCGCCGGGGCCGACACAGTCCACACTCCCCCTCAGCTCGCTCGCTCCAGCACGGCGCCCGCCATTTTCACACCGTTGTCAGCGCTTCGGTGCACGCAAACGCATTGTGCCGCCTGCAGGCTTGCATATCACTCCTGAATGCCTTCGTGTGCGCATCCATGCATCCATCAAATCGCGCGCATTTTTTTTCCATTCTGCCAGCAAATTGTTACTAGCTGGCTCGTGTCAAGGCCCGTGCAGTGCGATCCCCATTTCGGGCACGGATCCGCTGGGGACTGGGGAGGGATTTTGACGGGAGGAGTGAGGGGGGGGGGGTGTTATACACCGCGGCCCCCCGCCGCCGCACCCATTTACGGGACTCTGGGGTTGTTTGTGGGGGAAATTTCATCCTGCATGGAGTCCTGCACAGGGATCTCTCCTTGGCAATGGATTCTAACAATCATCCATTTCTAAACCACCTGCCCCGTCGCCTTTGAACCGCCATCTTGCTTTTCGGAAATTAAATTTAAACAGCTCGTATTTTGGGGAACGGAGGTTGCTCGCATACCCCTGATCCGATTCCGTTAATTTTGTTGGAGACGGGAAGAGTTTGTTCCCGCCCTGCACCAGTTGTTACAAATTTCCGCCCGCCAGCGTGCGGACTGCCGCTTTACAATGGCGGCGTCTCGGCCACCGGACGGCAATCAGTCGCGACCCTTCCTGAACAACGACCGGAAACCGTCAGGCGTGTGCTCCAAACGCACACCACGGCCATAGTCAACACTCTCCCGCCGCGCGGACAGGTCAATCAGCCGAAATATATCGATATACCGTAAGTATCGCGCCGCGGCAGCCTACGAGAGACCGTACCTCAGCGAGTCTGCTTGGACACGACCGCTTTAAGCGTTCGTTCATTCTGGGATAACCGAGCGGTGTATTATCGCAGACTCGCTGGACCCAATTCTTTATCGGCTATTAAAAGCGCCCGCTATTTATTCCGAGAGCATTACGCAGTTCAATGGGGAAATAGAGGACACGACGAACGCGGTTAACATTCACACAAGGACATTTATTTATTAATGCACACGTTAAACAGGGTAGCAATGAATGGGGGAAGGGACTAAGACACGGAGCAAGTTAAAAGCACTACAACCGTCTATGATTTATTATTCACAAGCACGTACACGTTCTACTTGCGGAATGGCGCCACAACATTCACACAAATAAAAGCAAAGAAAGACCCCCTCAAAGGCAAGGGAGTCAGGAACTGGACCCGTAGCCTTTATTTCCAAGGAGCGCTGAGTTGGACAAGGGACTCCATGAGGCCCGCCGGCAGGTTACTTCCACCCTTCGTTGGTGACGTTGGTTGGCGACCCTCGGATGGACCTCTCAAGCACCTCCACGAACTGACTGCTCCACCCAGACCGAGACCTCCACCGACTGACCAAACCAACTCCTTCGCTTCTCGACTTGGTTTCTCTCACGCAGCTCCTCTTTGGCTGCTTCCAGCGCGCCCATTTATTCCCCTCCCTTCTTCCAGCTCCTGCGGGGAAACTTCCAGAAGGGGGGGCGTTTTCCTCGTGGGTCGGGGTTTTCGTAGCAATCATCCTGTAGCGCTTCTCTATGTCTCCCTTCCAACTCGCCCCTCCCCCGTCCCGAAGCGCGGGAAAGTAAGAGGAAAAATCCCATGCGTTGTGTTGAGCTCTTTCTTCTTTCTCCATGCAGAGTGTTGGTTTTCGATGCGGGAGGGTTGTAGCGATGGGTTGTGGAGGAAGGTGATTGGCTGGTGTGGTTGTTGTAATGGTGGCGTGGTCGTAGAGGTGGTGGTCGTCGAGGTGGGTGTAATGGGGTGCGTGGTCGTAGGGTGGTTGTGGTTGGGTGCTTTTGTAAAAAAGCGGTGGTTTGTCCAAAATAAGATAGCTAAAGAATACGGGCTACTCAAAGATCACAGCCCTGTCCACACGAAAAAAAATTCCTTTTAGACCACTGGTGGGAAATCTAATGAACACGACTTAATTGGCATAAACTAATCTTGGGGATATCCTTTTATGGTGTTCTCGAATTTTCCACAGCCGTAACAATTATTCAAACCTTTGAAAAGGCACATACTCAGGACCCCAGCAAATTACCTGGCAAGTTTCAATTAGATCGGACCAGTTTGGTTGTATGAGAAACAGCGGTCACACACATGCACACATTGCTGGAATATAAAGATATGTTCATTTCATCAATCTCCACAATAGCCCACCATGCCATTAAATCACCAGTACAACTCCGCAACCAGTCAACACTGCTCTTTGGAGGTTGGTTCGTAGTTTTTCGTCTCTTGTCGAGGGCAAGAACCTGAGCAATTGGCACAACATACCATGCGGTTGGTTTATGGCTCGGAACGGCTGGCATATAGCGTTTGAAGTGCGAGTGTGTGCAAAAATTCCTTCAATGTCGTATGGATAGCCCAAGCGGCTTTCATTCAATTCTGGCCCCCATTGGGTATCTAGCATATTGTTTATGCTGTGGAAATTCGCAGAGCACCATAATAAGTCCTTAGATCAATGTATGCCGAATAAGTTTGTGTACAGATTAGATTCCACTGTTGTCGAATGGGATTATTCGTGTGATTCGGGCTGTGATCTTTTGAGAGATAGTGTCTTTTACTATCGTTATTTTGGAACAACCACAACCCAACCACCAACCACCTTCTCCACCATGCCAACCACCAGCCACCCTCTCCACAACCACCTCCACACTAACATCGCTCTATCACCACCTCTTCCACAACACGGCAACCAACCTTCTCCCCACGCAACACCAACCAGGCTTCTCCACCACACCCAACCACCGTCTCCAACTACACAACCACCAACCACCTCTCCAAAACTGCCTTTCACAACAACGACATCCCTCACATCTCCTAATCCACATCTCCCCGACCAAATCACACGAACAACGTCTCGCCTCACCTTCATCTCCGAAGCGACGCATCTTTGCGCCACCAGGCGAGTCCGCATCGAACGGGCATCGCTGCAGGCAGACGCGGGGTCCGCTCGCCGCGCGGTCGGTGATCTCGCGCACGTCCGCTTCGCCCGTGCGGGTCGGTGAATTCTCGCGCACGTCCGCTTCTGGCAAGCTTCGTCCGAGATTCGGATCAGAGAGCAAGAGGGCGGAGCCAGTGGGGGTCAGAGTTTGAGAGTGCAAGATCAGATC
>CM068963.1:42809508-42822672 GCA_035128595.1 Eptatretus atami | reverse complement strand
AGGAGGGTCGTTCCTTCAGTGAAGAGGAGAGGAGAAGGGGACTATTTCGCCTGGCACATGACAATTCCACAATTCCTGCCATTAACTCTGCCTGGGAAGGCAATGGCAAACCACACGCGCATACAACCCTTGCAAAATAACTGCTTCGGTACAGTCAGAAAAGCAACCTTATTTCGAGTCAAGCTAATATGACGTCACAACGCTCACCAAAAGCCCAAATGACGTCAAGCGAATATGAACGTCACTAAGAAAATAATAATCGAAATACGTGATACCGATTTATAGTGACGTCATACTCTCAGTAAAGACGTCATTCTGACTTTACCAATGCACATATACTATAAAGCAACTGTTAACAAAAGCGTCAGAGAGGTAAATACATGTACAGTAACTCGCAGAATCTTTAATTACAAAAACAGCAGAGCATCATTATAGAGAAATTAAACCGCCAAAATTATACGCGGATAAGTGATACACGCTACCACATACACATATAATTATTATTATTATATAATCAGCGCAATACATAACATCTCAGTCTACGATTATTACTGTAATCAGAACAAGTCTGTCGCTTCAGCAGCAACGTTCAGCCATTCCACGGCTTACCACTTTGCACTGTCCGGCCACAAACCGTCGGCTTGCATGCTTGCACGGCGCCAAGCAGCTCCTCTCTTCTTGACCATTTCAGATCACCGTCACGATTCGAAAATGCGCCATACTCTCGTAACGAAAATCTTTTCACATCCACGACGTGTTGTTCTCTGTAATAGTCTTCAACTGGATATTTTTTCGAACTCAATTGGAAGGTTTCCATTGATATTCTAGAGAAAGCTTAACGTCAGTGAAATCTATTAAAAAACAAAAATACAGGCTAGAAAGTGCGAGGCGGGACGGAATTGGCAGCCAAAAGCTAAATATCACACGCTCACAAACGGCTGAGGGGAGTCAGCAAGACGCACAATTGTGTAGTAGCTGAGCTTGCGCATTTCAACCGAATTATATAGATTGCAAAACATAACGACAAACCAATATTTTTTAATTATTCCAGATCAAGAGCTAAGGGATATTAATTACCTCAAAGTGCCAATTGATTATGAACGATAGTCTGTCCCTACAATGTATATTTGGTTAACGATGGTCATTCGGGCAGAGGAAAACTGTCCTTTCTGCATCATATGATATCATTGTGCGCTGACATAAATCATTTGTGGTAATTTGTGTGTCAATGAGAGGGAAGGCTATTTTGTTTGAGTCCCGCTGTTGGCCGCCACAAGGAGGAGAAGGGGGGGTTTCAAACAAGAGTTACGTACGTACTTTGTGTAGAACCTCAGCGGCGAGAGATTGAGAGGAAAAACAAGGCCACAAATGTGTCCAAAGAGCGCGCGTCCTAAAGGTTTTGTACTTCACCAGAAGAACTGAGGAACATGGTAAAGGCAGGAAGAAGAAGAAAGAAGAAGAAGAAGAAGAAGAAGAGAAGAGGAAGAGGCAAAGAGAGAGGAAGAGGAAGGAGAAGAGGAAGAGGAAGAAGAAACAAATACACAACATTCCGATATTCGTCACGTGCCTTGATTGAGCCAATAGCGACCCCTGTCGGGACGATTTGTCGTTCATGACGAGAAAAGTGTATTTACGAATTGCAATACATTAAATGGAATAACTTTAAATAAGTAACGTAAAACTTTTCGAAACCTTAAGCAAATGTCCGAATATATTTAAAAAGTCATGATAGACGCTCTCAAAAGGCACCCTCAATCGCGAGGATGTGTACATGGTGTTTAGTATTTAAGGAGATCCGAGATCCTGAATATAAAAGAGCCGAGTCATAATGGTTTGTCAGAAGAAAGAAAAAGATAGAGAAGAAGAAGAAGAAGAAGAAGGAAGAAGAAGAGAGAAGAAAGAAGAAGTAGTAAGTAGTTAAAAGTTAATTCTCTTTATTTGTCAACTCCTTACAATTAGCGTGTAAATAAATACGTAACCTAAACTTGTAATAAATATAACCTAAAGACTTGTATGGCCATAAGTAATACAAAAAAACGAATACAAGCCTTAATTATAAGTTAATTGTGTTGATTTTATTTTCGTGCTGTGCTGAAAGCCATGCAGTGTAGTTGGTTCGTGTCTTCATGATTTTTCGCTCGAGCTCCGTTGAAGCTTCGTCAGTATGCTTAAAAAGGAGAATTTAAAACAACGTTTAACTTTGTTGTTTGTTTTTTTTTTAGTGGTTAGTAACTTCATGTAAGCATTGTTTATTTGGGTTATGGGGAGAACTTCATGACTGGTACATTTACTGTCCTGTCATCGAGATGGAAGTAAAGGAAATGGTTCCTAATTGATCCTTGAATTCCGGTGGTGATTCCTCGTCCGCGTGTAATAATCCGAGGAACATCAAAGATTATTAGAATCGAACGGACAAGACGAGCGTTAAAGCGCGGGTTAAAAAAAAAAACAATTTTTAATTTACAATCGGGAACCGGATGACGAGGTGCGATGGCGAATTCCGTGCAGGACCGCTGGCCGTTCTTCTCGCGGGAAATTTTCCGATCCGGACGAGGATCGAAACGGCTCAGGAGGGTCGGGGTTCCGCCGACACCTGTCGAGACTGAAGGAGGAGAGAGCGGGACCAGGAGAGGCGCGAAGCTCAAGCTTGCCCCCAGTCCCGCAGAGGTGTTACACCGTCCCGAAACCGCATTCCCTGAGGCAACCCGTTCGCCTGAGGGGGATTCGACAAACACATGGAGCGAGCGGCTCGTCCCCCCAAAAGGCTTCCAAGAAGGGGGGGTAAATTGGGGGTAAAGACATAAACTTTACCGGTGTTTACTACAATCCTTGGGGATGGGGGGAGATTATTATATTGGGGAAAAACATAAACTTTACCTGTTTAACTACATCCCTGGGGGAGGGGGAGCATTTGTTAAATGGGGCAAAAACATGAAACTTAACCATGTTTACTACAATCCTATGGGGGAAGGGGGGGAGTACATTTGTTATAATTGGGTAAAAACATAAACTTACCATGTTTTACTTACAATCCTTGGGAGAGGGGGGGGACATTTGTTATATTGGGGCAAAAACATAAACTTTACCGTGCTTACTACAATCCTTGGGGAGGGGGAGTACATTTATTATATTGGGGCAAAAACAATAACACTCTTACCGTGTTTACTATAATCCTTGGGGAGGGGATACATTTGTTATATTTGGGGCAAACATAAACTTTACCGTGCTTACACACCTTGGGGAGAGGGGGGAATACATTTATTTTATTGGGGTAAAACATAAACTTTACCGTTTACTATAATCTTTGGGGGAGGGGTACATTTGTTATATGGGGCAAAAACATAAACTTTGCCGTTTTACTTACAATCAAACAACACAACTGTCCTCCAGCAAATTTTCTATCACAGCGATATGCTGGCATCAAGAAGGAAGAATATTAATGCTGTGTCTGTCTGGCGTCTGCCTTGCTTCGTCTGCTGTTACATGCAAGTCCACATATTGTGCATGTTTATGCCCTGGGCATTAATGGTGGTTGTCACAATCGGTTTTTTTTTAATGTATGGAGGAGATAGTGCTGTCCAAAACTAGACATGGCCACTCGGTAAGAGAGCATACTTCTGCCAGGCTGAACAGTTACTGATAGGCCCGGATCTGGATCCAGTACCTGAATCAAAATCAATAAACGTTTTGGTGTTTTCACCTCACAACTTCGACCAGAGTTTTTGTCACAACTTGTCCACAACTTTTTGAGAATATCTGGCTATATATCTTTTTAGCCCCATCTTTCAATAGTGAAGGATACTTTTAAAAATTCTCGGACTTTTGAGATGTATGCTGCTCAAACAAACAAACAGACAGGTGAAAAACAACTCCGTGTTTCCCCTTGGCGCAGCGGAAGTAATTACTTTAACATGTAGATGAGACAAAAACAAAAAAAACCTGTTGTGACTGAAATCAAGTATTGTCCACCTATAAGGCCGACAAAGTATTCACTCCTGACCACCATAATGCCACTTAGATAATTACGAATTATGTAGACAACTATTTCAAATGGACTGTTTGTTTTTTTCCTTGTAACTGAACGAGATCAATCTAAAACACTGTTATAGTTGAAGGAGGTATCATGTCAGGAATAACCGTACAAAAAACGTGTACACCTCAAAATTCACTGGTAAAAGTTATTTCACCCCTGAGGTCAGTAACTTGGGGGAAAGAACCTTTTACGGCATGAGTATTAGGGTTAATCTCCACCAGCGGTTACACAGGAGATGGTGAAATCTTTTGCCCAATCCTTTCACATGAAAATTTCTCTAGTTCTGCTCAAGTTTGATGGGGACGTCGATGGAGCTGTAATCTTGCCAGTCTCGCCATAAATGTTAATTGGGTTCAAGTCAGGACTATTGGCCACTCAAGAACATTTATTTTTTTCTTATTCAGCCACTCCAGTGTGGCTTTTTGCTTTGTGCTTCGGATCATTGTCATGCTGATGTGAATACTCCGACCTCAGTTTCAGATCTTGGCTGTCCTTGAGCCAGTTTTTCATCAAGGATTCTCCTGGTATTTGCACTTCCATTGTCCTGCTATCCTGGACAAGCTGCCAGGCCTGCTGATGAAAAGCAGCCCCATCATGATGGTATCCACCACCATACTTTGACAGTGGGGCAGTGTTGCAACTGGGTGGGGGATGTGGCATGTATAAGGCCTTGTGCCAGACGTAAACGCTTTGAATTCAGACCAAAGAGTTCAATTTTTGTCTCTTCTAACCACCAAAACTTTCCTCCACTGCCTGCAGATATTGAGATGCTTTTTGCAACTCCAAACGAGCTTTTACATGTGTGTTTTTCAGCAATGGTTTCTTCTTGTCCACCGTGTCCAATAAGGCCACCTTTGTGAAGGGAATGGGATATGTTGAATATAGAACACTGATCCCATCTCAGACAGAGAGCCTTGCAAGATCTTTGAGTCCATTATTGGATTTACAGTGACATCGCAAACCAGTTTCCTGCTTTGCCCGACTGCTGAAGTTTTGGATGGCGACCTGATACGAGTAGAATCTAGGTGGAAAGATGCCGTCTTCCCACAAAAAATGATGGATTTCACGTACTCAAGGGATAAGAAGTGGACTTTGAAATAATTTATAAACCCTCTCCTTAACGGTGCTTCCCACCACTTAATTCTGACTTCTGTGAACAGCTCCTTGGTCTTCTGTTCTGCCTTGTTGGTTTGACCAGTGAGTTGCACACTTAAAACTCCTTAAGGCCCAGTCACACCTTTGACGTTTTAGCCAGCGATGGAACGTATTAGAAATTATGTCAAAACGCTGGCTTACGTTGAAACTTTGATGTTTTTTTTAAAAGATTCGGACGTATTCATAACACTTGGTCTTATGCATAACGTATTAGTAATGGGAACACAGAACGTTTCGTTGTGTTATAGATAACTTATAACCAACGAATGCTGAACCTGTTGTCGGCGTTCACACCTATGCCGCAACGATAGTCTAACTCATGCATAGCACGCTGCACGCATCGCCGACGATGACGTGGCGTAGGTTATGAAAAGGCTGCTGCACAACGATTCAAATAATAACCGCCGCAGAAATGGAAGTGTCAACATCGCAAGTCACACACCTTGCGATCTGCCAGCGTATGCGACCTCTGAAAAAGCGTCTAAAACGCTGGGCGCCACGTCGAATACGGTATGGGTAAGTTTGGTATGGCTGATAAAACGCTAAAGTACGCTATCATACGTCGTAGTAAGTGGAGTACGTCTTGTAATTTTAAGCATGTTGAAAATTTTACGACGTACTTGCCGTATGACACAGTTCCGTATGTGATGGGAATAAGTTGTACGCGACGATATGCGATCGTTGACAACACATCGACACACGTTACTTGTAAGGTGCTCATAAGTCGAAACACGTCAAGGTAATGGTTAGCGTCAGTGTTCCAGACCTCCCGTTTTTTTTTTCTTCGGTATGACGTGTTCATGTACAGTGCGGTTATGAATTTAAATCGTTGAGCGGCAGCATCTATTAATTATATTATATACAACCGCACTAGAAATCGAAGTGTCAACATCACCATCATACCGAAGGAAGGAAGAAAAAAAAATTAAAAAAAAATAAAACCAGGGAGTCTGGAAACACTGACCTAACCATTACCTTGACGTGTTTCGACTTATGAAGCACCTTTCAAGTAACGTGTGTCGATGTGTGTCAACGATCGCGTAACGTTAGTACAAACACGTAACTCGTAGCTTAGAAAATAAGTTTCGGGTACGCTAAACATTACCGACGTGTTTCGACTTATGAGTAACTACAAGTAACGGTGTCAACGATCGCGTGACGTGCCTACAACTTGGCGAGCGTTATGTGGAACTGTGAGTCATACGCTGGCATACAGTCGTAAAATTTCAAGCATGGAAAACTTTGAGGACAACCGAAAAGTACAACGTTTAAAGCCAGCGTGCAACGACGTAGGCAGTGTTTTTCAGCGTGCTCTCAATGTTATCAAAAACTTACCACATAAACGTATTCGACGTGTACCAGCGTTTTAGACAATTTTTAACAAAAATCGGCATACGTTGGCTAAAACGTCAAGGTGTGACTGGCCTTTAGATAAGTGGGGAGATTAATTTTTAAGTTAAACCACTGATTACATACAGGTGAACCTAATTACACTTATTTTGTAACCTTTCAAACAAATAATTTACTCCCTGAAGTGATTAGGGTTAATTAGGCAAAGGTTTGAATACTTATGCAACCTGAGAATCATCTGATTTTCTCCTGTTAATCTGACTTATACATTTTATCTGCACTTTTAAGCTTTATTACTTTGGAGTAGTTTGTGAAGACTCATATACTAAGTTTGATTGAAAGCATCATGAAATAAGCTCAGGTGGCATCAAACATGTGAAAAGGAGGGGGGGGGTGGTGAAATACTTTTACAGGCCACTGTAACAATGTGACATTACTAATTACTATGGCTCCGCAGTTCAATTATTTGGAATTTCTCATTTAACATTGTTTAAGCCACTGCGGGTGCATGAACCTCATTTTTGGTTTCTTCTTTTGATTTCACCAATTCAGATTTTATTAGTCTTGTTCTGCCTTGTCCTTTTCCTAGCCCCCAAGGCCTTTCCGACCAAGACCACCACCTGCCCTGAACCTGACTCGGCGCCTCCAACGTCGTTCTCCGCCAGGTCCAAACCTTGCTGTCACTTGTCTCAAACATTTGCAGACACAGGACAAGATGGTAGGAACGATGGCTTTAAAGTTTTGTCGTAGTGGTGGTTGTGTGGAATCTCTTCTTTGCACAACAGTTGTCCCTTTGTCTGCTGTAACAGTGCTAAGAAAGCCGGGTCGTTGACACAAAATAACCTCTGGTCTGTATCTTCTAGCTTCAACACTTTCATACATGTCCGTCTCAGTCGTGCTCCCTCAGATTCATTTTGTTGATTGTCATTCCATCACACTGTCTTTCCCTAAATTGAAACATCTGAAATCAGACATTTTCAACTATAAATTAAAATTTGACCTCACCTTTTGTTTTCATATTGTTTATTTTCAATTATCTTTATTTCCAGACACTATGGCCTGGTCATCCCTAATGTTAGCTTGATGGTTAGGCTGGTGGGCTTGGGATCCTAGGATCCTGAGTTCAAATCCCCTCGTCTGTTGAATTAAATCAGGTATGGTGACTCTGCTGTCATCCTTCCGAGGTCGGCAAAATGAGTACCAGCTTGCTGGTATCCTGGGTCGGTGTGGCAACCTATCCCAGGATTGTGCCCAATAGCCAGGAGACTGCTTAGACAGCACCAACCCTCTGCACAGAGTATGGTCCTCAATGGATGGATGGATGCCTGGTCCATGGGAAATATAAATGGTATGTGTTTTTGTGTGTTTTTACGGTGGCCAGAGGGCAAATCCTGCCACCAACTCCGAGAAAAAGGTAACCAACTGCAGGAGGACGTCCGTGCACACAGTTGGGCACCAGATATGGATGGCCATTGGCTAAAAAGGAGCTCCTCTGCCCTTTGACAGGTTTTGTTTTTCATCCTACTGGGTGTCCATATACATTCACCCTCCTCACGATGAAACTTAGCTGACAACAAAAATATGGATGCCACAAATCAGGTAACAAATCTCATATGTGGGACTGAGAAAATTTATCATGGTGCCAGTGACAGCTCATCTACTCTTCACAAAGGACACTGTGGGATTCTTCATGTCCACCAACTAATGCAGGCAGACAGGGCACCCGTTAACATCCATCCGAGGGATGGCACAATACATTGATGAATCTGCCTGTGGCAGAGCGATTTATCATGTATCACCGGCAACAGGCTAATTTACAAATTCCTGCCCTAACTACTGCTGAGAAGGCAAAGCCAACTACCCAGTTTAACCCTTCCCAAGAAACTGCTTCAGCAGTACTGGACTTGCCTTCAGGCAGAAAACCAGAAAACAAATTGAGGTGCCGTGAGGAGTGATGCAAGGGACACATCGGCCATTTTGGAGTTGATGCCATTTAGCATTATTTTAACCCTTACCCTATCATCCGAGCCTATCATCATCATATCATTAAAAATGTCGCTTACATCACTCCTCCTCGCGGGGCCTCAAATATGATAGCCCGTAGTCCCAACTTTCCTTCGATGGATTATCATTCCTTCCCACGTGTTGGTAGGTTGTTGTACTTGTTACTCTGCCACTGAAGGTGAAGGAGGTTATGTTTTCACCCCTTCCTGTCTTTGTTTGTCTGTCTGTCTGTGCACAGAAAACCTCAAAAAGTTGTGGACGGATCCGGATGAATTTTGTGGACAGGTTTGGAGTGTGACAAGGACAAACTGATTAGATTTTCATGAAGATCCGGATCTGGATCCTACTACTAGATTTTTAAAGTGATTCTTCACATTGAGAGATGGGGGTAAAAACAATATATAGCGCGATATCTCAAAAAGTTGTGGAGGGATTCAGACGAAACTTGGTGGACAGGTTGTGTGTCACAAGGGCGAATCGATTTGATTTTGGTGAAGACCCAATCCGGATCTGGATACGAGAATTATTTAATTTTCAAAGTGATTTTTTCACCATTGAGAGATCGGGCCAAAAACGGTATATAGCAAAGTATTTCAAAATGTGTTGGGCCTGATATGTTCTCGTGGATCAAGCATTATGTGGCAGAGGTATGTGCTCCACTGAGTGCCCTTGTGGTCATCTATATTTTTGTGGAGGGATCTGTGTCGGTTGGAATTGCCGGTCTTGTCTCGTCTCTTGTATTTCTCAATGGAAGGGGAATTAATGTTAAATATGGGAGGGTGAATATATTTCAGACCCTCCGACTGTATTTTGACTGTGTATGTACGTCGTACGATTGTATATTGTCCCTGAAAATAAATTCAGTGCATTTTCTCTTTTTTTGCACCAAAGTGCAGCTTTAACATAAAGTCTAACATTACAACGATTCGGGATTCCTCTTTGTGGTGGTTGTACCTCTGTTTGAACCTGGTGTTGGCTTGGCGTTAGGGTGGTCGCTGGGATCCTAGCATCCTGAGTTTGAGCCCACATTTTCCACTGAATTAACACCGGGGGTTGACTCAGCCTGTCATCCTTCCGAGGTTGGCGAAATGAGCACCAGTATATGGTAATAGGGACACTGCATCAGTGGCATAGCTGCACCCCTAACCAATGATGCAAACAGCAGCCAAAAGGCAGCACACAATGGGAACCCCTCTCTAGCCTGGGTCTGAATCCTGACCTAGCCGCAAACTGTCATCCCGGTGTTTCAATCGGCACCGTGATTCATAAATTCCTGCCCCACCAGTAGAGGACATTGTATCAGCCAATGATGCTACGTCACAGCTTTGTGCTGCATACGAATGAAGAAAAAGGAGCATAACTGAAGATTAACATCATGTCAAATGTGCGGTGTCTTAAAGATGTATGTTTGCTTCCTTGCAGCCCTTCTCCCAAGCAATATTGTGGGTGAACCACTGGGAGGACACAGAGTGATTGTGCAGATGAAAGTGTTGAGGACACATTTGTTGGCATTGAGAGTTCAGGACAACACAAGGCATTCAAGCGTGCAATGAATGCTGGAGCAGAGGAGCAAAGCGCAGACATTTATGAACAATAGGATCCTGTACCATGGAGGGACCACATCATTGACTTTCTTCTTGTGATTATCTCCTTGCTTCGGCAGAGGAATTTGTGCGATATACAGGTTAAAATTCTTGTTGGAGTTGCATTTGGTTGTTGAAATCGCTGAAAGAACAATAAAACTAGTGCAATGCTTGTTTCTCTTTGTACAAAAAAACAGCTCATTTGGAAATCTTGTGGCAGTAAGCTATGAATTTACTGTGAATAAATTTAATTTACAGCAAACTAACCCATGTTAATTACCATCGTGCAACCCTCTCAGGGCAGTCTGGTGCTGTAACTCTTACTTCAACCTGTTCACACCTGACTCGTATGCTTGCCCATTCTGGTTTAAACCGCATCTTCCATTCAGACCCTGCTCCAGTGGCCTCACAAGCATGTACAATTGGGTGTTTCGTGGACATCAGATTTACGATGCCCTGTGGGATGGACAAATGAACGTCTCCAACAAAAGTTAATGCACAAGTGAATCCATTTAAAGCAAGGATTGGGATCGAAATGATATATGGCATGTATGAATAATTTGTCGTGCATGGTGATTGTAGGGGTGCCAATGGGGGTATAAACGAGGTGGTTTCCCCCCAAAATATGTATTTGCTCTTCTCAGAAACGACACAATTTCGATGAAACTGACCACAACCTTTTGTCACCCGTGATGTACCAAAGTGTGTTTACGGCATTAAAAAAAAATCCATACGTATTTACTTTCTTCTCCGTTATATCCTTTGGGGTCCACACCTGCCAGTGGTTCCGTGGTTCTCTTATCCAGCGCTACCAGGTGAGCGCCCAGGGGTATTGCCCCTATTTTTGAGCTTTCAGCTAGCACAACAATAAAAGGCTTCCTTTCTTTTTTGGTATTTTTACCACAGGCTTCCAGCTAGTGTGTGTATGTACATATATATCTTTTTTTTCTTTCTTTTTTATGGGTGTAAACCGCTGGGACCTCAAAGGTTGGCATAGCTAACCCAAACTGAGGGAGTAATTTGGGTACAGATGGATACTCCTGATTTATTTTGTAGATATTACTATTTGTGGGGTATGTTATACATTGTAAGCATAACGAACCGTGCTTCCCCGTTGTCTCTGGTCGCTCACCTACATTTATTTTTTTTAATCATTATATATACTGGTATGTCCCGTACGTGCGTGCCCGTACGTGGGTGGCCGTACCTGCAAAAAAAAAAAAACTTTCAAACCGTGAGCCCGAAATAACAACCACACAGGCCGTTCCTCCGCTCTCGCATGCCCGTACGTGCAAACGCCCCCCCCAAAAAAACTTTCAAACAACAACCACACAGGCCGTTCTCTCGCTCTCACGTGCCCGTATGTGCGTGGCGTACGTGCAAACCAAATAAAATAAAATTTTCAAACCGCGAGCCAGAAACAACAACTACACAAGGCCGTTCCTTCGCTCTCGCATGCCTGTACGTGCAACCCCCCCCCCTCCCCCCCAAAAAACTTTCAAATAACAACCACACAGGCCGTTTCCTTCGCTTCTCGTAAACGATGACTGGATTGGGGCATTGTGTTTATCTATAAATGCGCATAAGAAATCGAGAAATTATTCGAATACCCTAAGTCATCACTATGCAGAATGGGTGCGTGCGGAATGTTCACATGCATTCCACGAATTATCGCTTGCATTGAAGTAACAACTGCTGTGATACACACAAAGTTAATTAAAATCAAGTTTACCTCCCTGTCTTGCTTGCCATGACATTCGCTGGCCATTGACATTGCCACTCCTACGCCACGGTAACTAAGGCACCGATCCCCATCGTAACTGCACGGCACAGTGATGTCATCGTCGGGCTGGCCGCGCACCGCCTACGAGCAACGTGTCTTTCATTGGTTGGTAAATAAATGGCCATAACTTGGAAGCACTTGTCCGATTAATAGTGTACGGCTGTGGAAATTCGCAGAACACCATAAAGGATATCCCAAGATTAGTTATGCTGATAAGTCCGTGTTCAGTTAGATTCCCCACCGTGGTCAAAGGAATTTTTCGTGTGGACAGGGCTGTGATCTTTGAGTTAGCAGTTATTCTTTGCTATCGTTATTTTGGACCAACCACACCAACCAACACAACCTTTTACAAGCACCCAACCACCACCACCCTCACAAACCACACCCCACGCCAACCACCACCATTACAACAACCACACCACAACCACCTTCTCCATAACCCACGCTACAACCCTCTCCGCATCGAAAACCGTCTCTGCCATGGAGAAAGAAGGAGCTCCACACCACAGCATGGGATTTTTCCTCTTACTTTCCCGTGCTTCGGATGGGGAGGGACGAGTGGAGGGAGAATAGAGAACGCTACCAGGATGATTGCTACGAAAAAACCCCGACCCACGAGGAAACGCCCCCTTCTGGAGTTCCCGCAGAGCTGGAAGGAGGGCGGGGCGAGAAGGGAGGGGGAATAAAAGGGCACGCTGGACGCAGCGCAAGAGGAGCTACGTGGAGGAACAAAGTCGAGAAGCGAAGGGAGTTGGTTGTTGGTCAGTCGTGGAGGTCTCGTCGGGGTGGAGCAGTCAGTCGGTGGAGGTGCTTGAGAGGGTCCATCGAGGGTCACCCAACCAAGTCACCACGAGGGTGGAGGTAACCTGCGGCGGCCTCTGGAGTCCCTTCGGTCAACCAGGCTCCTCGGACATAAAGGCCTACGGGTCCAGTCTGACTCCCTTGCTTTGAGGGGGTCTTTTTTGCTTTTATTTGTGTGAATGTTGTGGCGCCATGTCCCGCAAGTAGAACTGTGTAAGTGCTTGTAAATAATAATCATAGATCGTTGTGTAGTGCTTTTACCTTGCTCGTGTCTTGTCCCCTTCCCCCATTCATTGCATGACTGCTTATCCCTGTTTATATGTGCATTATAAATAAATGTCCTTGTGTGAATGTTAACCCGTTAGTCGTGTCCTTTTTTCCCCAATTGAACTGCTATCTTGCTTTCGGAATGTTAGTTGGTTTTTGAATACCGATAATAGAATCGGGTCCGGCGA
>CM068963.1:42782748-42799241 GCA_035128595.1 Eptatretus atami | reverse complement strand
CGGAAACGCCGCGGTGGATTCGAGCCGACCCCGCAGAGGAACAGAAGGTAGGCTGGATAATGGCTTTGGACCGGACGGGTTCTCCACGCAGGCGCGTTTGTAAAGCCCTGACGAATAGAGCACATGTGTCCGCGTGGGGAACCCCTCGAAATGCGAGGCTTGTTTTGAATGCGCAGGGTGACGTCGTGGCTGCATGGTTGGAATACCGGCAGGAGGGAAATCCCTGCCGGAGGTATCGTCCGAGGAGGGACGAGGTGCGCGAAGCGCGAGCAGCTGCCATGACGTCACGGGAAAGAGAGCAGGTTGCGAGTTGCACGCGCTGGTGTGCGCATAAAAAAAAAGAAAGCCTCGCTTCGGGTGAACAGGATTCCCTGGCGCAGGGGTGGAAGACCCCTTGCCCGGACAACAGGATACAACACAGTTAGGGGATGGTTAGTGTTAGTTAGACCGGCTTCATGGGGCAGGGAACAAGTCCTCATGGGCCCGTGGAATGGATTAGTTAGAGGGATTTTAGTCAGATTTGGATGAGAATGAAATGATATTTGGAAGACAGTACACAGACTGGGTGTAGTGGGACGTACCTTAGCTACGTAGTGTTAAATGAACGTGCTATAGTGTAAGGAATGACGAGGGAGCACGAGTTAGATGAGGCAATTTAGCTAGAGAATGGCAAGTGATCAGCGATGTGTCGAGAAGAAGAAGGAAAATGTACTTGGTGAGTGAGTGAGGGCCAGCGGCCTGAGTGTAATGGACGTGAATTGTGTATGCATGGATGCGATGAGTGATTGGGGGGAGGAATGTATTCCCACCAAGGGACCGCCGGGGTCCAGTTATAGTTAGTTAGGGGTTAGTCAATAATTGACAAAAAGAGGTCGTTTTTGCTGTGCGTAGGAAAGTAGGCTCGAAACCCATTTGAGGGGTGCAGGAGCCTGTTGACGCGGCTGGGAGCCGCTGCGAACGTGGAGTATCGGCTTAGTGGGTACCCCGGCACCGGGCTAGTCGGCCACGTAGGCCAAGGGTCCATGGGGGGCCGAGGATAGTGTATGACAACGGTGTGGCCCGCGCATGAACTGCGGCCGTGGCGGCCAAATGCCACGGGGGGCAGCGGTACTGGCACTGGTGACCCTCGGAAAGGGACTCGGGGCGGCCATACATGCCACATGGGCATACGAGGGGAGTCGCCAGGGAGGGCACCTCCCCACGTTTTTAGGGAGAGCTGGTAGCTCGGAGCAGTTGCAGGCCCGGGGTCGTGCCATAAGCTGGAGAATCGCAGAGGTGTGTTCCTGCCGAAGGAGCCACGCGTCCCAGCCACAAAACCGTGCGACGGGCCGAGGGAAAAATTTGAGGGCGAGCCGCGAAATGTGAGGACACCCAACACAGGCGACGGGAATCTTGTTATGTAGAACACGCAGTTTAAGCGAGAGAGCACTTTGAAAGCCCCGGTAGTTTAGGTTAATAAATGTTAGCGGAGTTAGGAGATGTACCCCTCGACCATCCATCCCTTCGCTCGTTGTGGGACACTGGACTCACCGTGGCTTGAAGTTTGATCGCTGAGTATCTGAGGAGGCCAATTCTGAGGCTTTATCGGGCCTCCGAGCACGGAACACTAGCTCTCCACTTATTCCCCTCCGAAGGAAGGGAACGTAGGGGTTGGGGTAGGCTAGGTGACAGTTAGGTTAGCCGGACAGCAGACAATAAAGCGGGTTAGGGAGACGAATTTTCTAGGGGAAATAAAATAAAATAAAACAAAAAAATAGTTGGGGCTAAATTGGGTGGATGTTCAAACTGATGGGGTGTGGTATGTACGAGAGGACAGGCAAAGGCGATAGAGTTGGGAGGAGAAGTAGGTAGGTCCGAGCCCGCCTTCCGAGTCGCAGCACCACCGCACTCCTCCGCACACCTGCAGGACGAGACAAGAGGCCGCAAGCTCACCTGCCGGCCTGTTTTTACTACAAGGCCTGTGCGTCAGCTTCAGCACTGCCGGCTGTTTTTGTACAAGGCCTGTGCCGGTTCAGTTCATCTGGCCGGCCTGTTTGCTGCAATTGCCTGTGCGGTCAGCTTCACCAGCCGCCTGCTTGCTACAACGGTCCTTTCTTGCCTTTGCCATGCCTTTGGCCTTGCCCCATGCCTGCAGCCCTTGTTCTTGCATTTGCCCCATGTCCATCCATCACCTGTTGCCCAGACTATCATTTTCTAGCAGGAAACTGCCATTGCAGGCAGCCGCACCAAGGAGACTGCATTGTGTGCACCCGTGCACCGTTTGTGTTACTGCGTCATGTCAAGGGGAAGGCCTAGGAACTGCATTGGTGCAAGCCGGCCATACTCCCTATCACCTGCATTTGTTTCATGAGCCAGAGACTCGCGTGTGAGCAGCCTTGGCTCCCTGCTTGAAGAATGCCTGTGGGATTGCGCGCATAGCCGCCGGTTAGGTGAGTTGCCTTTCAGCAGCTGAAGACTTGAAAAGTTTGTGACAGACAACGGGCCTTTTTGAAGCAGGCCCCGAAGACATCCGACTTCAGCTCGCGGAGCGCCAGCAATGAAATACTGACTGACCCAATGCATGCCCATTTTTCACAGAGCTCCCATCAGTCCTTGGCCATGTTAGTGTAAATTATAAGTTATAAGTTAAAATTGTACATGACTTTTGCTCCCCTGCATGTGTGTCATACGCCGGAATTTATTTAAGTCGTCCTGCCTGATGTGGGTTTGTTTAGTTTACTCACTCAGGTTATTTATTTTTGCGGACACGATACACTAATGTCGCACTCAGGATCGAAGATTAAAATGTACTAGGGGAAAACTCTACACATGATGGCCACGAAAAATGTGCGACGACTCCGGACGAGTCTGTTAAAAAGGTGGAGGTGTAGGTTACGGCTGTTGGAAATCGCAGAGCAGCATATAGGTCCTAGATCAGTTATTGCCAGATAAGTTTCTGTGTGTCACGATCCGTACACTCCCACCCTGTTGTCTAATGGGAATTATATTCGTGTGATCCGGGCTGTGATCTTTGAGATAAGTGGTTTTTCTTTTACTATCGTTATATTTGACCAACCACCAATCACTCTCTCACCATGCCAAACCACCAGCCACCTCTCCACAACGCACTCCACCAACAAACACGCTCTCCATCAACCACCTTCTCCAAGCAACGCCAACCACCTTCTCCACAACCAACCACCTTCTCCACCACGCAACCACCATCTCACTACACCAACCCACCCTCTCCAAAACCGCCGTCACAACAAACGCACCATCCTCAACCATCCCTAATCCACATCTCCCCCCGATAAACTCAAGCACAACAACGTCCGCCTTCACCTTCACTCCGAAGCGACGCCATCTTTGCGCCAGCCACGGCGAGTCCGCCATCGAACGGCATCGCTGCAGCAGATGCGGAGTCCGCTCACCGCGCGGGTCGTGATCTCGCCGCACGTCGCTCGCCGCGCGGGTTCGGTATCTCAGCGCACTCCGCTCTGTTGCAAGGCTTCGTTCCGAGATTCGGACGCGAGAGCGAGAGGGGCGGGAGCCAGTGGGTCAGAGTTGAGAGTGAGAGATCAGATCTCGTCTCTCGGGCCTATAAAAGGGCGAGCAGTAACGCCAGTCTGGAGGTCAGTCGTAGGAGTGATCTGTCGAGTCCGGAGCGCCTGGAGCCTGAAGTCGGTAGAAAAGCTGGAGGAGAGCGGTGGAACGCGAGGTGTGGAGCACGGCCAACCTGCTGTGCCGCGCGGCAGCTGCCGTGTTCGTGTGCGAGCCGGAAGGAGGTCGCCAACCAGCATACCGAACGGTCTGAGGTGATCGGGTCTCGGAACAGTCCGAGCATCGCTGAGGACGGGACGGTCTTAAAGCAGCATCAAACATCAGAAAGAGCAAAGACCCGTCGTTCTCTCAGGCGTTTCCGCTGGGGCCCGAATCACCAGGCGCGGCCGAAGCCAGCCGTTACACTAGCTACCGTGGGACGGAATTCGCCGGACGCCCAGCGGAGGCAAGGTAACCCTGCGCGGACCTCGGGAGCTCCTTCGTCCTCAAAGCTCCACGACATTAGAAAGACCCGAGAGGTCCAGTCTTACCCCCTTTCTTTGAGGGGGTTTCCTTGCTTCTTTGTATGGAGTTTGTGGCGCCGAGCCGTCAAGTAAACTTTATGAGTGACCTTACAAATAAATAAGACGAGCGTCAGCGGCTTTGTCTCTCGGTCTTGTCCCTGCCCCATCCATTGCAACTAGCATGCGTGTTTTGCATTCATTCGCTTTTCTCTGGCTTTTTCGTGCGCTTGAATACGCTGACTGCATACGGCTGTGATAAATTTGGCTTGTTTGAATGTCGACCTGTTCGTCACGTCATTTCCCTCCATTGAATTGCCATCCTCGAATAATAGCGGCTTTTAATAGCCGATAAATAGAAATCGGAGGGCCGCGAGGCCTCCGTGATAATACCCCGCTCGGTTATCCCAACACGGAGCGAGCTGCTTAGCGCTCGTGTCCAGGCCGCCTCGCTGATGGTAAGCATCTCTGGCGGTTATCTACCGCGCGAGATTAATTAGGTAATCGATTATTTTGCGCGATCGACCCTGTACGCGGGTAGAGTGCGGACAAGTTGTGTGCGTGCGTTGGAGCACACCACGTGACGCGTTTTCGGGCTTGTTGGAAAGTCGCGGACTGAATTGTCCGTTTCCAGTGGGCGTACGGCCGCGATTCGGCTAAAACGGCTGTCCGGCACGCCGGCGTGGCGAGAATTCTAACATGTGTCAATGCCAGGGAGCATACAGAATACCCTCCCCATGTTGAATCGCCGGGAAATGAGTGCCATTTCCGGGACATGTCCTCGCACGGGCAAGGGCCAATTCTTGGGAAGCGTCCGTGCATCGACGGGGCACTCAAACTCACTACAGCCGGGCTCCTGATCCGCATTAGGCTCTCCTTCGCCAAATAACTATAAAACACGAGAAGATAGAGACTTGCTGGCTTGGTCAGCAGTACGCAGGATGAAAGGCAGACAGAGCTCATGGAAGAGCAGAGCGATGGCTGAGTGAGTGATCATGTGCCGGCAGGTGCATTGATTGTGGCAAGCAGAATAAACAATTTAAATGAGATAGCTACACGTAAGAGGTGCTTCCCCACAATTGTCTCCTTTTTTTGTCTCGTGGCGAGGGCAAGTCCGGAAACAACCATTCTTTTCACAGAGCGACACAAGGGCCACGCCTTCCATTTCTTCTCTGCACCTTCATCACATTCAACCCCTACCTCACCCCCCACCCATTGCACCGTCCCGTGACCGCACACCATTAGACACCCTCGTTTTGCCAGTCCGACTGGGTTCTTCGTTGGTTCAACCGCGCCTTGGTAACCAGAAGGTGAGCAAACCACCTCAAACTTTCTTGCTCAATCGGTGCAGTGGACCCCTTTAATCTTTAGCCGTTCCTCAGGTCGCGCCCAAATTGCACAGCAACACAGAAGGTGGAATGCATGGAACGTTTCTTACCTTTTAAAGGTAATTATGAAAACGAGGGGTAAAAGTGGACGGTCGAGCAGTTCGAAACAAACCATGCGCAAGGAAGACACAAACAGGAGAATGGGGACACCCACTGTTGCACAATGATGAGAAATAAATAAACACTAACCCACAGATGGTGCAACAGATCACCGTACAAACATTTAAATTGCAGGTAGGACTTTCATCGACTCTTGGTGGTTGTCATGCAGGACTTCATTGCAACTCGGTTTTGATGCAGGAGTGGAGACGACGAAGCCATGATGAAGATGCAACCAGAAAGATTAGCACCTTGAGATTGCACCTTGCGCAGCCTCGTGACCCCCTGCAATGCTTCTTTTCACATTCGTAACTCCTGCATGCCATTGGACTCTGGTGTGTCCTTTCTCTCCTCTCAAGGTCCTTCTTCCCATGTCAGTCCCCCCTGCGTTCATCACACCTAGTCCACTGCATTTTGAGGTGACTGCATGTCCTTTTACCTGGAGTGTCTCACTCTTCAAATCCATGTCCCCCCCCCCGCCACACGTTTTCTTCGAAACAATCCTCCACTCCCATTTTGTATCAAAAACACAAAAAAAAATAGTAATAAACCGAAGAACCTATACATGTGCATACAACACGCGCTGTAGATACCTGATCCACAGAACATATCGGACCCAATTCATTTTTGAAGGATATCATGCTGACCAGACTATAGCGTTTTGCCCTATCTCTCATGTGGGAAGAATCACTTTAAAAAACTCTAGTCGTCGATCCGGATCCAGATCTCAACCAATTCAAATTATTGTTCATGGTCACACACCCAACGTTCAGGTTTCATCCAAATCGTCACACAAAAGACAAACAACAGAAAGGGTGAAAACATAATTTCCTTCACCTGCGGTGGTGGAGTAAAAACAACTCGAGATGGTGACATGGCAGACTTGAAAGGGAGAATGCTTTTTTCTGTTTGCATTCCCTGCGAAGCTGTATTGCCACAGTAAGAATTCTTACCCCCAGCACACTTAAAGGACGTCCCCGAGAATGATGGAGAACAAAGTTCACAGTTTCATAAAGTTTTGTGGTTACTCCCTGCTCTTTCACCCCTTCGCAGCCTTTTTCCAATCAACTCATGTACCTCCACCACCAAAGCGTGGATGGAGTTATGTTTCACCCTGCCGATCTGAGGCAGGATATCGCAAAAGGTTATGGATGGACTTGGACGAAACCTGTGACAGGTTGGTGTTGACGAGGAAGAATTGATTCGATTTGGTGAAGATCAGATTCAGATACAAGAATTAAAAAAAAAATTTTCCTTTTCAAGTGATTCTTCACCATTGAGAATGGGCCAAAAACGATGATTCCAAAGGTTGTGATGGATGGCAACAAAACTTGGGTGGATGATGAGTAGGTGACAATAACAAGCTCATTATTTTGTTTAAGTTCGGACGCAGATTCGCCGAGAAGTGAGAAACGCAAAACGAAACTGTCAGCCTGGCGGAACGTTCTGATCTCCCGAGTGCATTTTATTACTGTCTGTTTCTGCAATAGTACACCAGTGAAATGTAATTTGGAGAGCCATTCAAAAAGTTAGAGGAACAGCTTCTTTTCAGAATACCATCCACGACTTTATGCCTGGTGACTAGGCATCTTGGATTCTGAGTTCAAATCCCCTCAGCCATAGAATTAATACAGGTGGGGTTGACGTCTGCTGTATCCTTCTTGAGGGTCCCGGGAAAAATGAGTGCGAGCTTGTTGGTATCCTGTGGTCGGAGGTGGCGACCTGTCCAGGAATTGTGCCCAAGTAGCGAAAGAGATTGCTAGACAGCACCAACGCTCTGCAGTAGTATGGTCCCCAATGGAGGATGATCCAGACTTTCTCATCATTTACAAATTACTTGCTCAACACACCCATGGACATATGGTCTGTGTAGCAAAAGGTGCAGTACATCTCTGTTCTACAGGTAGTCCAAATAGGTAGCTCAATCTGCGAGAGAAGCTTGACCGCAACAACGGGAGATGTTTCAACTGAAATCGCGAAAAACCCACTTCCTGGCATACAGTATGAAGGACAAATCAAGTCGACTGACAAACCTGTAAAACTGTTCATTTACTTGAACCGTTCTCATTCCTTGAGCATTTTTTAAATCGCCTCCCTCCCCCCCCAATAATTGCATTCCAATTTGTTTGTTGTGTTTTCAAAAACATCTGTCAATGCAGTTTTCCATGGAACTGCTAAATAGTGCGAACCAACAAGTTTTGGAACCTGTTAAGCCTTCTTTCTCTCTTTGCCTTTGGATAGAGCAACAATTGAAATGTTTTGGATTGCTTGTACAACAATCTTCGCTATGGTCGTTGATCGACTCGGCGACGTGCGCACATTTCTCGTCTGAGACTCGTTTAGTTGGGTCGACTCTGCTTCCGAAGTTGGAAGCACCTTTTGAGTAACTGTCGTTCGTGTTGCATCCTCATCGTCGTTCTGTGTGCGCTTCATATGCTGCGCAGCCGTCGATTCCACACAGACCTCAGCAAGCCTTCTCCCACTCCTGCTCTACCAGGTGGAAAAGTGCATGGCTGCTCTGGCATCTTCCACCGATGAATGGCCGTTGCGTTCCCATCTGAAACAATCCAGTTAAAAAAATATTAGGGGCAATGGTTATAACGGTAAACAATACATCAGTATAGGTGATGTAGAAACAGGCAGAGAGTGTATCGTGACATTACCGTGCATCAGGATTTGATGACAAGCTCAGTTGCAAGGTTACAATGAATGCGAGAGGGGCTTATTATGCAGCCCCACATGGATCCCTCCCCTCAATGTGTCTTCCATTGAAGGGTTAAACTTGTTTAGAACCTCATATGCTGTTTGGTAGTGTTAATGAATGTATGTTAATGTGAATACGTTAATTGTGTTGTTAAATGTAGCATAACGAGGGTGAGATGCGTGTGAACAACAGCATAGCAGTCAGATTGGCCTTTGCTCCATCCAGGGAATATCCCGCTACACTTGTGTGATTCAATGATGCGTCTTAACGCAAGAGTTCTAACGCTAAAAGTTATATGTAATAATTGTAAAAAAAAAAACAACTAATCGAATATCCCACATCTTCACCAAAATCGAATCAATGTCCTTGTCACATCACCCAATCTGTCCGTCACCAAATTACATCATCAGTCATAACTTTTTAGATGTTCTGTGAGCAAGCGCCAACAGGGTGAATACAGTAACCTCCATTCACATTCGGTGGTGGGGTAATAATTTGAGAAGTAAACGAGACCATGAGGCTCGTGCCCTGGACCAATCCCAATTGCAAAATCAAACTCATCAACACTGTGCAGAAAATTTATTCCAGAGCCCAAAGGGGTAGAGTTAGATATTGTGAAGCGCTGTGGCAGCAACTTTCTGTGCAGAATCTTCTTCATTCTGTCCTGCACACATCTTCAGTCATGGCAAAGTCTCCACTACCGCATATTCCATGGTCAGACACTGGAAGAGATTCACATCTGCAAATTTCTGCATCTCACCATCAGAAATAACCCTTCTGGGCAACCCACATCTCAAAGTGATTTCAAAGCCAATCCGCAGACTGGGCATCGTCATCATTCCAATAAATTCCTGAAAATCGATCTCAGCTAACAGGCCTATAATCGTAACCCCCTGTGGGAGCGGCAGATGAGGTCAATGTTATCTTCCTGCGTATATAGCTTATACCTGGTGTTTGCTTAATGGTTTAGGTGTGGCTTAGATGCCAAGGATCCTAGGTTTAAATCCACCAGCTGAAGTAATACCCAGTGGGGTTGGACTCTGCCGTCATCTCTTCGAGGCAGCAAAATGGAGTGGCCAGTTTGCTGGAATCCCTAGTGTCGGAAGTGGCGACCCATCCAGGATGCCAAGAGCAAGGAGACGCTAGCAGCAGCAACACTCGCACAGAGTAGCGCTCATGGATGGATGGATGGTATATAGATTACAGTAACTAAAGGCTCGGGCAAATTAATCTGGAGGAACATGATTTAAGCCGATTCCGATTAACAAAGGACATTGTCGTGTGCCAAGAGGGGTTTACCCTACCTGGACGGTAGCCAAAAGTTCGACCGCTTAGAGGTGACACACGTGATCCCTTGGAGCTGAACACTGATCCTTGGAGAATATCGTGTGGTGGAGGAATGGCGGGCGGCAAGGGCTAGTAGCAACGACGCAGACAAAAAAAACAGCCAACAGCACAAGTTTTATAGGAGTAGTTAGGCGTGATATTCAACACAGGGCTCAGAACCGCTGTGAACTTCTTTTCACCATCGCACTTGCCCGACGCCAGCTCCTGTGCAAATGGCACCGCCTTCTTCCCCGATGACCCAACACAGGCTCCGAGGCAACGGTCTCACACGACCAATCGAACCAGTCATGGGAAGCCATCTGTCTCATCACATGGCAAAATCCGCCTCTGTACGAACACGAGAATCATGCACCTCTTCACTGTGTCAGGGGACCAGCCAGAGCTCCGTCTTCAATCGCGTTCCTGACAGACCCTCCTTTTGCTCCTTCTCGTGTCCTGACTCCGAATCTAACTTGATCCTCCTCTCTGACGTCACGCCCATAATCATCCACTCCAGGCGGCATGGTTGCCTAGTTGTCCATTCTGGAGGCAGGGTTTTCTTGCCCTTGGAACGTGCACATTGGTTGTTTTTTTTGTATACAATAGTCAATGTCATGAGAGCCAACCACACAGACAGTACAACAAGGGGAGAAGGAGACAAGAGACTTTCCAGACAGTACTATCGGAGAGCCAAAGTGAGAGTGTGAAGATTTGTCCGGATTGAAGACATATTCCACGTGTGGACCAGTTTGGTGATTTTACCAGATCTGCAGAGCGAAGAAGCCTGCTGCTGGCCAATCGAGGGATGAAGTGTAACGGCAAAGGGTGGACACAGCAAAGAAGATAAAGAGGATTTCCAGAGTCAGAGAGAATATTCATCGAAAACCAGAAAAATAACAGGGACCCAGAACACTACCTTGAGGAACTCCAAGCCTGGAAAAGAAGAGGGGTGAAGAGAACTCATTTAAGGGCCACACGTTGCTGTGAAAGAGGAGACAAGTCTAGAACCATGAGTGGAGATGTCTTTGGATACCGACAGGAAGAGAGTTTGGGTGACAAGGAGGGTGCCAACCAAACAAAGCAGGAATAACGTCTAGGAGATTATATGTGCTGCATTGAGGACCTCATCCATTGTTGGGGAGCAGAGCAGCATTATCTACGGTAGGTGACCGAGTTGACCTGGTCTGAATTGTTGTTGTGTTCTGTCTGAAACAGAAGGACGTGATCCTTTATCGCGTTTTGAATCAAAAACATAGGAAAAGGTCACATGGGGCAATCACGTACTGGGAGAATTATCCTTAATTTAAACCAAAACAACCCCCCCCGTTGGTGACACGTAACACTAAGTCACAGTAAACCTACCGATTTACATCGAAATGTCCTACAACGTCTTGGTCTCACGACCATCTACTCTATACAATACCGTTTTCTATGAATGCATACTCTACCCACACAAACATAAACATAGTTGTAATTGCCTCACGCTCTGTTCGAGGCGATAACTTTTCAGTTTTTCGCATTAAATTTGAGCATTTCGTTTTTTGTCATCAAATTCAAGAAACCTTACAACAAGAATATGGAGAAAATAATTAAAAAACATGACCGTGCATCACCTGCATCCGGAAACAACAGTCATCAAACCCCTCGACCCCTTCGACCCTGTTATTTTTTAATTTTAATGTTGTGAACAAACTTGGTACATAATAGGTGATGAAGGTTGTATTAAATTCATATCGAATGTGTGTGTATGTCATAGAAGAAAGCAAAATAACTATTTTCATTGTGGGGTGAGGAGGGGACAAACTTGACCCAGTTTGACCTCTGGTGACCCCTTTAAACCTAATTCTTAATGCGTGAACAAAACCAAATATATTTTAAGCAAGTTGGTCAAATCCTATCAGTAGTTTCGAGAAGAAGTGCAAGTTTTAAGGACGGAAGGACTGAGACATGCATTCCATAAGCTCCCCGATCTACAGTTCCAGGTGAGCTAACAAAATAGGTTACAAATATAAAAGGCAACGTCGTAGTGATTAAATAGCCATTATTCCATCCGTCGCCATGGCCGCGAATGTCAACCTGAGAGCCCAATTTTTTTTATTGAGGTTCGTTTTTGTTTGTTTTAAAAAATAAACGTAAAAAAAAAAAAATAAAATAATAATAATCGCTTGGCGTGTTTATTTATTACCATGACGTTTACTGTGGTCTGTCCAGGCCATAACATTTTTACCCAATTGAGCTTTTGTCATCAAATCTTCAACAATCCTTTATTATGAGAAAAATGAAAAACATACAATTTTTTCCCCACGAAAACAAAAAACGAGGGGATGTGTAAAGCGGCTCAGTCAGTCAGTCCGTCACGCTATCTCTCCGAAAAGGGTTTGGCAAATTCAGGGCAGATTGGTGGTTGTGATCTCCACATGGCAAGAAGTTCAAGAGCAGGTGTCATTTTTGGTCCTGCCCTCCTGGGGCAGGGTTGAAAGGTCGTCAAAGACCGAAAAATGCAAATTGCGGCACATTTAAAATGTCAACTTTGTATATGCAATCCATAGAGGAACGCATTTAATCATCACACCATTGTGAAAGCCTTTATCCCTAAGCAGCGTGTCAGCTTTTTTGTGGGCTCCAAGTCAGGTACCCTTTCTGGTGGCAATGTTTTTACGTGCCGGTGCTCCTTCTGACGCAACCTTAGTCGCCTTCGACCTGCAGGGATAATACCAGTATATGGTGCTCATTTTGCTGACCTTCGGCAAGGATGATCAGGCTTGACGTCAACCCCCTGATGCTACTACTCAGTGGGCCAGCGGGGCTCAACTCAGGACCCGCAAGGATCCCAAGCCACACGCTTAACCACTGGACCCACACCAGCGTCATGAGGAACGCATTAATATTTAATGATTTTGTGGGATTTGACCCCCGGTTCATGCAATTCAAGGGCTTGAAAGCCTTTGAACGAAGGGTGGGGATTTAGGGTCACGGGTCCAAAACAGAAGAATTTTTTTAAACTCAAAATTCCATATTGGTCATTCCTGGTGGAACTTTTCAACTTTGCTCGAGGGGGAAGTGTGGGGATTTGCGATGTTGCCACCATCGACTTCGCTTGGTTTGATAACCTACATAAGTTTTTTCTTCCATAAAATGAAGCCAAGCAACACGCAAATATCTTTGTGTAAAAAAAAACAACAAATTCTGGGACATGGAACGATGTGAAACAGAAGCACATTGTAAAATACTGACAGTTGGAGTGGACAAGTTGAGCACAACAAGACCCAGAAAGAAAAAAAAAGAGAGAAAGAGGAGGAGGAAACACAGTAACATGCAAAAAGTTTGGTTGATTGAGGTATGTGTGGTGATAGGATGGGGAGAAGTGGGGAGGGTAAAAAGAAAAAAATCACAATAGGGAGGGAAGGTGAGGGGAGGAGGGAAATGAGTAGGGAGGAGGGGCTGTTTGCTTTTGATGAGCTCTTCCACCAACTTCGAGCCTTTGAAGGAAGATATTTATCATTGATCAGTCCTTACTTTCCTCAATTTTAGAGCATTCCCATGGATTGAAATGCAACTTCATCAATCAAGCCTCAAAACCCTTACCGCTCGCTCGACATACCAGGTTGAACAGGAGAAAGCAGAAACATACCTTTGTTGGAAACGCGGTGCTGGGGCTCTCCCCTTGTCAAAAGGAATTTCCTACAATAGCTAACAAAGTGATAATGGGTGGGTTTATTAGAGAGACATTGCGAACAGAATTATTATACAGAGTTTGAAAGAACCCAGAACAAAATGGAGAAACTTTGTTGAAATATGCAAACTTGCCTGATTCGTTCAAAGGGCTTTAGTGAGGTACTTACAAATGAAGAGTACTTGGAATGGGAAACGTGGGCCACTTCTCGAAGCAATTTACCGAAGTGTCGCCAAGGTGAAGAAGCATAAATGAATACATGCAAGTCATGGGTGAAGGCATGAACCAACCTACCACTTGTCTGAAGCATCTTTTCAATCTGCAGACAACGATTGTACATGCCATACTTGCATCCAAACAAATAATCTGTACATCATTAAAATGCAGAAATGAAGTCTACAGTGTTTTTTGTTCGAGATGGCACCGCAACATATGCAGGTTAAATTTACCTTCATGCCAAGTAGTCTGATACAATTGACCTTGTTGCATATCTTATTCTGCAGAGAGCAAAACAAGCTTGAATATTTAGAAACCACACTAAAAATTGCGAATTATGGTGTCTATCTGGTAACAGTTTGTTGACTTAACCAATCTACCAAACTGACGGAAGACAAGGTTTCACACGAATGGAGGTTGTAGCAAACTTCACTTGCCCTTTCCCCTCTCCAAGGGTTTCTGCTGGGAAAAATCCGTATTAGGTGTTAAGACAGCCAATATGTTGAAGACAGCTAACCCTAACAGTAAAATAGTTAAGAAGTAATTCCTGTTAAGACCTAATCGTGCGTCTTGCCAAGGCCGCTCTGTCTAAGCCAAAAGTAATACACGGACGAAATGAAATATACACTATAATGTTAAAGAACCATAATTAATGTCAATAAATCCCCCCCCCAAGGAATGTCCTCCTGGACGAATTTCCGTGTAACAATGTATAATAGCTTATCGTGGCATATCGGGGCACACGCTAACAAGTAAAAGAAATATTATAAACACAACAACGTGATCATACTTTTTAAACGTCGTTACTGTGTCAATACTAAATGAAAGAAATCTGGAGGAAACGCCGAAACATCCTAAGGCAGTCTATGCTTGGTCACTCCCCACACAGACTATGGACACATCCGATCTGTTGTACATCGATATATACCGCCAGAGAGAAAATAACAGACCTTCCTGTCGCTCACGGAAGGTGGATTGTACTCGTGCTAAATTGGCGAAGTAGACAGGCAGAATCTCTCCACCATTACTTTTTGCACAGCCTCAATTGGGGGCAGCACACTTAGGAAGGCATGCTGTCTGTGAAACCCAATCGTACAGTTATATTAATTTGCTCTGTCAAGTACGAAGAAGGGTCAAACCCATATTATTAAGAATGACCTGTAATAAGGGAAGGAATTGTATAACTACAGCAAGTGGACCAACTTCAACATGTACACCAGATAAGGTGGCAGCAATTATTGTTTCGCTGAAGGTGGAGCAGGTATACGCTGCTTTACAGTGGATTGAATAGGCCATTGGGTGACCGCTTGCTATCTCTATCACGTCTCCACAGCAGCGAAGGTTTCAACCAAGCTTTGTTTCCCATTCCCGTCGATGCTCGATCCAGGTGTAGCGCCTTTTAGTTATTTATTTCTATTGTTAAGAGTTAAATTATTTATGCGTCCATGTTCCAGTTACTCCCTATCACCCCCAATACCCAATCGCCTCGGTAATCTACTTTGGTCACGAATAAAACCCTTAAATTAAGATTAAGTTTCATTGGTTCTAGTGACGCGTTTGCACGCGGACAAAGCCCCATTAATCGGACTGGTCCCAAGGAGTAACAGCCAGTTCGGTCCTATCCGCTCCACGTTGGTCTTGAATCGGCCTGAACACTCATCTGGTGTAGTTTCATCTACTGTACGAGAGGATTCACCGAAGAGTTTAATGAAGGCACCCTGAAGTTGAGCCTGTTGCAAGTTTTTGTTTAATTACATTAGAAGTTTTGAAACATAATTTTTTTTCACCCAAATCTTGGATTTCTTCCTTGGGGAGGAGGGGTGCAATTGCGAATTAAATCCGACCGATAGAACCCATGGATGTGTTTTTTGGCCGCACATAAGATAGCAGGTTTTGCTTCATATAGGTAACCCAGGCTATTTTTAATTTTCCGGGTGCGATCGGAGGCAGAGATCTGTTGCCGTATACACCACGCGGGCTAAGGAGGATGCATCTGAAGAATATTGAGCAGGCATTTGGAACAAGATCACCGTAAGGGTGGATACTTCTGCTTGAGTAATAATTTGTTTGAACTCTCTGAGATTTTTTTTTTTAATGGATAAATATTTGTATCAAAATCACATATTACACAAAGGCCCTGAACAAATACATGCTATCCAAATGTATCGATGTTTCGGTATGGAGCTGCTCATTTGTCCACATACTTTTTCCCGCGCTTGGCGAAAATGGTACTCTGCAATCTTCATGTGAATGCGTAACCACTGTAGCATTCGATAGTCCACAATTCCTATGCACTGGTCTTACATAACAGTCATACCGACCTCAGCCGTCATAGCTTACGATAACTGCAAGCCGAGCCAGCTCACGCCTCATCCCATGGGACGTGATTCCTACCCCATTTCACAGTGCCAGTCGGCCAACTCTGTAGATAATAATGGAACAAATGCCAAACATCATACGATGTTCAGGGTCCGATGACCTCATTATCTTGACCTAAGCTACAGCAACATCTGGAACACCATGACTTATAAGAATAGTTCAACCCCATCATTTTTCAAGCGGCAGTTCGTAGCTAGACCTTGTTTGCAAATTGGAGGTACACACAGAATATGAATCCTCTCTGCCAACACGTTCAAATTTGGTGTGCTGTTACATCTTTCTTCTTCTTTCTTGACATAAATCACATCTCTCTTTGCCAAATGCTTTGCAGATTGCTCTCTTATCAATAAGATTGCTCTCTTTGCATTGCAATTGCTCTCTTTCTTGGCAGATTGCTCTCTTTCATTGGCAGATTGCCTCTTCATTGGCAGATTTATTTCCGTGACACACGCACCCCTTTCCAGTGCAACTGCCAGCTGGTGAACCCACACCATGCGGCGAAACCGATTTCCCGCCGCTTGCACTGCTCAAGCTTAGCCAATCATTCCAGCACATGCGCTTTGTTGATGTGTGGCGCCGCACAAAATCGTAATGCTTGGCGATATGTATGCGTGTTTTTTCGTTGCACATTAAGTGTGAGTGCAACTCCCCGTAAGCGTGGATCATTC
>CM068963.1:42765740-42782723 GCA_035128595.1 Eptatretus atami | reverse complement strand
TCCATGTTATGGCGTGCTTGTAAGCGATTCCCCGTTGTGTAAAGAAACCGCGTGTGTGAAGTAATATGGTGTGCGTGGATTGCAAAGTGTGGCCGAAATGCGTGCATACCCAGCACGCCGTGTGTGGATGACAGCACCGTGTGTAGTTAAACCACGGTGCAATGCGAGTGAAAGGGCATTGCGTGAGTGAACGGCCGTGGTGTGAAGCAGAGACCGTTGGTGTGAGGTCGCTGTATGTGAGGGAGATGGCCGGTTGGCATGCCAGCCAACATGCAATACCGCATGTCCCGGTGTGAATGTGCATGTCGAGGTGTGTGCAGCGCGGGGCACGTGGAGTTGTGCGCAGAGTGCGACGAAGACGGTGCCTGACGGGACAAGCGGCGAGTAGCGTCCGTAGCTGGTTTTGGGGACCGGTGCCGGGTTTGCAACGGGCAGCACGCGTCGGGGGCTCCGTGGTGCTTTTTGCGTAACGCCACGAGGCCGCGTCGTGTGCGGCGCCACAGCGAGTGAAATCCGGTCCGGAAACGCCCCGCGGTGGATTCGAGCCGACCCCGCAGAGGAACAGAAGGTAGGCTGATAATGGCTTTGACCGGACGGGTTCTTCCACGCAGGGCGCGTTTGTAAACCCTGACGAATAGAGCACATGTGTCCGCGTGGGGGAACCCCTCGAAATGCGAGCTTGTTTGAATGCGCAGGTGACGTCGTGGCTGCATGGTTGGAATCCGGCAGGAGGGAAATCCCTGCCGCGATGCGTAGATGGTACCGTCCGAGGAGGGACGAGGTGCGCGAAGCGCGAGCAGCTGCCATGACGTCACGGGGAAAGAGAGCAGGTTGCGAGTTGCCACGCTGGTGTGCGCATAAAAAAAAAGAAAGCCTCGCTTCGGGTGAACAGGATTCCCTGGGCAGGGGTGGAAGACCCCCTTGCCCGGACACAGGATACAACTAGTTAGGGGGATGGGTTAGTGTTAGTTAGACCGGCTTCATGGGGCAGGAACAAGTCCTCATGGGGCCCGTGGAATGGATTAGTTAGAGGGATTTTAGTCAGATTTAGGATGAGAAATGGAAATGATATTTGGAGACAGTACACAGACTGTGGATGTGTAGTGGGGACGTACCTTAGCTACGTAGTGTTAAATGGAACGTGCTATAGTGTAAGGAATGACGAGGGAGCACGAGTTAGATGAGGAATTTAGCTAGAGGAATGGCAGTGATCAGCGATGTGTGAGAAGAGAATGGAAAATGTACTTGGTGAGTGAGTGAGGGCCAGCTGGCCCTGAGTGTAATGGCGTGAATTGGTAATGCAGTGGATGCGTATGAGTGATTGGGGGGAGGAGTATTCCCACCAAGGGACCCCGGGGTCAGTGTATAGTTAGTTAGTGGGTTAGTCAAAATGACAAAAAGGAGGTCGTTTTTGCTGTTGGTAGGAATGTAGGCTCGAAACCCATTTGGAGGGGTGCAGGAGCCCTGTTGACGGGGCTGGGAGCCTGGCTGCGAACGTGCAGTATCGGCTTAGTGGTACCCCGGGCACCGGGCTCAGTCGGCCACGTAGGCCAAGGGTCCATGGGGGGCCGGGATAGTGTAGTGACAACGGTGGGCCGCGCATGATGCGGGGCCCGTGGCGCCAAATGCCACGGGGCAGCGGTACTGGCACTGGCTGACCCTCGGAAAGGGACTCGGGGCGCCAACATGCCACATGGGCATCGAGGGGGAGTCGCCAGGAGGGCACTCCCCGTTTTTAGGGAGCTGGTAGGCTCGGAGCAGTTGCAGGGCCCGGGGTCTGCATAAAGCTTGGAGAATCGGCAGAGGGTAGTTCCTGCCAAGGGAGCCACGCGTCCCAGCCACAAAACCGTGCGAGGGCACGAGGGAAAATTTGAGGGCGAGCCCGAAATTGTGAGGACACCAACACAGGCGACGGGAATCTTGTTTGTAGAACCAGCAGTTTAAGCGAAGGCACTTTTGAAAGCCCGGTAGTTTAAGGTTAATAAATGTTAGGGAGTTAGGAGATGTACCCCTCCGCAACCATCCATCCCTTCGCTCGTTGTGGCACTGGACTCACCGTGGTGAAGTTTGATCGCTGAGATCTGAGGAGGCCATTCTGAGGCTTTATCGGGCCTCGACACAGGACACTAGCTCTCCTTATTCCCCTCCAGGAAGGGAACGTAGGGGTTGGGAGTAGGCTAGGTGAACAGATAGGTTAGCCGACAGAGACAATAAAGGGGTTAGGGAGACGAATTTCTAGGGGAAATAAAATAAATAAAACAAAAAATAGTTGGGGCTAAATTGGGTGGATTTTTTCAACTGTGGGGTGGGTATGTAAGAGACAGGCAAAGGCGATGAGTTGGGAGTGAGGAGAGTAGGTAGGTCCGAGCCCGCCTTCCGAGTCGCCAGCACCACCGCACTCCCTCCGCAACCTGCAGGACGAGACAAGAGGCCGGCAAGCTTCACCTGCCGGCCTGTTTTTACTACAAGGCCTGTTGCCGGTCAGTTCACCTGCCGGCTGTTTTTGTACAAGGCCTGTGCCGGTCAGTTCATCTGGCCGGCCTGTTTGCTGCAATGCCTGTGCCGGTCAGCTTCACCCCGCCTGTTTGCTACAACGGCCTTGTCTTGCCTTTGCCATGCCTTTGCCTTGCCCCATGCCTGCTAGCCCTTGTTCTTGCATTTAGCCCCATGTCCATCCATCACCATGTGCCCCAGTACTATCTATTTTTCTGCAGGAACTGCCATTGCAGGCAGCCGCACAAGGAGACTGCATTTGTGCACCCGTGCACACGTTTGTGTTCACTGCGCTCTTCAAGGGGAGGCCTAGGACTGCATTGGTGCAGCCGCCATACTCCCTATCACCTGCATTTGTTTCATGAGCCAGAGACTCGCGTGTGAGCAGCCTGGCTCCCTGCTTGAAGAATGGCCTGTGGGATGCGCGCATAGCCGCGGTTAGGTGAGTTGCCTTCAGCAGCTGAAGACTTGAAAAGGTTTTTGTGACAGACAACGGGCCTTTTGAACAGGCCCCGAAGACATCCGACCTTCAGCTGCGGAGCGCTCAGCAATGAAATACTGACTGACAATGCTAGCCCTTTTTCACAGAGTCCACAGTCCTGGCCATGTTATGTAAATTATAAGTTAAGTTAAAATTGTACATGACTTTTGCTCCCCTGCATGTGTGTCATGCGCCGGAATTTATTTAGTCGTCTGCGTGAGTGGGTTTGTTTAGTTACTCAGCTCGAGGTTATTTATTTTTTGGGACACGAATACACTAAATGTCGCACTCAGGGATCCGAAGATAAAATGTACTAGGGGAAACTTACACATGATGGCCACGAAAAATTCGACGACTCCGGGACGAGTCTGTAAAAAGGGGGAGGTGGTAGTGTTACGGCTGTGGAAATTCGCAGAGCACACATATAGGTCCTTAGATCAGTTATGCCGATAAGTTTGTGTTGTAGATGTCCCACCACCCCGTTGTCTAATGGGATTTATTCGTGTGATCCGGGCTGTGATCTTTGAGATAGTGTTTTTCTTTTTACTATCGTTATTTTGGACCAACCACCAACCACCTTCTCCACCATGCCAACCACCAGCCACCCTCTCCACAACCACTCCACCAACAACATCGCTCTCATCAACCACCTCTCCACACAACGCCAACCACCTTCTCCACCACGCCAACCACCTTCTACCACGCCAACCACCATCTCCACTACACCAACCACCCTCTCCAAAACCGCCTTCACAACAACGCACACTCCTCACCATCTCCTAATCCACATCTCCCCCCGATAAATCAACACGAACAAACGTCGCCTTCACCTTCATCTCGAAGCGACGCCATCTTTCGCGCCAGCCACGGCGAGTCCGCATCGAACGGCATCGCTGCAGCAGATGCGCGAGGTCCGCTCACCGCGCGGGTCGTGATCTCGCGCACGCCGCTCGCCGCGCGGGTCGGTGATCTTCAGCGCACGTCCGCTCTGTGCAAGCTTCGTCCGAGATTCGGATCGAGAGCGAGAGGGGCGGGAGCCAGTGGGTCAGAGTTGAGAGTGCAAGAGATCAGATCTCGTCTCTCGGGCCCTATAAAAGGGCAGCAGAACGCCAGTCTGAGGTCAGTCGTGGAGTGTCTGTCGGAGTCCCGGAGCGCCTGGAGCCTGAAGTCGGTAGAAGAAGCTGAGGAGAGCGGTGGAGACGCGAGTGTGGGACACGGCCAAGCTGCTGTGCCGCGCGGAGCTGCGTGTTCGTGTGCGAGCCGGAGAGAGTCGCCAACCAGCACCGAACGGTCTGAGGTGATCGGGTCTCGGAACAGTCCGAGCATCGCTGAGGACGGACGGGTTCTTAAAGAGCATCAACTCAGAAAGAGCAAAGACCGTCGTTCCTCTCAGGCGTTTCCGCTGGGGCCCGAATCACCAGGCCGCGGCCGAGCCGCGTTTACCTAGCTACCGGGGACGGAAGTCGCGGGACGCCCCAGCGAGGCAAGGTAACTGCGCGACCTCGGGAGCTCCTTCGTCCTCAAGCTCCACGACATAAAGACCCGAGAGGTCCAGTCTACCCCTTGTCTTTGAGGGGGTTTCCTTGCTTTCTTGTATGGAGTTTGTGGCGCCGAGTCGTCAAGATAAAACTGTAGAGTGACTGTACATAATAAATAGACGCGTAGCGCTTTGTCTCTCGCGTCTTGTCCTGCCCCATCCATTGCAATAGCATGCGTGTTTTGCATTCTCGCTTTTTCTGGCTTTTTCGTGCTGCTTGAATACCTGACTGCATACGGGTGTGAATAAATTTGCTTGTTTGAATGTCGACCTTTCGTCACGTCATTTCCCTCCATTGAATTGCATCTCGGAATAATAGCGGCTTTTTAATAGCCGATAATAGAATCGGGGGCCAGCGAGGCCTCCGTGATAATACCGCTCGGTTCCCAAAACGGAGCGAGCTGCTTAGCGGCTCGTGTCCAGGCACGGCTCTGCTGAGGTACATCTCTCGGTTTTCTACCCGCGCGAATAATTAGGTAAATCGATTATTTGGCGATCGACCCTGTAGCGCGGGTAGAGTGCGGACAAGTTGTGGGGTGCTTGGAGCACACCCGTGACTGGTTTTCGGCGTTGTTCCGGAAAGTCGCGACTGATTGTCCGTTCCAGTGGGCGTACGGCCGCGATTCGGCTAAAAGCGGCTGTCCGCACGCCGGCGGCGAGAATTCGTAACAATATGTCATGCCAGGGAGCACTACACAATACCCTCGCCCATGTAATGCGGAAATGAGGCCATTTCCGGTGCAATCCTCGCAGGGCAGGGCCAATTCTTGGGAAGCGTCCGTGCATCGACGGGGCACTCAAACTCCTACAGCCGTCCTGAATCCGCATTAGGCTCTCCTTCGCCAAATAACTATAAAACACCGAGAGATAGAGAGCTTCTGGCTTGGTCAGCAGTACAGGATGAAAGGCAGACAGAGCTCATGGAATGAGCAGAGCGATGGTGAGTGAGTGATCCATGTGCCGGCAGGTGCATTCATTTGGGCAAGCAGATAAACATTAAATGCAGATAGCTTACACGTAAGAGGTCTTCTCCCACAATTGTCTCCTGTTTTTTGTCTCGTGGCGAGGGCAAGTCCTGAAACAACCATTCTTTTCACAGAGCGACCACACAGGCACGCACTTCCATTTTCTTCTCTGCACCTCATCCACATTTCACCCCTAACCTCACCCCCACCCCATTGCACCTCCCTGACCGCACACCATTAGACACCCTCTTTTGCTCAGCGACGGTTGCTTGGTTGTTGTCAACCCGCCTTGGTAACAGAAGTAGCAAACCACCTCAAACTTTCTTGCTCTAATCGGTGCAGTGACCCTTTAATCTTTACCGTTCCCTCAGGTCGCCCAAATTGACGACATGCACACAGAAGGTGGATGCATGGAAACGTTTGCTTACCTTTTAAAGGTAATTTATGATAAACGAGGGGAAAAGTGGACGGTCGAGGCAGTTCGAAACAAACCATGCAATGAAGACACAAACAGGAAATGGGGACACGCACTCTTGCACAATGATGAGAAATAAATATAACCTAACCCACAGTGGTGCAACAGATCACACGTGTACAAACATTTAAATTGCAGGTAGGACTTTCATCGACTCTTGGTGGTTTCGATGCAGGACTCATTGCAACTCGGTTTGATGCAGGAGTGAGACGACGAGAGCCAGTGATGAAGTGAACCAGCGAAAGATTAGCACCTTGAGATTGCACCTTGCGCAGCCCTCGTGACCCCCTCAATGCTTCTTTTCACATTCGTACTCCTGCATGCATCTGGACTCTGGTGTGTCCTTTCTCTCCTCTCAGGTCCTCTTCCCCAGTCAGTCCCTCCCTGCTTCACACACCAGTCCACCGCACTTTGGTGACCTGCATGTCCTTTTACCTGGAGTGTTCTCACTCCTTCAATCCATTCCCCCCCTCCCGCCACACGTTTTCTTCGAACAATCCTCCACTCCCATTTTGTATCAAAACACAAAAAAATAGTAATAAACTCCGAAGGAACCTATACATGGCATACCCGCCATGTAATACCTGATCCACAAGAACATATCGGACCCAATTCATTTTTGAGGATATCATGCTGTACAGACTATATCGTTTTGGCCCTATCTCTCATTGGTGAAGAATCACTTTTAAAAACTCTAGTCGTCGGATCCGGATCCAGATCTTCACCAAATTCAAATTGATTTGTCATGGTCACACACCCAACGTGTCAGGTCATCCAAATCGTCCACAAAAGACAAACAACAGAAAGGGGTGAAAACATAATTTCCTTCACCTGCGGTGGTGGAGTAAAAACAACTTCGAATGGTGACATGGCAGACTGAAAGGAGAATGCTTTTCTGTTTGCATTCCCTGCTGAAGCTGTATGCCACAGTAATGAATTCTTACCCCCACACACTTAAAGAGACGATTCCCCGAGAATGATGGAGAACAAAGTTCACAGTTCATAAAGTTTTGTGGTTACTCCATGCTCTTCACCCCTCGCAGCCTTTCTCACAATCAACTCATTACCTCCACCACCAAAGGTGGATGGAGTTATGTTTTCACCCCTGCCTCTGAGCAGGATATCGCAAAAGGTTATGGAGGACTTGGACGAAAACCTGGTGGACAGGTTGGGTGTGTGACGAGGAAGAATTATTCGAATTTGGTGAAGATGCAGATTCAGATACCAAGAATTAAAAAAAAATTCCTCAAGTGATTCTTCACCATTGAGAATGGGCCAAAAACGATATTTCCAAAGGTTGTGATAGGAAATGCAACAAAAACTTGGGTGGATGAGTTGAGTAGGTGACAATAACAAGCTCATTAGATTTGTTTAAGGTTCGGACGCAGATTCGGCCGAGAAGTGAGAAACAAAACGTAAACTGTTCAGTCCTGGCGGACGTTCTGCACTCTCCGAGTGCCATTTTAGTTACTGTCCTGTTTCTGCAATAGTACATGCCAGTGAAATGTAATTTGAGAGCCATTCAAAAAGTTAGAGGAACAGGCTTCTTTTCAGAATACCATCCAGACTTTTATGCCTGGTGACTAGGATCTTGATTCTGAGTTCAAATCCCCTCAGCCATAGAATTAATACCAGGTGGGGTTGACTCTGCCTGTCATCCTTCTTCTGAGGTCGGAAAATGAGTGCGAGCTTGTTGGTATCCTTGTCGGAGTGTGGCGACCTGTCCAGGATTGTGCCCAATAGCCAAGAGATGCGTAGACAGCACCAACGCTCTGCAGTAGTATGGTCCCAATGGAGGGATGGATCCAGACTTTTGCTGCATCATACAAATTACTTGCTCAAACACACCCATGGACATATGGTGGCTGTGTATAGGCAAAGGTGCAGTACATCTCTGTCTACAGTAGTCAAATAGGTCAACTCTGCTGATTGAGAAGTTGACCGCAACACGGGAGATGTTTCAATGAGAAATCCGAAAACCCACTTTCCCTGGCATTACAGTATGAAGGACACAATCAATCGACTGACAAACCTGTTAAAATGTTGCATTTTTGACCGTTCTATTCCTTGAGCATTTTTTAATCGCCTCCTCCCCCCCCAATAATTGCATTCCAAGTTTGTTTGTTGTGTTTTCAAAACATCTGTCAACTGCAGTTTTCCATGGTAATGCTAAATAGTGCGTAACCAACAAAGTTTGGAACGCTGTTAAGCTTCTTTCTCTCTTTGCCTTTGGATGAGCAACAATGATGTTTTTGGATGTGCTTTGTACAACAACTTCCTTTATGGTCGTTGTCGACTCGGCGACGTGCGCACAATCTCGTCTGAGACTCGTTTAGTTTGGTGTCGAGCTCTGCTTTCCGAAGTTGGAGCACTTTTTTGAGTAACTGTCGTTCGTGTTGCACCGTCATCGTCTTCGTGTTGCAGCTTCATATGCGCTGCAGCCGTCATCCACACAGACCTCAGCCAAGCTCTTCTCCCACTCCTCTTCTACCAGCTGGAAAAGTTGCATGGCTGCTCTGGCATCTTCCACCGATGAATGGGCCTTGCGTTCCCATCTGAAAACAATTCCAGGTTAAAAAAATATAGGGCAATGGTTATAAACGGTAAACAATACATCATGTATAGGTATGTAGAAAGGCAGAGAGTGTATCGTGACATTTACCGTGCATCAGATTTGATGACAAGCTCATGCAAGGTACAATGAATGCGAGAGGGCTTATTATGGCAGGCCCCACAGTGGATCCTCCCCTCAAAGGTGTCTTCATTGGAAGGGTAACTGTTAGAAACCTCATATTGCTGTTTGTGTTGGTTTAATGAACTGTAGTGTTAAATGTGATACGTTTAATTGTGTTGTTAAATGTAAGCATAACCGAGGGGGAATGGCGAGTGACAACACATAGCAGTCAGATTGGCCTTGCTCAATCCAGGAATATCCGCTACACTTGTGTATTCAATGATGCGTTCTTACGCAGGTTCTCAAGCTATAAAGTTATATGTAATAATATGTAAAAAAAAAACAACAATAATGCGAATCCTCACATCTTCACCAAAATCGAATCAATTGGTCCTTGTCACACACCCAATCTGTCCACCAAATTCATCCATCAGTCCATAACTTTTTTAGATGTCTGTGAGCAGCGCAACAGGGGTGAATACATAACCTCCATTCACATTCGTGGTGGGGTAATAATTGAGAAGTAAACGAGCACCATCGAGCTCGTGCCCTGGCACCAATCCCAATGCAAAATCAAAACTCATCACACTGTGCCAGAAAATTTATTCCAATGCCCAAAAGGGGTAGATGGTAGATATGTGAAGCGTGTGGCAGCAACTTCTGTGCAGAATCTTCTTCATTCTGTCCTGACACATCTTCAGTCATGGCAAAGTCTTCCCACTACCGCATATTTCCATGGTCAGACACTGGAAGAGATTCCACATCTCAAATTTCTGCATCTCACCATCAGAAAACCTCTTCTGGGCAACCCACATCTCAAAGGTGACTTTCAAAGCCAATCGCAGACTGGGCATCGTCAGTCATTCCAATAATTCCTTGAAAACTCGACTCTCAGCTAACAAGGCCTATAATCGTACCCCCTGTGGGAGCGGCAGGAGGGTCAATGTTATCTTCTCTGCGGTATATAGCTTATACCTGGTGTTTGCTTAATGGTTAGGGTGGTGGCTTAGGAGCCAAGGATCCTGAGTTTAAATCCACTCAGCTGGAATTAATACCCAGTGGGTTGACTCTGCCCGTCATCCTTCCAAGGTCAGCAAAATGAGTGCCAGTTTGCTGGACATCCCTGTGTCGGAGTGGCGACCCATCCAGGATGTGCCAAGAGCCAAGGAGACTGCTAGCAGCAGCAACACTCTGCACAGAGTAGGGCTCATGGATGGATGGATGTATATAGATTACAGTAGATAAGGCTCGGGGCAATTAATCTGGAGGAACATGATAAGCCGATTCCGATTACAAAGGACATTGTCGTGTGCAAGGGGGTTTAACCCTACCTGGACGGATAGCCAAACAGTTCGACCTTAGAGGTGACACACGTGATCCTTGGAGCTGAAACTGATCCTTGGAGATATGGCGTGTGTGGAGGAAGGGCGGGCGGCAAGGGCAGTTAGCAGACGGCAAAAAAAACAGCACAGCACAAGGTTTTATAGGAGGTAGTTCAGGCCGGTGATATTCAACACAGGGCTCAGAAACCGCTGTTGGAACTTCTTTTCACATCGCACTTGCCCGACGCCACTCCTTCTGCAAAATGGCACGCCTTCTTCCCCGATGACCCAACACGAGGCTCCGAGGCACGGTCTCACACGACCCAATCCCGAACAGTCAACTGGGGAAGCCATCTTGCTCCATCACATGGGCAAATCCGCCTCTGTACGAACACGAGAATCATGCAGCCTTCTGTCACTGTGTCAAGGGGAACCAGCCAGAGCTCCGTCTCAATCGCGTTCCTGACAGACCCTCCTTTTGCTCCTTCTTCGTGTCCTGATCCGAATCCTAACTTGATCCTCCTCTCTGACGTCACGCCATATAATCATCCACTCCAGGCGGCATGGTTTGCTAGTTGTCATTCCTGGAGGCAGGGTTTTCTTGCCTGCTTGGAACGTGCAACTTGGTTGTTTTTTTTTGTATATCAATAGTCAATGTCTCATATGAGAGCCAACACACAGAAGTACAACAAGGGGAGAAGGAGACAGAGGGACTTTCCAGACAGTACTCTTTCGGAGAGCACAAAGTGAGAGTGTGAGATTTGTCCGATTGAAGACATATTCCACGTGTTGGAACCAGTTTGTGTGATTTTATCCAGATCTGCAAGCGAAGAAGCTGCTGCTTGCCAATCTGAGGGATGACAGATGTACGGCAAAGGGTGGAGCATCAGCAGAGAAAAGAGGATTTTCCAGAGTCAGAGAGATCATTCATGAAAACCAGAAAAATAACAGGGCCCAAACACTACCTTGAAGGAACTCCAGCCTGGCAAAGAAGAGGGGATGAGAGAACTCCATTAAGGGCACACGTTGGTGTGAAAGGGAGGCAAGTCTAGAGCCATGAGTGGAGATGTCTTTGGATACCACAGGAAGAAGTTTGGTGACAAGGCAGGGTGCCAGACCATAATCAAAGCAGGCAATAACGTCTAGGGAGATATAGTGCTGGCATTGAGGACCTCCATCCATTGTTGGAGAGCAGAAGCAGCATATCACAGGTGAGAGTGACCTGGTCTGAATTGTTGTTGTGTCTGTCTGAAACAGAAGGACGTGATCCTTTTATCGCCGGTTTGAATGCAAAAACATAGGAAAAGGTCACAGGGGGCAATCACGTACTGGGAGAAAATTATCTTAATTTAACAAAACAACCCCCCCCGGTGGTGACACGTAACACTAAAGTTCACAGTAAACCTACTCGATTTACATCGAAATGTCTCTCAACGTCTTGTCTCACGGACCATCACTCTATACAATACCGCCTTTTCTATGAAATCATACATCTACCACACAAACATAACAATATTGTAATTGCCTCCGTCTGTCGAGGCGATTAACTTTTTCAGTTTTTCGCATTAAATTTGAGCATTTCGTTTTTTGTCATCAAATTTTCAAGAAACCTTACAACAAGAATATGGAGAAAATAATAAAAACATGACGTGCTCACCTGCCAGGAACAACAGTCACTCAAACTCCCTGCAGACCCCCTTCGAGCCCTGATTTTTTTAATTTTAATGTTGTGAACAAACTTTGGTAATCAATAGGTGATGAGGTTGTGATTAAATTATCGGAATTGTGTGTTAGTCAGAGAAGAAAGCAAATAACTATTTTCTATTTGGGGTGAGGAGGGTCAAACTTGGACCCAGTTTGACCTCTGGTAGACCCCTTTAACCCTAATTCTTTAATGCCGTGAACAAACCAAATATAATGTTTAAGCAAGTTGGTCAAATCCTATCAGTAGTTCGGAGAAGAAGTTGCAAGTGTTTAGGACGGAAGGACTGACGACATGCCATCCCATAAGCTCCCCGGATCTACGTTCCAGGTGAGCTAAAAATTAGGTTAAAATATAAAAGGGCAACGTCGTAGTGATTAAATAAGCCATTATCCATCCCGTCGCCATGCCGCAGAATGTCAAGCCTGAGAGCCCATTTATTTTTTATTGAGGTTCGTTTTTTTGTTTGTTTAAAAAATAAACGTAAAAAAAAAAAATAATAATAATAATAATCGCTTGCGTGTTTATTTATTTACCATTGACCGTTTACTGTGTCTGTCCAGGCCATAACATTTTTACCAATTGAGCTTTTGTCATCAAATCTTCAACAATCCTTTATTATGAGAACAAATGAAAACATACAATTTTTATCCCCACGAAAAAAAAAACGAGGGGATATTGTAAGCGGCTCAGTTCAGTCAGTCCGTCACGCTATCTCCTCCGAAAGGGTTTGGCAGAAATTCAGCAGACTTGGTGGTTGTGATCTCCACATGGCAAGAAGCAAGAGCAGTGTCATTTTGGTCCTGCCTCTGGGGCAGGGTTGAAAGGTCAAAGACCGAAAAATGCAATTGCGGGCACATTTTAAAATGCAACTTTGTATATGCAACACAATAGAGGAACGCATTTAATCATCACACCATTTGAAAGCCTTTATCCTAAGCAGGTGTCAGCTTTTTTGTGGGCTCCAATCAGGTACCCTTTCTGTGGCAATGTTTTACGGCCGGTGCCCTTCCTGACGCCAACCTTTAGTCGCCTTCGACCCTGCAGGGATAATTACCAAGTATCGGTGCTCATTTTGCTGACCTTCGAAGATGACAGGCTGAGTCAACCCCCTGATGCTACTAGCTCAGTGGCCAGCGGGGCTCGAACTCAGGACCCCAAGGATCCCAAGCCACCGCCTTAACCACTGACCCACACCAGGTCATGAGGAACGCATTTATATATTTAGATTTTTGGGATTTGACCCCCGGTTCATGCATAGTTCAAGGGCTTGAAGCCTTTGAAGAAGGGTGGGGATTTAGGTCACGGGTCAAAACAGAAGATTTTTTTAAAACTCAAATTCATATTGGGTCATTCCTGGTGGAACTTTTCAACTTTGCTCGAGGGGGAAGTGTGGGGATTTGCGATGGTGCCACCATCGACTTCGCTCTGGTTTGATAACCTAATAAGTTTTTTCTTCATAAAATGAAGCAAGCAACAACGGCAAATATCTTTGTGTAAAAAAAAAAAAATTCTGGGTACATGGAAGATGGTGAAACAGAAAGGACATTAGTAAAATACTGACAGTGGAGTGGACCAAAGTTGAGCACAACAAGACCAGGAAAAAAAAAGAGAGAAAGAGGGGAGGAAACACAGTAACATGCAAAAAGGTTTGGTTGGATGAGGTATGTGTGGTGATGAGGGATTGGGGAGAAGTGGGGAGGGGGGTAAAAAGAAAAAAATCACAATAGGGAGGGAAGGTGAGGGGAGGAAGGAAATGAGCTTAGGGAGGAGGGGGCTTGTTGCTTGATGAGCTCATTCCACCAACTTGCTGAGCCTTTGAAGGAAGATTATTTATCATTGATCATGTCCTTAACTTTCCTCAATTTTTAGAGCTTCCCATGGATGAAAATGCAACTTCATCATATCAAGCCCTCAAAAGCCTTACCCGCTCGCATCGGACATACCAGGTTGAACAGGAGAAAGCAGAAACTACCTTTGTTGGAAACCGGTGCTGGTGGCTCTCCCTTGTGTCAAAAGGATTTCCTACAATAGCTAATCAAAGGTGATATGGGTGGGTTTATAGAGAGACGATGGCGAACAAGAATTTTATACAGATTCGAAGAACCCAGAACAAATGGAGAACTTTGTTGAATATGCAAACTTGCCTGCATGTCGTTTCAAGAGGGCTTTAGTGAGGTACTTAGCAAATGAAGAGTACTTGGAATGGGAAACTGGGCCAGCTTCTTCGAAAGCAATTTTTACCGAAGTGTCGCAAGGTGAATGATAAGCATAAATGAATACATCAAAGTCATGGGTGAAGGCATGACCAACCTACCACTTTCTTGAAGCATCTTTTCAATCTGCAGACAACATTGTAGCATGCCATACTTGCATCCAAACAAATAATTCTGCTACATCATTAAAAGTGAGAAATGAAGTCTACAGTGTTTTTTGTTCGAAGATGGCACCAACATATGCAGTTAAATTTACCTTCATGCCAAGTAGTCTGATACAATTGACCTTGTTGCATATTCTTATATTCTGCAGAGAGCAAATACAAGCTTGAATATTTAGAACCGACACTAAAATGCGCAATTTGGTGTCTATCTGCGTAACAGTTTTTGTTGACCTTAACCAATCTACCAATACTTGACGGAAGACTAAGGTTCACACGAATGGAGGTTTGTAGCAACTTCACTTGCCCTTTCCCTCCCAAGGGTTTCTGCTGGGAAAAATCCGTTTAAGCGTGTTAAGACAGCCAATATGTTAAGACAGCTAACCCTAACAGCTAAATAGTTAAGACAGGTTAATTCCTTGTTAAGACACTAATCGTGCGTTCTTCCAAGGCCGCTCTGTCTAAGCCAAAAGTAATACACAACGAATGATAATATCTACAGCTATGAATGTTAAAAACATAATTAATGTAATAATATCCCCCCCCCCCAAGGAGATGTCCGTCCTTGGACGAATGTTCCGTGTAACATGTATAATAGCTTATCGTGGCATATCGGGGCACACGCTAACAAGTAAAAGAAATATTATAAACACAACAACGGATCATTACTCTTTTAAACGGTCGTTACTGCTGTCAATACTAAAATGAAAGAAATCTGGAGGAAACCCGACATCCTAGGCAGTCTATGCTTGGTCACTCCCCACACAGACTATGAGACACGATCAACGATCTGTTGTACATCGATATATACCCAGAGAGGAAAATAACAGACCTTCCTGTCGCTCACGGAGGTGGATGTACTCGTTTGCTAAATTGGCGAAGTAGACAGGCAGAATCTCCCTCCACCATTACTTTTTCGACAGCCTCAAGTTGGGGGCAGCACACTTAGGAAGTGCAATGTCCTGTCTGTGAAACCCCAATCGTACAGTTATATTTAAATTTTGCTCTGTCAAGTACAGAAGAAGGGTCAACCCATATTATTAAGAATGACCTGTAATAAGGGAAGGAATTGTATCAACTAACAGCAAGTGGACCAACTTCAACATGTACACCAGATAGAGGCTGGCAAGCAGATTATTGTTTCGCTGAAGGTGGACGCAGTTACGCTGCTTTATACAGTGGATTGATAGGCATTGGGTGACCGCTTGCTATCTCTATCAACGTCTCCACAGCAGCGAAGGTTTCAACCAAGCTTTGTTTCCCATTCCCTGTCGATGCTCGAGTCCAGTGTGTCAGCGCCTTTTAGTTATTTATTTCTATTGTTAAGTAGTTAATTATTTATCGTCCATGTTCCAGTTCTCCCATCACCCCCAAACCCAACGCCATCGGTAATTACTTTTGGTCACGAATAAAACCCCTTAAATTAGATTAAGTTTTCATTGGTTTCTGTGATCGCGTTTGCACGCGGACAAAGCCCCATTAATCGGGACGGTCCAAGGAGTACAGCCAGTTCGGTCTATCCGCTCCAGCGTTGGTCTTAATCGGCACTGAACACTCGATCTGAGTGTAGTATTCATCTACTGCTACGAGAGGATTTCACCGAAGATTTAATGAAGGCACCCTGAAGTTGAGCCTGTTGCAAAGTTTTTGTTTAATTACATAAAGTTTTGAAAATAATTTTTTTTTTCACCCAATCTTGGATTTTCTTCCTTGGGGGAGGAGGGGTGCAATTGGAATTATCCGACCGATAGAACCCATGATGTGTTTTTATGCGCACATAAGCAGTATGCATGGTTTTGCTTCATATAGGTAACCCAGGCTATTTTTATTTTCGGGTGCGATCGGAGGCAGAGATCTGTTGCCTATACACCACCCTAAAGGAGGATGCATCTGAAGAATATTGAGCACATTTGGAACAAGATCACCGAAGGGTGGATACTTCTGCTTGCAGTAATAATTTGGTTTGAACTCCTGAGATTTTTTTTTTTAATGATAAATATTTGTATCAAAATCACATATTACACAAAGGCCACTGAGACAAATACATTGCTATCCAAATGTATCGATGTTCGGTATGGAGCTGCTACATTTGTCCACATACCTTTTTCCGCGCTTGGCGAAAATGGTACTCTGCAATGCTTCATGTGAATGCGTATACCACTGTAGCATTTCGATAGTCCACAATCCTATGCACTGCGTCTGTACATAACAGTCATACGACTCAGCCGTCATAGCTTACGATACTGCAGCCGAGCCAGCTCCACTCTTCATCCCATGGGACGACTTCCTACCCCATTTCACAGGTCCAGTCGCAACACCTACCTGTAGATAATAATGAACAAATGCCACAATCACATACGATAGTCTCCAGAGGTCCGATTGACCCTCATTATCTTGACCTGCTAGCTAGCAACATCTGTGGAATCACCAACTGACTTATAAGAAAGTTACAACCCATCATTTTTCAAGCTGCATGTAAGCTAGACCTGTGTTTGCCAAATTGGAGGTACACAAGATCATGAATCCTTCTGCCACACACTTCAAATTTGGTGTGCTGGTACATTCTTTCTTCTTCTTCTGACATAAATCACTATCTCTTCTTTGCCAAATGCTTTGCAGATTGCTCTCTTATCAATAAGATTGCTCATCTTTGCATTGGCGATATCTGCATCTCATTTCGAGATTGCTCTCTTTCATTGGCAGATTGCCTCTTTCATTGCAGATTTATTTCCGTGAACAGCACCCCTTTCCAGTGCAACTGCCAGCTGGTGAACCCACACCATGCGGCGAAACCGATTTCCCGCCGCTTGCACTGCTCAAGCTTAGCCAATCATTCCAGCACATGCGCTTTGTTGATGTGTGGCGCCGCACAAAATCGTAATGCTTGGCGATATGTATGCGTGTTTTTTCGTTGCACATTAAGTGTGAGTGCAACTCCCCGTAAGCGTGGATCATTC
>CM068963.1:42748930-42765715 GCA_035128595.1 Eptatretus atami | reverse complement strand
GTGAGTATCGCTTAGTGGGTACCCCGGGCACCGGGCTAGTCGGCCACGGTAGGCCAAGGGTCCATGGGGGCCGGGATAGTGTAGTGACAACGGGTGGGCCCGCATGATGCGGGGCCCGTGGCGCCAAATGCCACGGGGGCAGGGTACTGGGCACTGGTGACCCTCGGAAAGGGACTCGGGGCGCCAACATGCCACATGGGCATCGAGGGGGAGTCGCCAGGGAGGGCACTCCCCAGTTTTTAGGGAGCTGGTAGGCTCGGAGGCAGTTGCAGGGCCCGGGGTGCCATAGTTGGAAATCGGCAGAGGTAGTTCCTGCCAAGGGAGCCACGCGTCCCAGCCACAAACACGCTGCGAGGGCACGAGGGAAATTTGAGGGCGAGCCCGAAATTGTGAGGACACCAACACAGGCGACGGGAATCTTGTTTGTAGAACCAGCAGTTTAAGCGAGAGGCACTTTTGAAAGCCCGGGTAGTTTAAGGTTAATAAATGTTAGGTAGTAGGAGATGTACCCCTCCGCAACCATCCATCCCTTCGGTCGTTGTGGCACTGGACTCACCGTGGTGAAGTTTGATCGCTGAGATCTGAGGAGGCCATTCTGAGGCTTTATCGGCGCTCGACACAGGACACTAGCTCTCCCTTATTCCCCTCCAGGAAGGGAACGTAGGGGTTGGGAGATGGCTAGGTGACAGATAGGTTAGCCGACAGAGACAATAAAGGGGTTAGGGAGACGAATTTCTAGGGGAAATAAAAATAAAATAAAACAAAAAATAAGTTGGGGCTAAATTGGGTGGATTTTTACAACTGATGGGGGTGGTATGTACAGAGACAGGCAAGGCGATAGGTTGGGAGAGACAGTAGGGTAGGTCCGAGCCCGCCTTCCGAGTCGCCAGCACCACCGCACTCCCTCCGCACACCTGCAGGACGAGACAAGAGGCCGGCCAGCTTCACCTGCCGCCTGTTTTACTACAAGCCTGTGCCGGTCAGTTCACCTGCCGGCTGTTTTTGCTACAAGGCTCGTGCCGGTCAGTTCATCTTGTGCCGGCCTGTTTTGCTGCAATGCCTGTGCCGGTCAGCTTCACCACCGGCCTGTTTTGCTACAACGGCCTTGTCTTGCCTTGCCATGCCTTTGCCTTGCCCCATGCCTGCTAGCCTTTTCTTTGCATTTGCCCCATGTCCATCCATCACCATGTGCCCCAGTACTATCTATTTTTCTGCAGGAACTGCCTTGCAGGCAGCCGCACAAGGAGACTGCATTTGTGCACCCGTGCACCGTTTGTGTTCACTGCGCTCATTCAAGGGGAGGCCTAGGACTGCATTGGTGCAGCCGGCCATACTCCCTATCACCTGCATTTGTTTCATGAGCCAGAGACTGCGTGTGAGCAGCCTGGCCCCTGCTTGAAGAATGCCTGTGGGATGGCGCATACGCCGCGGTTAGGGTGAGTTGCCTTCAGCAGCTGAAGACTTGAAAAGGTTTTTGTGACAGACAACGGGCCTTTGAACAGGCCCGAAGACATCCGACCTTCAGCTGCGGAGCGCTCAGCCTGAAATACTGACTGACAATGCATGTGCCCTTTTTCCCACAGAGTCCATCAGTCCTGGCCATGGTTAGTGTAAATTTATAAGTTAAGTTAAAATTGTACATGACTTTTGCTCCCCTGCATGTTGTGTCATAGCGCCGGCAATTTATTTAAGTCGTCTGCGTGAGTGGGTTTGTTTATTACTCAGCTCGTAGGTTATTTATTTTTGGGACACGAATACACTAAATGTCGCACTCAGGGATCCGAAGATAAAATGTACTAGGGGAAACTTACACATGATGGCCAACGAAAATTCGACGACTCGGGACGAGTCTGTAAAAAGGGGAGGTGGTAGTGTTACGGCTGTGGAAATTCGCAGAGCACCATATAGGTCCTAGATCAGTTATGCCGATAAGTTTGTGTTCAGATAGATTCCCCACCGTTGTCTAATGGGATTTATTCGTGTGATCCGGGCTGTGATCTTTGAGATAGTGTTTTTCTTTTACTATCGTTATTTTGGACCAACCACCAACCACCTTCTCCACCATGCCAACCACCAGCCACCTCTCCACAACCACCTCCACCAACAACATCGCTCTCATCAACCACCCTCTCCACACACGCCAACCACCTTCTCCACCACGCCAACCACCTCTCACCACGCCAACCACCATCTCCACTACACCAACCACCCTCTCCAAAACCGCCTTCACAACAACGACATCTCCTCACCATCTCCTAATCCACATCTCTCCCCCGATAAATCAACACGAACAAAGTCGCCTCACCTTCATCTCCGAAGCGACGCCATCTTTGCGCCAGCCACGGCGAGTCCGCATCGAACGGCATCGCTGCAGCAGATCGGAGGCGCTCACCGCGCGGGTCGTGATCTCGCGCACGTCCGCTCGCCGCGCGGGTCGGTGATCTCGCGCACGTCCGCTCTGTGCAAGCTTCGTCCGAGATTCGGATCGAGAGCGAGAGGGGCGGAGCCAGTGGGGTCAGAGTTGAGAGTGCAGAGATCAGATCTCGTCTCTCGGGCCCTATAAAAGGCGAGCGCAGAACGCCAGTCTGAGGTCAGTCGGTGGAGTGTCTGTCGGAGTCGCGAGCGCCGGAGGCCTGAAGTCGGTAGAGAAGCTGAGGAGAGCGGTGGAGACGCGAGGTGGGGCACGGCCAGCCTGCTGTGCCGCGCGGAGCTGCGTTCGTGTGCGAGCCGGAGAGAGTCGCCAACCAGCACCGAACGGTCTGAGGTGATCGCGGTCGGAACAGTCCGAGCATCGCTGAGGGACGACGGGTTCTTAAAGAGCATCAACTCAGAAAGAGCAAAGACCGTTCGTTCCTCTCAGGCGTTTCCGCTGGCGGCCGAATCACCAGGCCGCGGCCGAGCCGCGTTTACGCTAGCTACCGTGGGACGGAATGTCGCGGACGCCCCAGCGAGGACAGGTAACCTGCGCGACCTCGTGGAGCTCCTTACGTCCTCAAGCTCCACGACATAAAGACCGAGAGGTCAGTCTACCCCCTTGTCTTTGAGGGGTTTTTCCTTGCTTTCTTTGTATGGAGTTGTGGCGCCGAGCCGTCAAGTAAAACTGTATGAGTGACTGTACATATAAATAGACGCGTAGCGCTTTGTCTTGCTCGCGTCTTGTCCCTGCCCCCATCCATTGCTAACTGCATGCGTGTTTTGCATTCATCGCTTTTCTTGGCTTTTTCGTGCCTGCTTGAATACCTGACTGCATACGTGTGTGAATAATTTGCTTGTTTGAATGTCGACCTGTTCGTCACGTCATTTTCCCTCCATTGAATTGCATCTCGGATAATAGCGGCTTTTTAATAGCCGATAATAGAATCGGGGGCCAGCGAGGCCTCGTGATAATACCCCGCTCGTTATCCCAAAACGGAGCGAGCTGCTTAGCGGCTCGTGTCCAGGCAGGCTCGCTGAGGTACAATCTCTCGGTTATCTACCCGCGCGAATAATTAGGTAAATCGATTATTTGGCGATCGACCCTGTAGCGCGGTAGAGTGCGGACAAGTGTTGGCGTGCTTGGAGCACACCCGTGACTGGTTTTCGGCGTTGTTCCGGAAAGTCGCACTGAATGTCCGTCCAGTGGGCGTACGGCCGCGATTCGGCTAAAAGCGGCTGTCCGCACGCCGGCGGGCGAGAATTCGTAACAATATGTTCATGGCCAGGGAGCACTACACAGATACCCTCGCCCCATGTTAATCGCGGAAATGAGGCCATTTCCGGTGCAAGTCCTCGCACGGGCAGGGCCAATTCTTGGGAAGCGTCCGTGCATCGATGGGGGCACTCAAACTCCTACAGCCGGTCCTGATCCGCATTTAGGCTCCTCCTTCGCCAAATAACTATAAAACACCGAGAGATAGAGAGCTTCTGGCTTGGTCAGCAGTACAGGATGAAAGGCAGACAGAGCTCATGGAATGAGCAGAGCGATGGGTGAGTGTAGTGATCCATGTGCCGGCAGGTGCATCATTTGGGCAAGCAGATAACACATTTAAATGCAGATAGTCTTACACGTAAGAGGTCTTCTCCCACAATTGTCTCCTGTTTTTTGTCTCGTGGCGAGGGCAAGTCCTAGACAAACCATTCTTTTCGAAGCGACACCACAGGCACGCACTTTCCATTTTCTTCTCTGCACCTCATCCACATTTCACCCCTACCTCACCCCCACCCCATTGCACCTCCTCTGACCGCCACACCATTAGACACCCTCGTTTTGCTCAGCGACTGGTTGGTGTTTGTCAACCGCGCTTGGTAACAGAAGTAGCAAACCACCTCAAACTTTCTTGCTTCTATCGGTGCAGTGACCCTTTAATCTTTACCGTTCCCTCAGGTCGCCCAAATTGACGACATGCACACAGAAGGTGGATGCATGGAAACGTTTTCTTACCTTTTAAAGGTATATTTATGAATACGAGGGAAAAGGTGGACGGGTCGAGCAGTTCGAAACAAACATGCAATGAAGACACAAACAGGAAATGGGGACACGCAAACTTTTGCACAATGATGAGAAATAAATATAACCTAACCCACAGTGGGTGCCACAGATCACACGTGTCACAACATTTAAATTGCAGGTGAGGACTTTCATCGACTCTTGGTGGTGTTCGATGCAGGACTCATTGCAACTCGGTTTTGATGCAGGAGTGAGACGACGAGAGCTGTATGAAGTGAACCAGCAAAGATTAGCACCTTGAGATTGCACCTTGCAGCAGCCCTCGTGACCCCCTCAATGCTTCTTTTCACATTCGTACTCCTGCATGCCTGGAGCTTGGTGTGTCCTTTCTCTCCTCTCAGGTCCTTCTTCCCAGTTTCAGTCCTCCTGCTTCATCACACCAGTCCATGCACTTTGGTGACCTGCATGTCCTTTTACCTGGAGTGTTCTCACTCCTTTAATCCATTCCCCCCTCCCCCCACACGTTTTCTTCGAACAATCCTCCACTCCCATTTTTGATCAAAACACAAAAAAATAGTAATAAACTCGAAGGACACTCATACATGTGCATACCTCGCCATGTAATACCTGATCCACAAGAACATATCGGACCCAATTCATTTTTGAGAAGTATTCATGCTGTACAGTACTATATCGTTTTTGGCCCTATCTCTCATTGCGTGAAGAATCACTTTTAAAAACTCTAGTCGTCGATCCGGATCCAGATCTTCACCAAATTCAAATTGATTTGTCATGGTCACACACCCAACGTGTCCAGGTTTCATCCAAATCGTCCACAAAAGACAAACAAACAGAAAGGGGTTGAAAAACTAATTTCCTTCACTGCGGTGGTAGAGTAAAAAACATCTTCGAATGGTGACATGGCAGACTGAAAGAAGAATTGCTTTTTTCTGTCTTGCATTCCCTGCTGAGCTGTATGCCACATAATTGAATTCTTACCCCCAGCACACTTAAAGGACGATTCCCCGAGAATGATGGAGAACAAAGTTCACAGTTCATAAAGTTTTGTGGTTACTCCATGCTCTTCACCCCTCGCAGCCTTTTCACAAATCAACTCATTACCTCCACCACCAAAGGTGGATGGAGTTATGTTTTCACCCCTGCCTGTCTGAGCAGGATATCGCAAAAGGTTATGGATGGACTTGGCGAAAACCTGGTGGACAGGTTGGGTGTGTGACGAGAAGAATTGATTCGAATTTGGTGAAGATGCAGATTCAGATACAAGAATTTAAAAAAAAAATTTCCAAGTGATTCTTCACCATTTAGATGGGCCAAAAACGATATTTCCAAATTGTGATGGATGAAATCAACAAAACTTGGTGGATGAGTTGAGTAGGTGACAATAACAAGCTCATTAGATTTTGTTTAAGGTTCGGACGCGCATTCGGGCGAGAATGAGAAACAAAACGTAAACTGTTCAGCCTGGCGGACGTCTGCACTCTCCGAGTGCCATTTTAGTTACTGTCCTTTTCTGCAATAGTACAGCCAGTGAAATGTAATTTGAGAGCCATTTCAAAAAGTTAGAGGAACAGCTTCTTCAGAATACCATCCAGACTTTATGCCTGGTGGACTAGGATCTTGATTTGAGTTCAAATCCCACTCAGCCATAGAATTAATACCAGTGGGGTTGACTCTGCCTGTCATCCTTCTGAGGTCGGGAAAAATGAGTGCTGAGCTTGTTGGTATCCTTGTGTCGGAAGTGGCGACCTGTCCAGGATGTGCCCAATAGCCAAGAGATTGCTAGACAGCACCAACGCTCTGCAGTAGTATGGTCCCAATGGAGGGATGGATCCAGACTTTTGCTGCATCATACAAATTACTTGCTCAAACACACCCATGGACATTATGGTGGCTGTGTATAGGCAAAGGTGCAGTACATCTCGTCTACAGTAGTCAAATAGGTAGCCAACTCTGCTGATTGAGAAGTTGACCGCAACACGGGAGATGTTCAATGAGAAATCCGGAAAACCCACTTTCCTGGCATTAACAGTATGAAGGACAAATTCAATCGACTGACAAACCTGTAAAATGTTGCATTTATTGGACCGTTCTATTCCTTGAGCATTTTTTAATCCCTCCCCCCCCCCCAATAATTGCATTCCAGAGTTGTTTTGTTGTTGTTTCAAAACATCTGTCAACTGCAGTTTTCCATGGTAATGCTAAATAGTGCGTAACCAACAAAGTTTGGAACGCTGTTAAGCTTCTTCTCTCTCTTTGCCTTTGGATGAGAACAATGATGTTTTTGGATGTGCTTTGTACACAATTCTTCCTTTATGGTCGTTGTCGACTCGGCGACGTGCGCACATTTCTCGTCTGAGACTCGTTTAGTTTGTGGTCGAGCTCTGCTTTTCCGAAGTTGAAGCACTTTTTTGAGTAACTGTCGTTCGTGTTGCAGCCGTCATCGTCTTCGTGTTGCAGCTTCATTGCTGCTGGCAGCCGTCATCCACACAGACCTCAGCCAAGCTCTTCTCCCACTCCTCTTCTACCAGCTGGAAAAGTTGCATGGCTGCTCTGCATCTTCCACCGATGAATGGCCTTGCGTTCCCATCTGAAAACATTCCAGGTTTAAAAATATTAAGGGCAATGGTATAAACGGTAAACAATAACATCATGTATAGGTATGTAGAAAGGCAGAGAGTGTATCGTGACATTTACCGTGCATCAGATTTGATTGACAAGCTCAGTGCAAGGTTACAATGAATGCGAGAGGGCTTATTATGCAGCCCCACAGTGGATCCTCCCCTCAATGTGTCTTACATTGGAAGGGTAAACTGTTAGCAGACCTCATGATTGCTGTTTGTGTGGTTTAATGAACTGTAGTGTTAAATGTGATACGTTTAATTGTGTTGTTAAATGTAAGCATAACCGAGGGTGAATGGCGTGTGACCAACAGCATAGCAGTCAGATTGGCCTTGCTCAATCCAGGGAATATCCGCTAACTTGTGTATTCAATGATGCTGTTCTTACGCAAAGGTTCTCAAGCTATAAAGTTATTGTAATAATATGTAAAAAAAAACAACAATAATGTCGAATCCTCATCTTCACCAAAATCGAATCAATTGGTCCTTGTCACTCACCCAATCTGTCCACCAAATTTCATCCAACAGTCCATAACTTTTTAGATTTGTCTGTGAGCAGCCAACAGGGTGAATACATAACCTCCATTCACATTCGTGGTGGGGTAATAATTGAGAAGTAAACGAGCACCATCTGAGCTCGTGCCCCTGGCACCAATCCCAATGCAAAATCAAAACTCATCACACTGTGCCAGAAAATTTATTCCAGATTCCCAAAAGGGGTAGATGGTAGATATGTGAAGCGTGTGCAGCAACTTCTGGCAGAATCTTCTTCATATCTGTCCTGCAACATCTTCAGTCATGGCAAAGTCTCCCACTACCCATATTTCCATGGTCAGACACTGGAAGAGATTCCACTTCAAATTTCTGCATCTCACCATCAGAAAAACCTCTTCTGGGCAACCCACATCTCAAAGGTGACTTTCAAAGCCAATCGCAGACTGGCATCGTCAGTCATTCCAATAATTCCTTGAAAACTCGACTCTCAGCTAACAAGGCCTATAATCGTAACTCCCTGTGGGAGCGCAGGAAGGGTCATGTTATCTTCTCTGCGGTATATAGCTTATACCTGGTGTTTGCTTAATGGTTAGGGTGGTGGGCTTAGGATCCAAGGATCCTGAGTTTAAATCCACTCAGCTGTGAATAATACCAGGTGGGTTGACTCTGCCCGTCATCCTTCCAAGGTCAGCAAAATGAGTGCCAGTTTGCTGGATCCTGTGTCGGAGTGGCGACCCATCCAATGTGCCAAGAGCCAAGGAGGACTGCTAGCAGCAGCAACACTCTGCACAGAGATGGTCTCATGGATGATGGATGGTATAGATTACAGTAGATATAGGCTCGGGGCAATTAATCTGGAGGAATGATAAGCCGATTCGATTACAAAGGACATTGTCGTGTGCAAGGGGGTTTAACCTACCTGGACGGATAGCCAAACAGTTCGACCTTAGAGGTGAACCACGTGATCCTGGAGCTGAACATGATCCTTGGAGATTATGGGTGTGTGGAGGAAGGGCGGGCGGCAAGGGCATGTTAGCAGACGTAGCAGAAAAAAAAACACACAGACAAAGGTTTTATAGGAGGTAGTTCAGGCCGGTGATATTCAACACCAGGGCTCAGAAACCGCTGTGTGCAACTTCTTTTCACCATACGCACTTGCCGACGCCAGACTCCTCTGCAAAATGGCACGCCTTTTACCCCGATGACCCAACACGAGGCTCCGAGGCACGGTCTCACACGACCAGTCCGAACAGTCAAGGGGAAGCATCTTGCTCCATCACATGGGCAAATCCGCCTCTGTACGAACACGAGAATCATGCAGCCTTCTTTCACTGTGTCAAGGGGAACCAGCCAGAGGCTCCGTCTCAATCGCGTTCCTGACAGACCCTCCTTTTGCTCCTTCTTCGTGTCCTGACTCCAATCCTAACTTGATCCTCCTCTCTGCGTCACGCCATTAATCATTCACTCCAGGCGGCATGGTTTGCTAGTTGTCATTCCTGGAGCAGGGTTTTCTTGCCTGCTTGGAACGTGCAACTTGGTTGTTTTTTTTTGTATACAAGTCAATGCTCATATGAGAGCCAACCACACAGAACGTGACAACAAGGGGAGAAGGAGACAAGAGGGACCTTTCCAGACAGTACTTTCGGAGAGACAAAGTGAGAGTGTGAGATTTGTCCAGGATTGAAGACATATTCCACGTGTTGGAACAGTTTTGTGATTTTATCCAGATCTGCAAGCGAAGAAGCTGCTGCTGTGCCAATCGAGGGATGAAGATGTACGGCAAAGGGTGGAGTCACAGCAAAGAGTAAGAGGATTTCCAGAGTCAGAGAGATCATTCATGAAAACCAAGAAAAATAACAGGGCCCAACACTACCTTGAGGAACTCCAGCCTGGCAAAAGAAGAGGGATGAGAGAACTCCATTAAGGTCCACACGTTGGCTGTGAAAGGGAGAGCAAGCTGAGAGCCATGAGTGGAGATGTCTTTGGATACCACAGGAAGAGAGTTTGTGAACATGGAGGGTGCCAGACCATAATCAAAAGCATGCAATACGTCTAGGGAGAATATGTCTGCATTGAGGACCTCCATCCATTGTTGGGAGAGCAGAAGCAGCATATCCAGGTAGAGTGACCTGCGTCTGAATTGTTGTTGTGTCTGTCTGAAACAGAAGGACGTGATCCTTTTTATCGCCGGTTTGAATGCAAAACAATCGGAAAAGGTCACAGAGGGCAATCACGTACTGGGAGAAATTAGCCTTAATTTAACAAAACAACCCCCCCCGGTGGTGACACGTAACACTAAAGTTCACAAGTAAACCTACTCGATTTATATCGAAATGTCTCCACACGTCCTTTGTCTCACGGACCATCTACTCTATACAATCCGCCTTTTCTATGAATTCATACATCTACCCCAAAACATAACAATATTGTAATTGCCTCCGTCTGTCGAGGCGATTAACTTTTTCAGTTTTTCGCATTAAATTTGAGCATTTCGTTTTTGTCATCAAATTTTCAAGAAACCTTACAACAAGAATATGGAGAAAATAATAAAAACATGACCGTGCTCACCTGCTCGAGAACAACAGTCACTCAAACCCCTGCAGACCCCCTTCGAGCCTGATTTTTTTTAATTTTAATGTTGTGAACAAACTTTGGTACATCAATAGGTGAGAGGTTGTGATTAAATTTATCGGAATTGTGTGTGTAGTGTCAGAGAAGAAAGCAAATAACTATTTTCTATTTTGGGGTGAGGAGGGTCAAACTTGGACCCAGTTTGACCTCTGGTAGACCCCTTTAACCTAATTCTTTAATGCCGTGAACAAACCAAATATAATTTAAGCAAGTTTGGTCACAATCCATCAGTTTCGGAGAAGAAGTTGCAAGTGTTTAAGACGGAAGGCTGACGACATGCCATCCATAAGCTCCCCGGATCTACGTTCCAGGTGGCTAAAAATTAGGTTAAAAATATAAAAGGGCAACGTCGTATGTGATTATAAATAAGCCATTATTCATCCCGTCGCCATGCCGCAGAATGTCAAGCGTGAAGCCCAGTTATTTTTTATTGAGGTTTCGTTTTTTTGTTTGTTTTAAAAATAAAACGTAAAAAAAAAAAAAATAATAATAATAATAATCGCTTGCGTGTTTATTTATTTACCATTGACGTTTACTGTGTGCTGTCCAGGCCATACTATTTTTAACCAATTGAGCTTTTGTCATCAAATCTTCAACAATCCTTTATTATGAGAACAAATGAATAAAACATACAATTTTTATCCCCACGAAAAAAAAAAACGAGGGGATATTGTAAGCGGCTCAGTTCAGTCAGTCCGTCACGCTATCTCCTCCGAAAGGGTTTGGCAGAATTCAGCAGACTTGGTGGTTGTGATCTCCACATGGCAAGAAGTGCAGAGCAGTGTCATTTTTGGTCCTGCCCTCTGGGCAGGGTTGAAAGGTCAAAGACCGAAAAATGCAATTGCGGGCACATTTAAAATCAACTTTGTATATGCAATCAACAATGAGGAACGCATTTAATCATCACACCATTTGTAAAGCCTTTATGCCTAAGCAGGTGTCAGCTTTTTTTGTGGGCTCCAATCATGGTACCTCTTTTGTGGCAATGTTTTTACGGCCGGATGCCCTTCTGACGCCAACCCTTTAGTCGCCTTCGACCCTGCAGGGATAATTACCAGATACTGGTGCTTCATTTTGCTTACTTCGAAGGATGACAGGCTGAGTCAACCCCCTTAATGCACTAAAGCTCAGTGGCCAGCGGGGCTCGAACTCAGGACCCCAAGGATCCCAAGCCACCACCTTAACCACTGAGCCCACACCAGGCTCATGAAGAACGCATTTATATGTAATGTTATTTTTGGGATTTGACCCCCGGTTCATGCATAGTTCAAGGGCTTGAACTTTGAAGAAGGGTGGGGATTTAGCGTCACGGGTTCAAAAACAGAGATTTTTTTTAAACTCAAATTCATATTGGGTCATTCCTGGTGGAACTTTTTCAACTTTGCGCAAGGGGGGAAGTGTGGGGATTTGCGATGGTTGCACCATCGACTTCGCCTGGTTTGATAACCTAATAAGTTTTCTTCTCATTGAAAAATGAAGCCAAGGCACAACGGCAAATATCTTTGTGTAAAAAAAAAAAATTCTGGGTACATGGAAGATTGTGAAACAGAAAGACATTAGTAAAATACTGACAGTGGAGTGGACCAAAGTTGAGCACAACAAGACAAAGAGAAAAAAAAGAGAGAAAGAGGGAAGGAAACACAGTAAACAGCAAAAGTTTTGGAATGAGGTATGTGTGGTGATAGGATATGGGAGAGAAGTGGGGAGGGGGAGGGTAAAGAAAAAATCACAATAGGGAGGGAAGGTGAAGGGGAGGAGGAGGGAAATGAGCTTAGTGAGGAGGGGTGTTTCTTGCATGAGCCTTTCCACCACTTGCTTGACCTTTGAAGGAAGATTATTTATCATTGATCATGTCCTTAACTTTCCTCAATTTTTAGAGCATTCCCATGGATTGAAAATGCCAACTTTCATTCAATCAGCCCCAAAAGCCTTACCCGCTCGCACTCGGACATACCAGTTGAACATGTAGTAGAAAGCAGAAATATACCTTTGTTGGAAACCGGTGCTGTGGCTCTCCCCTTTATAAAGGATTCTACAATAGCTAATCAAGTGATATGGGTGGGTTATAGAGAGAAGCATTGCACGAACAAAAGATTTTATACAGATGTTTCCGAGAAACCCAGAACAAATGGAGAACTTTGTTGAATATGCAAACTTGCTGCATGATTTCGTTTCAAGAGGGCTTTAGTGAGGTACTTCAATGAAATCTGCAAAGTACTTTGAATGGAAACTTGGCCAGCTTCTTCAGAAGCAATGTTCCTGACCGACCAGTGTGACAAGCGTAATGAATGGGCATGAATCAGATGGACATGATGAAGTCAGTACATAAGCATGACCAACACACTCACCCTTTCTTGAAGCATCTTTTTCAATCTGCAGACAACATTTAGCTATGCATCATACTTGCATCCATACAAATAATTACTGCTACATCATAAAAGTGAGAAAGAAGTCTACACGATGTTTTTTGTATCGAAAAGATGGCAACAACATATGCAGTTAAATTTACCTTCATGCCAAGTAGTCTGATACAATTGAACCTTGTTGCATATTCTTACCTTGCTGCAGAGAGCACAATAACAAGCTTGAATTTTTAGAACGCACACATAAAATGCGCAATTTGGTGTCTATCTGTGTAACAGTTTTTTTTGACCTTAACCAATCTACCAATACTTGACAGAAGACTAAGGTTCACACGATGGAAGGTTTGTAGCAACTTCACTTGCCCTTTCCCTCCCAAGGGTTTGCCTTGGGAAAATCATCGTGTTAAGCGTGTTAAGACAGCCAATTGTTTAAGACAGCTAACCCTAACAGCTAATAGTTACTAGACAGTTAATCCTTGTTAAGACAGCTAATCGTGCGTTCTTTCCAAGGCCGCTTGTCTAAGACCAAAAGTAAATACACCACGAATGATAATATTATCACATGGAATGTTATTATAAAACAAGTATTAATGTAATAATATCCCCCCCCCCCAAAGGGATTGTCTCCCTTGGACGCAATGTCGTCCGTTAACATGTTATAAAGCTATCGTGGCATATCGTGGGGCTCACACCTTAACGAAGTAAAAAAATATTATAAATCCACAAACACGGGATCATTACCCTTTTAAACGCGTCGTTACTGCTGTCAATACTAAAATGAAAGAAATCTGGAGGAAACCCGACATCCTTAGGAATCAGTCTATGCTTGTCACTCCACCACAGACTATGGACACGCATCTACGATCTGTTGTAACTCGATATTACCCAGAGAGGAAAAACAGACCCTTCCTGTCGCTCACGGAGGGTGGATGTACTTCGTTTGCTAAATTTGCGAAGTAGACAGGCAGAATCTCCCATCCACAGTTACTTTTTTGAACAGCCTCAAGTTGGGGGCAGCACACTTAGGAATGTGCAATGTCCTGTCTGTGAAACCCCAATCGTACAGTTATATTTAAATTTTGCCTGATTCAAGTACAGAAGAAGGGTCAACCCTATTTATTAAGAATGACCTGTAATAAGGGAAGGGAATTGTATCAACTTACAGCAAGTGGACCAACTTCAACATGTACACCAGATGAGAGGGGGCAAGCAGATTATTGTTCGCTGAAGTGGACGCAGCTTACGCTGCTTTATACAGTGAGTTGATAGGCATTGGTGTACCGCTTGCTATCTCTATCAACGTCTCCACAGCAGCGAAGGTTTCAACCAAGCTTTGTTTCCCATTCCCTGTCTGATGCTCGAGTCATGTGTGTAGCGCCTTTAGTTATTTATTTCTATTGTTAAGTAGTTAATTATTTATCGTCCATGTTCCCAGTTTCTCCCACATCACCCCAAACCCACCACGCCGCGGTAATTACTTTTGGTCACGAAAATATACCCCTTAAATTAGATTAAGGTTTTCAATTGGTTTCTGTGATCGCGTTTGCACGCGGACAAAGCCGCCATTAATCGGGACGGTCCAAGGAGTACAGCCAGTTCGGTCTATCCGCCAGCGTTGGTCTTAATCGGCCTGAACACGACTCATGTTGTAGGTTTCATCTACTGCTACAGAGGATTTCACCGAAGATTAATGAAGGCACCCTGAAGTTGAGCCTGTTGCAAAGTTTTTGTTTAATTACATAAAGTTTTGAAAAATAATTTTTTTTTTCACCCATCTTGGATTTTCTTTCCTTGGGGGAGGAGGGGTGCAATTGGAATTATCGATCGATAGAACCATGATGTGTTTTTATTGCGCACTAAGCAGTATGCATGGTTTTGCTTCATATATGTAACCCAGGCTATTTTTATTTTCGGGTGCGATCGAGGCAGAGATCTGTTGCCTATTACACCACCCTAAAGGAGGATGCATCTGAAGAATATTGATGCACATTTGGAACAAGATCCCGAAGGTGGCATACTCTGCTTGCTATAATTTGGTTGAATAACTCCTGAGATTTTTTTTTTTAATGATAAATGATTATGTATCAAAATCACATATTACACAAAGGCCTGAACAAATACATTGCTATCCAAATGTATCGATGTTCGGTATGCAGGCTGCTGCATTTGTCCACATACCTTTTTCCGCGCTTGGCGAAAATGGTTCTGCAATGCTTCATGTGATACTTGGTTGATACGTATACCACCTGTAGCATGTTCGATAGTCCACAATCCTATGCACGTGCTTGTACATAACAGTCATAAAACATCACGATCATAAGCTTACGATCATCTGCAAGCCGAGCCAGCTCACTCTCTCATCCCATGGGACGACTTCCTACCCCATTTCACAGGTGCCAGTCGGCAACAGTACTCTGTGATGATAATAATGGAACAAATGCACACAACATATACGATGTCTCCAGAGGTCCGATGACCCCATTATCTTGACTCTAAGCTAGCAGCAACATCTTGGAATCACCCCACTTACTTATAAAGAAAGTTAAACCCATCATTTTCAAGCTGGCATTCGTAAGCTAGACCTTGTTTGTCAATTGGAGGTACACACAGAATCTGAATCCTTCTGCCAACCGTTCAAATTGGTGTGCTGTTACATTCTTCTTTTCTTCTGACATAAATCACATCTCTCTTTGCCAAATGCTTTTGCAGATTGCTCTCTTCAATAAGAACTTGCTCATCTTTTGGATTCTCATTGCAAATTGCTCTCTTTCTTGGCAGATTGCTCTCTTCATTGATTGCCATTGCAGATTTATTTCCAGTGAACAGCACCCCTTATCCAGTGCAACTGCCAGCTGGTGACCACACCATGCGGCCAAACCATTTCCGCCGCTTGCACTGCCCGCTTAGCAATCATCTAGCTGCGCTGCATGGCTTGATGGTGCGACGCACAAAATCTCAATGCTTGGCGATTGTATGCGTTTTTTCTGCACATTAAGTTGAGTGCAACTCCCGTAGTGGATATTCAACCACGATATCCGATGGTTGATTAGATGTTTGTCACATCGATGCTTCCACAACTCAAATATCTTGACCTGCCACAGATTAATTTTAAAAAAATAAAAATAAAATCAGACAATCCACAACTTGAAAAAAACATAAATCAGGTAAACATGTCCACTGATTTTACCACATATATATATTATATATATATATATATAGATTGTTACCGGCTGTGGAATTCGCAAAACGCCATTCAGTCCGTAAGGTGAGATATTTTTTTACAGTACATGTATAGTAGCCCAAACCCATGTTTAGAGGCGTAATTAATGTGATTCGATTCGGGCTGCGACACTTTATAGTGTTTTTTCTGTTCTTTCATTATTTCGAACAACCACATTTCAACCTTCAACCACCACCACTTCAAACAACGCCAGCACCGCCATCAAACATACAACCGCACAACTACGCCACAACGCCAACCGCGTCCAATTACCTCACAACAACCACCACCGATTCTTCGCACTACCCCCGCGACGAACGCTCCTCCACGGTCCACACTGCGACGGTTTCCGCTTGGAAACCTTTCGAACGCAAGGAGGAAAGAAAAGGCACAAGCGACTTTTGCGCGCGGGTCTTTCCCGCCTGTTCCTTCCCGCCATTCTTCCCTGGCCCGGGCCAGGACTGACTTGTCCCTTGCCCCCGCATGGCGCGGGGAGGCGGGAACGAGAGGGAAGCCCTTTTCTCGAAGCGCCTCGAAGGGGGGTGGACAAAGGCGGGGCCGGGAGAAACAGGACGTGCGCGGGAGTATAAAAGAGGCCGCGCTGGCGGATCGTCGTCGTGAGCTTCTTGTCTCGGTCTCGTGACTGGTGCAGTTTCTCGTGCCGCTTCGTCTCGTCCTTTTTTCTTGTCCTGTTTCGGTGTTGCTCTTGGTCGGTGTACTCAGTCGGTAGCTCGGTCCGTGGAGTCGCTGGGACCAACACTTAGCAGCCGAGCTCGCCAGAGGAGGCTTCGGCCACCACGCCGAGCGGGGAGTCACGGCCAGACGGTACCACGTGCTTGAGAGACGTCGCCAAGGAGCGACACTCAGGGAAGTTCGACTTCCATTTTCTTTTGGGGGTCTGTGTGATTGTGTGTTGTGGCGCCGTGTCCGAAAGTAGAACTGTGTGTGTGCCTGACAGTGTACGCGTATCTGGTCGTAGCTCTGCATTGTTTTTTTTGTTATCTCTCTCTG
>CM068963.1:42688915-42706179 GCA_035128595.1 Eptatretus atami | reverse complement strand
GCACCCGTGTTAAACGCATCTATAAACTTCACTGATTCAGAAAAAGAAGGGTGCCAGTTTTTCTATTAGCTTTAGGGCCCCCATTTTGAATTTCAAAATGGCTGCCGTTTTTACCCTATATGTATGATTTTTCGGTATTTAACGTTATTTTGAACATATAATTCAAAGTGTGTGCAAATAGAGTTTGGGTACCAAATGCATTGTAGTTGAGACAACTGTTCATCTTGAACTCTGTTTGCATCGATATCAACAGGTTTGATGTTAATGTCAAGAAATATTGGTATGAATGTGACACTTATTACTGGTATCTGACAAATATTTTCTGCTTGCAATATGATGCATATCCACTGTGAACCAAATAACTTACTGCTTTATTCATAAGACCAAAATGCACAGTGGACATCCCATCCTATAAAATACTTAAGGCATTGAAATTATGGCAACTTGTTAATTTCACTTATGGTTATGATTCCATTAACCATGGCGTCTCTGGAGAACCATCATGTAAGAACGTGCAACTGAACCTTCCATTGATTTCGAATCTGCTTGTTGTGTCAAGGAGACAAGTTCAGTGACATTAAAGGTGTTCATAACTGGAGCATCTGCGACTACCAGAACTGGAATCATACCAATCATTGTTGGACTGTATAGCAAGAGGGCTCAATATCAAAACCCTGAGTATGTTTGTTTGCATCAAACAACGAGTGGCATATCTGGAAAAGAACTGAACAACCAACATGCAGTGTGGCACAAATCATGTCATGGTAAAGCAACACACAAGCAACACATTGAGAGAGACAAAGCTAGATATGACAAAGCAGTTTTATCTCAAGAATCAAGTGTATTGTCATACAGCAAAGTCGGTGGTCGCCCTCCGCATCACAAACATCTAACACCCAAAGCAAGCAACTCCTGCATCTACCAGCACACTAACAAGATCTCGTTGCCCTCCATTCCAAAAGGAACACTGTTTCTTCTGTCAAAACGAGAAGATTTGTGGTGGTAAGACAGAACGCCTTATTACTTGTCGAAGTGTCGATATTGGAGTGTCAATCCAAAACATAGTTGATGTTAGCGGGAATGAACAATGGAAAGTAAACCTGGCAAACTCATAACTGATGGCGACTTTCTTTCAAGGGACATGAAATATCACAAAAATTGCCATACTATTAACTGGCGCAAGTATATACAAGCCAAAGAAAGAGTCAGCAACAGAGAACATCAGGCAGAAAATCAGTGGAATTTATTTCTGCAGAGATCGAGTTCAGTACTGAATTGCAGGAATCTATAGATCAGGAAGCATCCTTACTTTGAGTGAAGTAGCAACAGGATACAACCAAATTATGTACAATCATGCATTCCAAACCCACAGATTACACGTGCAGTGCTACTCACCAAAAATAGAACAACAAATATCAAACTTCACAATTACTGAAGCAAAAGGAAGAAAACCTGCAGTCTTCATTCTAAGGAAACTGTTCGGTCAGCAATAGATACTGTTGTGGAGGAACGTGATGTTTTAGCTATCAGACGAGACATGAAGACCATCTTTCATTGCTCAAAACTTATCAGGCAATTTATCTTGCAAGCCCGCGATCTAACCCATGGACCTTTAATGGCTCATTGAAAATTGTGAAGAACAGTGTGTACCTGCAGAACTAGTTGCTATGATGAGGTGGACATTACAAGGAACTCAAGCTGCAACAACAGACACACGTGCCAAAGAGCTCAGCAACACATGTTGCACTCTTTCACATTCCATAGTGCAAAGCATGCAAAACAAAGAGGCAAATGTCTGACACCAAAATCAAATACAGCTGATTTCCGGTGCAGGCTGTGATACGACAGGACATATCCAAGGGAATGGAAAGAAGGGGTGCTTTACAATTTCCTGAAGGCAAGCCCACCATTCTGAGAGCACGAGCTGACCTTGACGAAGGGGATGAGCCATCTGAAGAAGTTCTTCGTGGTTGTGAAGAGTTTCTTTGCTCTCTTTTCTCTCCAGTTGGAGTCCACTTTGGGCAAGCAAAGATGCTGAGATGGTTTTGTTAAAGCAACTCACAGATGAACAAGGATTGACAAACTGCCACCGACTCAGGGAGCATGGATTGAACATATACGCCGTGCCCATGTCCAGTGTAATATCTGGGCCCAGGATATGGTATTGAACCCAACTTTTCTTGACCTTTGACCTGGGGGTGGCGAAACCAAGACAAAGCTACTGATTGTTCTTTCTCAGGTTGCACCAGCTCCAGTCTCAGTGCTGCAGCTTTCAGGTGTAACTGTGAGAAATCAAAGTGTTCAAGAAGGTGCTCATGCAGAGAAAACAGTGTGGTCTGTACCGAACTTTGCAAATGTGGTGGGGAAGGCAACAGCTGTACGAACATAACACCACAATGATTGGCGAAGATCTAGAAGATGATTGAAGCAATGACAATTATAAATGTTAAATCAGTAACATTGACACTCCTGATTCATACATGTAGCATTTTCATACCTTTGAAAAAAAACTTATCCGTCTTCTAATTGTATAACCGCCCAATAAATTTATATTGAATTACATGCTCTATATTATTTCTGTTAAATGTTTTGGAGGGTTGGCAAAAAGAGTGTTCCAATCATAAATATGTTATTATTGGAATCCTCCTGTGCCAAAATATGATTAGACACCAAAAACATCTTATGTGTATTGGTTCAAAAGTAATGGCATTTTACATTGAAAACCCCAAAATCAGGTGGCCATCTTGAATTTTCCCAATATTAGAGTTTCTAGTGCTCTTAGTTTGCTTCTAAATGAACCTTTTGTCCCTTTATAATGAGTTTAGATAAAATAAAATAAATATTGTATGAACATTGAATGAATAGTTATGGTTAATTTGCAATATTATTTTAAAAGAAGATTTTCGGCGGTGGCCATTTTGAAATTCAAATAAATGGAGGCCCTAAATGTTAATGGAAAAACTGGCACCCTTTTTTCTAACCAGTGAAGTTTCTAGATGTGTTTAGACACGGGTAACACGAATCTACCCCAAAAAATGACAAATCCAGAAAATGTTACATAAGCCCCACGGACTATGTAGTGTAAAGCAGGTCCTGCAACTCGATCTGGATCGCGTTGATCTCGTGAGACGGGAATGCTGCTTCGGTTTTGGAATAAACGCCGGTTATCTACATGGTGTCAGAAGGTGACCGGACCTGTTGCTTTTGACAAACGACCATAAGTACGGTATGGCGTTTCCGAACTTTTGAATACCCGACTATCAATTGGGATGCAGTGGATTCATTTGGAGAATCACTCGGTTTCGAGACACGTTCAGTTCGTGTTCGGGACCCATATCGGAGGTCCAAAACAAAAAGCCAGATGGCTGGGCACGTGGATTGGTGCTCAATGGCCGTGAGGTTATAAAACGTTCACAATGGAGGAGACTGAGAAAGATGATTTTCAAGGTACTCGATCATTTTGATCGTATGTGTAACCGAGAAGAACAAGTGGATCACCACGGCGCTGGCTCAAGCAGTGGAAACCAAAGCGTGAGGAGACCTGAGGATTATTCTCATGGACTGCGAGTATCCCGATCCGAGGAAATTCTAATAGTTTGCTCATTGAACGGCATTTTTTTAATCCAGGGTGCAGGAAAGGTTACAGGATCAAGGTGAAGGACTGTCACTAGCAAAGGCTCTGGAGATTGGACAACAGTTTGAGTTGTCTCGCAAGCAAATCCACATGTGCGGAATGAAGATAACTCCAAACTTGGAGTGTCAACTATCGCAGCGCAGAGCAATCACATCCAAAGCCTTGTGCCTCGTCATCGCAGCTGCAAGCATTTAAAGCATGTGGTAATGGGCAAGGATGAGTGGCAATTAGGAACCAAAGGAAGTTCCTGCAGTAGGCTCTACCTGTTCCTATTGCAAACGCCTGAACCATGGATGTTGGTCTGCGTAGGTGACAGCGACTGGTAAAAGCCTCCTCGTCAGCTGAGAAACAAGGAACAACTACCTGAGGCAATTCGGAGTTCTTCGAATATACAAGTTGACAAAATTGGCACTCTGGCAGAATGAAATGTTCCAGACTGTCAGAGTCAGTGCATTGCAAATTACCTTCCGTATTGATATAGGGCAAGTGGCAATATACTTACACTCAGGGATTTCAAAGACTACCAGTTAACACTGAACTTCACACGTCTAAGAGAACCTGAGAACTTACTCCAACCAACGTCGTTCGACGAGTTGCTTCCACGGATCTTTCCCTGGAATTTGAGGGGAGGTCCGTAATAGCTTCACGCGAGCTGGTCAATCTGGGTCAGGAGAACGTGATATCGGGGAGACCACTGAGAACCTTGGCCTCATTGCTCAACTGAGTTCCTGCCAGGGGTTCAGCTCAGTGGATGATGAATCAGTCCCCCAGATCTCCGAGATTTTCCCGATATCATCGGTACATCAGGTACCCTACCAGGGGTCTAACCGAATCAAAATACACCAACAGCCAATGAGGTTGTACATGCTGTATGTCGGCAACCCTGCGCTAATGCCTAGGATCATCGAGGAATTGAACAAGATGGTAGATAACGGCTTCATAACTCCTGTGGAGGAGCCAACCGAGTGGGTCAGCTCAATGGTAGCTGCAGTTCGCAATGCAAGCTAAGAATATGTTTGGATCCTAGAGATCTCAACAAGGTATCCCATGAAGACGGTTGAAGAGGTGGTCTCCAACATACCAAAAAGCCAACTTATTCTCAGTAGTGGATGCAAAGAGTGGGTTTCTACAGATTCTCCTGGATGAGGAGTCATCAAAACTTTCAACCTTCAATACACCGATGGGTTTGTTTTCGTTGGCTGAGGCTACCATTTGGATTGCAATGTGCCCCAGAAATATTTCAGCATTTCATGGATCAAATGTTGGATGGCATTATTGAGCCACAGCGATCAATGAACGATATCTTGATTGCAGGATGAGATTGAGATCATCACGGCAGCATTTAAAGCAAGTCATGGAGAGGGCTACATCCTACAACCTCAAATTGAACATGCAAAAATGCAAAGTTCTCCAAAGGAGGTTCGGTATGTCGGGCATCTACTTTACTGCAGACGGACTCAAGCCTGACCCCTCAAGAATTGAAGCCTTCCATAATATGCCTATTCCACAGAATAAAGAGGACGTGCGGTCGTTTCCTTGGATTTGTTGCTTACCTGGCTAAATTATTCCTCAACTGAGTGAAGTCATGCACCACCGAGCTTTACTGAGAGCTGATAGTATTTTGACTGGAAACCTGCAAAGGACCAGGCTTTCCATAAACTATTGGATCTCTTCTGTCAGCAGCCTGTACTGAGATACTATGAGTGAAGGCACCAGTAGAAATCCATGTCAATGCAAGTCAAAGTGTTTCGGTGGTGCCTTAATTGCAGGAGGGGAAGCGGTTGCATATACTTCGTGATCCCTCTCGGAGGTGGAACAACGGTATGCTCAGATTGAAAAAGAAATGCTTGCAATCTTCCACGCCTGTATGAAATTCCACTGCTACATATTTGGCAAGACAGTGACTATTTACAGATCACAAGCCACTTCAAGAGATTTTCAAAAAAACCTCTTCTGTCTGCTCCCATGGCGTCTGCAGATGATGCTGTTACGTTTGCAGTGTACGATCTCGAGGTAGTGTATAAAAGTGGCAAAGACATGCAGCTACCAGATCCACTATCTCGTGCTTATCAGACTCACCAGTTGTCGGGACAAGAAGTCAATCTGGAGCAGGTTTCCATGTTGGACATCATCTCCATCACCAAGTAGAGTATGTTCAGCTGCAGGAACAGGCTCGACAAGTTACAACTTCTGTTGGACGTGATCCACACTGGATGGCCCAGCTATCGAAACGAAGTGTCCATTCCATTGAGACCATACTGGGATTCAAAAAGTGAGTTAGGTGTCTCTGATGGAATTATCTATAAAGGTATGTGTATAGTTGTGCCACCTAGTCTCTGTCAGCACATGCTCCATCATACACAGCTCTCACTTTGGTATTGTAAAGTACAAACAGCGTGCTCGGGAGTGCTCTATTGGCCAACAATGAACCAACAGATTGAAAGAGGCAGTGAAAAACTGCACTACATGTGCAGATTACCAAAATAAGCTTCTTCCGGAACTGCTCATACCGACACAGATTCCAGATTTACCATTCAACCAGGTCACCATGGACCTATTCGAGTTTGAGTCAAACAATACATTTTTGGTTGTCGATTATTATTCGAAATTTATAGAGATATGTTTAGCTCAAGGATATGAGAAGCCGAACAACGATTGATGCTCTGAAATCCATCTTCAGTACACATGGTATACCTGAGGGTCTTAGGAGCGACAATACATCCTGTGTTAGTATCCAAAGAGTTCAAATCGTTCTGTTTTGATTACGCCATTAACCAAACTACTTCCAACCTCCATTTGCTCGTGCTAACGGTGAAGCTGAAAGAGTAGTGCAAACTGTAAAAAAAATATGTGGAAGAAGCGGAGGACAAACATCTGGCTTTGTTAGACAACCAACACCATCCCGAGAAGGACTACACTTGTCCCCTGCACAGTTGTTGATGGGAAGAAGACCACGTAACAAGCTGCTGCAAATTGCAGCTTACTTGAACCAAAATCCAACAGCTTTCATGAGGTTAAATGGCATTTTGACAATGGAAAAGACCAAGCAAAAGTTCCATCATGATTCAGGAGCACGAGAGCGGCCACCTTTTCAGGGTCGGCAAGTCCGTATGAACCGCTCCTGGCACTAGAACATGGTTCCTGGTGAAATCGCACAAAAACGCGAGTCTCATCGGTCCTACGTGCTCCAAGCAGGAAACCGTTTGTCCGCAGGAATCGCTTCAAACAAGCTGGCCAACCCACACTGGCTATGTGTACGAGCCAGAGATGGGAAACTCGGACGATGATGAACAAGGAATAACAAGGAAATCCAACACTGGTTGAGGCGATTCAGCCCATCATGCCTGCGTGAACACCACACCAACCCATCCACACAAGATCCAAGGAAGAAAATTCAAAAAAAAATTTTTAATTAATGAAATTAATTTTTTTTGTTTGTTAGTTTTGTTTTGTTTTGTTTTTTGTAGTTTTTTTCGTTTTTGTATTTTTTTTTTTCTTTCCTTTTCTTTCCCTCATGGGAGGGGGCATGGCCTTAGTTAAAACCACACAACATCAACCACACAACCCCCTTGACAAGACCCCCACCAACAGCACTCTGTACACAATACCCATCAATACTCAACTACCTAAAAGTCTTATCAACATCCTATACCCCTCTATCTCCATAACTTCCAGGTACCTATCTAATTATAATTTAAACTTATCTACTTTTTTCTGCTGCACTACCTTCTAAGGAAACCATTCCATGCATTAACTACTCTCTGCGTGAGAGACTCCTGCTTTACTACCGTCTTAACTCTCCTCTTCTTTACTCTCAAACTATGGCCCCTGGTCCTATCACTGTCTACTCTGTTGAATAATTCATTTTCACTTATTTTATCTCTCTACCTTTCATCATCTTAAGCATCTCTATCATATCTCCTCGTAACCGCCTCCTTTCTAGTGAATAAAGCCCCGTCTCCTTCAGCCGCTCCTCATAGCTGAGTCGAGCTAGGCCCGGAATCAATCCAGTACCCCTGCGCTGAACCCTCTCTATGGCATCGATGTCTTCCTGAGTTGTGGTGAGCAAAACTGCACACAATATTCTAGATGTGAACCCTCACTAAATTCCTATACAATGTTAACACACCCTCTTTTGATTTATAAATGATCCCCCTCCAAATACAACCTAAAACCCTATTTGCTTCACCTTCAGCTGCCTGGCACTGTGCTGCCTGCTTACCTCCCATATCTATTACCACCCCAGATCCTTCTCCTGTGTGGCATGCTCCAAAATTACCCCTTAACATCCTGTAATCTCTATTTTCATTGTTCTTTCCCATCCCCAACACTTACACTTGCTCAGGTTAAATTCCATCTGCCAGTCTTTTGCCCAATCTATGCAAGTGTCAATACTTTCTTGAATCTGATCACCACCCTTTCTGCTATCCACCTTACCTCCAAGTATTGTGCTTCATTTGCAAATTTGGAAAGCTTACTCTTCACCCCACTATACAAAACATTGATATAAATAATGAATAGTAATGGTCCGAGTACTGATCCCTGAGGTACCTAACTACTTACATCCTCCCAGCAAGAAGTCCTCCCACTCAACAGCTATGCTTTGCTTCCTTTCACGAAGCCAGTTTGCAACCAAATTAGCCACCTGATCAGCCACTCCACAAGCCCTCACTTTGGCTAACAACCTCCGATGTGGTACCTTATCAAATGCCTTCTTAAATCGAGATATACGATGTCCACTGCCTTTCCCTCATCCACCCAATCAGACACTGCCTCATAGAACTCTAAAAGATTTGTTAAACAGGAACGACCTTTGGGTAAACCCATGCTGAGACCTTTAATTATTTTGTATTGTTTAAATGGTTCCTCATCCGGTCCTACAAATAAATGTCTCCAACACCTTCCCCACAACTGGTCAAACTAACAGGTCTATAGTTTCCCAATTCTTCTCTGGATCCTTTTTTAAAATAATGGTGTTACATTTACTACTTTCCAATCCTCCGGTACCTGTTCGACTCCATGAAGTATTGAAATCTCCGTTAACATCTCACTTACCTGCTCAGCCACCTCCCTCAATACTCTCGTTTGCATAATATCTGGCCCAGACCTTATCTACTCTGTAGATTACGAGCTGTTCCTTTACTTCCTCCATTCCAACCTGGATCTTCTGTAAGCCCTTTCCTCACCTCCTCGAGAAGATACTCTCAAGCTATTGGCAATTCCTCCTGACTGTTCTGGTGTAAAAGTAGAAGAAAAATACCTGTTTAATAAGCCGGCCGTCTCACTTTCATCACTAACCACTTCTTCCCGGTGCTATTCCTCAATGGGCCCACACTGGTCCTAACCTGTTCTTTTCCCCTGATATACTTAAAGAAAGCCTTGTTATTAATTACTGTTAATATTCTAGCCACGTCCTTCTCATACCTCTTTTGGCTTGCCGAGTTATTTCTTCACTTGCCTCTGTTTCTCTTCGATAGTGATATAAATCTAACTCCCAGTCCTGGTATTTTTAAACTAATAATAATCTTCCTGTTCTTCCTAATGGCGTTCCTTATCTCACTGGCTACACCACCCTGGTCTCTTTCTACTTATAGTTTACACCCTCATTGGAATGTACACACTCTGTACTCTACACATTTGGTCCTTAAGGTTTTCCCATTTCTTCTGATAAACACAATGATGACTTCTCCCCTTCTCGTACCAGCTGAATGGTGATCACGCGTTGTTTCTCCTTTTCCCTCTCCATTCTAAACACCTCTTTTTGCCGCCCCCCTCCCCCCGTTGTGCTGGATGAACAGCTCCACGAGCCCTCTTCCTACCACTCGCTCAGCACTGTTGTAAAAACGGTTGACAAATGAATTCTTTGATTTGCTTCGATTTGTTTGTGTGGGTTATTATTACTACTGTGGTGTTCATATAAAATTGGGTTCATTTATTTTGATTGTACGTGAAATCCAATTTAATTGATTTTCATTTAATTTATTTTCATTCTGGAAGGAGACGACATGTTATGTAAAGTGTTTCTCAGCGGCTCGATTCTGGATCGCTTGATCTCGCGAGAGGGAATGCTTGCTTCGGTTTTGGGGACGAAGCGAGGCTTACCTCACCGGTACCTACAAAACCTCGCTGACAGCACCATTCACCACGTATCGGGACTTGGTATGATTTCTTTTTTATTATTTATATCGTATCGTTTTATTATTGTATTATTTCCATTATTACTCAAGGTAGCTTCAGCTTAATAGCTCTCAGCTCTGTGACGTACTTTGTCCATTAATATGACGACATGTCGGTATAGTTCGCACGAGTAGGGTCACTTTTCGGATAGTTTGTGCGAGCATTTTAATCCGGATTTGTGTAACGTTTTCTGGTTACCATTTGTGATTGGTTGGTTAACTGTTGAAATTCGGTATTTTTGTGCGTACCAAGTACCAATGTGTTCTTCACGCATCACGTGGTTCGAAGTACTCGTGTCTGGCTAACGTGACGTGTGTTCCATCTTCCAGTCCTTTCCTTCCGTGTTTTATAATGTGTGGCCGTGAGAGTACAAATCAACAACAATACGATATAGGACGAAGATCTCGATTTGCGGTGGCTGGACACGACCCGTGGAGCGCGTTTAAACGGTACCAAGTAGTGCACTGGTACTTGGGCCACACTGTACCGGTGTTCATGTGAAAGCAGGTCGTTTGCTTGGTAACCTTGCTTTATATTTCAAAATATCTTCTGAAATTGTTTTGCTGAATATGCCATTTATAAAAACACTGTTCTCCATCGTAAATATTTGTCTTGTTGTAATTTTTACCAGCCAAACCGCGCTCCGCGCGGAACTTTCTACAGTGAGGGTTCGTTAGGATGTCAATATATCAGCAGTGTTTCACAATTGATTTATAGAATTCTTTATATACAAAATGTTTTCTTGTTACATTTTTTTTGTGTCAAATTCAACCTTTCCTGAGGTGTCAGCATTGGCAGAAGAGATTTTAAACATGCAGACTTTTCTCAGAGTCGCATTACACTCTCAGCGTGACGGTCTGTCGAACGACCGGACGAACGTGACGTCAGCGGAATGACCGATATTCAATGACGTCATTACGCGGGTGCCAAGAATCTACCCAAAATTTTGCTTTTTTTACATAAGGCCACAGACTAACAGGTAGGCACACTCATCTCTAAGCCATCTAACCTGGGTGCAAACGGAATCCCTACCCAGCTATAACCTGTCCTCCCGGTGACGCTGGCTGACGAAGGTGATGTTAGCTGACTTCCAAGCAAGATGGAAGATGTCCTCGAGCAAATGAAAGTGTGAAAATCCATCAGCGAAGCAACGGGTAACAAGAAAAAGAGCAATCAGAGATTGCAAACTCTCGCCAGGACTTCTTTTGAGTGGTGTATTCTTATAGGTTTTCAGGTAAATCAAATATGGCTGCCAAACCATGTGACCTATGACGTCATATGTGTGACTTTTGTTCCTCGTGGATTTGCGGTCAAATGTGTAAAGTTTCACCTTGATCTTTTCAGCTATTTCAGATTAGATTTTTGAAGGTTTAAAAAGTTTTTAAAACAATATGGCTACCGAATCACGTGACCGATGATGTAATCAAAAATTTTTGTGGACCATTTTATCCCAAGATGACCGTCAAAATTTTTTATACTGATCAGATGTAGCGTTCTAAATATGCAATTATGATGTCATAACGAAGGCAAGCACCTGTGACATCATAAAAATACCACACTCATTTCCCATGAGGAGTACTTGCCATGTGCCAAGTTTCAAGTTTTTTCCTTCGTGCAGTTTCAGATATACAGAGGTCCAAAGTTTTTCCGTTTTTACAATATGGCTGCCACACCACGTGACCGATGACGTCATAATTATCAATGAAACATTCTACATGAGTCGTCGCACCAATGGTGAAAATGCCATCTTAATCCGACAAGTGGTTGCAGAGATAAACACGAAAGTTCTGTGTGGACAAACAGACAGACAGACCCAAATACAATACCCTCTCCGAATCCTTCGGCGAGGGTAAAAATGCCTAGTTCCAGATAAAATAGTAAAGGTAGTGGAGATAATTTACAATGACACTGAAGCTCAAAGTAATTACACTCGATGGTGAGACAGAATTCTTCCAAATTTGTTACTTTTAATAGCAAAGAAAAAATTTTTTTGACAAGTATGTTGATCGCCTCCGTTTGTGTGTTGGTGTGTTTGTTTGTTTGTCTGTCCGCTCGCCTGCAGTCCAAACTGCTTAACCGATCGTTCTGAACTTTTCAGATATTAATATCACCGACCCTGCGACGGTCAGGCATTGAAGTTTTGAAAAAATTGGTCGACCAAAAAGGTCTACATAGGCCAATAGGCCAATTTGAGCCAAATTTTCTAAAATCCTCAAATTTCATCCGATTGCCTTGAATTTTGAACAGGATTTGCATATCAGGTCAGTGAATTCAACCACCTATTACTTTTGAGGTTATCTTAGGTCAAAAGGTCAACATAGGACATAAGGTCAACCCAAAATAGGCCAAATTTTTCAATCGTTTCTAAAATTGTCAATTTCATCCGATTGACTTGAAATTTGAAGACCACCATTTGCATTTGACGTCGCTGAATTCAACTGCCTATTAATTTTGAGATCAACATAAGCCAAAAGGCCAAATTGGGCCAAATTTTCTAAAATCCTCAATTCTCATCCGATTGGCTTGAAATTTGAAGAGCATTTGTATATCAGGTCACCAAATTCAACCACATATTAATTTTGAGGTAAACATAAGCCAAAAGGTCAAAATAGGCCAAAGGGCCAATTTGGGCCAAATTTTCTTAAATCCTCACTTTTCATCCAATTGACTTAAAATTTGAAGAGCATTTTCATGTCAGGTTGCTGAATTCAAACACCTATTAATTTTGAGGTAAACACAGGTCAAAAGGCCAATTTGGGCCAAATTTTCAAAATCTTAAATTTTCATCCGATTGAGTTGAAATTTGAAAAGCATTTACATGTCAGGTCACTGACTTCAACCACCTATTATTTCTGTGGTCACCATAGGCAAAAAGGTCAACATAAACCAAAAGGTTAACAGAGGCCAAATTTCTAAAATCCTCAATTATTATACAATTAATTTGAAATTTGAAGAGCATTTGCATATCAGGTCAATTAATTCAACCACCTATTAATTTTGAGGTAAACGTAAGCCAAAAAGTCAAAATAGGCCAAAGGGCCAAATTTTCTAAAATCCTCAATTTTCATCCAATTGACTTGAAATTTGAAGAGCATTTTCATGTCAGGTTGCTGAATTCAACAACCAATTAATTTAAGGTCAAAAGGTCAACACAGGCCTAATTTCTAAAATTGATAGATCGGGCCAAAAACTAAATATATCACTATAATCTCAAAAAGTTGTGGACGAGTTATGACAAAACAAGGTGGATGAGTTGAATCGGTGACAAAACAAATGGATTGGGTTTGGTTCGGATCCAGCCGATCAGTGGGATGCAAAACGTGAACTGTTCCACCTGGCAGAGGTATGCTGACTACCGGGTGCCATTCTACTTTGTGCTGTTTTGCCAAGTTGTCAATTTATGAGTGATTTTTCATTTGTTTGTTTCTGTCCGCTCGCCTACAGCCCAAACTGCTCAGCCGATCGTTCTGAAACTTTCACCGATTGTAGGCACGGTCCCTGCGACAGTTGTGCAACAAAGTTTTGTGAGGTCAATGTAAACGAAAAGGTTAACAGAGGCCGAATTTCTAAATTTTCAATTTTAATCCGATTGCCTTAAAATTTCAACAGGATTTTCATATCAGCTCACTGAAGTCAACCAGCCAATTTTTTTTGAGGTCAACATAAGCCAAAAGGCATCAACTTAGGTGCAATTTCTAAAATGCTCAATTTTCATTTGATCAACTTGAAATTTGGAGAGGATTTGCATATCATGTCACTGAATTCAACCACCAATTATTTTTGAGGTCAACATAGGCCAAAAAGTCAACATTGGTCAACATTTCTAAAATTGTCAATTTTCATCTGATTGACTTTAAATTTGAACAGGATTTTCATATCAGCTCACTGAATTCAACCACCAATTATATTTTAGGTCAACATAGGAAAAATATCAACATAAGCCAAAGGTTAACAGCTTAGAGGAGGTGGAATTTCTAAAATCCTCAATTATCATCCGATTGACTTGAAATTTGAACAGGATTTTCATGTCAGCTCACTGAAGTCAAGCAGACAATTATTTTTGAGGTCAAAAGGTCAACATGGGACTAATTTCTAAAATTGCGAGATAGGGCCAAAAACTTTATATATAGTGTTACGGCTGTGGAAATTTGCACTACACCATAAAGGTCCTCAGACAACTAACCATTAATAACCTAATAATGTGTAATTAGATTTCCCCACCGTTGTTTAGAGGGAATTTCCTGTTCACAGGGCTGTGATCCTTTGAGATAGCCTTTTTTCTTTCTCTATCATTATTTTGGACCAATCATCCCCAACAACCAAATCCCACCACCCACAAGCCCCCAAACAACCACACACCAAACCCCCCACCATCAACAGCGCTACCCCCAAACATGGCATCGCCTTCGTCCCAGAACAACGCCGAAGTCGCGCTGTCTAAGCGACGTCTTGGTGATTTCTACCACGTCCGCTCCGCTCGGGCCGAAGTCGCGCTCTCTAAGCGACGTTCTGGTGATTTCTACCACGTCCGCTCTGTCGGGCCAAAGTCGCGCTGTCTAAGCGACGTTCTGGTGATTTCTACCACGTCCGCTCCGTCGGGACGAAATGCGCGCGTCTAAGCGTCTGTATTTCTACCACTCCGCTCCGTCGGCCGAAGGCGCCTGCGTGCGACGAAGCTCGGCGGGTTACACGCATTGGTTTGGCCCGACGCAGCCCCGGTGAAACACACACACACATCGCCCATCGGGCCAAGTCGCGCTGGCGGACGAAGCTTCGGGTTACACGCATCGGTTGGCCGGACAAAGCCCCCCGTGAAACACACACACACATCGCTCCGTCGGGCGACGAAGCCGCGCTGGCGGACGGAGCTTCGATGCATAACACGCATCGGTTCGGTGAGGCGAAGCTCGGTGACTCACACACATCGGCTCGCCGGGCGGGACGAAGCCGCGCTGGCGGACAAAGCTTCGGGCTAAACACCACCATCAGCTCGGCGGTGAAGCTGAGCTGACCGGCGAGGCCCCGATGATTTCAACACGTACGCTTTGCCGGTCAGGGGTCATGCTGACAGCGAGGCTTGGTGATTCCTACCACGTCGGCTTTGCCGGGTCAGGGTCATGGGTTGGGGTCGGATTTTTCCGCTCCCCCGGCCTATATAAGGGCGAGCACAACGGAGCTCGTGGCAGACGGGCGCCGTCATGGAGAGGAAAGACGAACAAAACGCTCAAGTCGATGAGAGAGCGCGGAGTATGTGAACGAAGCAGGACGCGGAGAGAGGGCTCAGTGGCAAGCCAGGAGGCTATCGTGGGACCCCGCCGGGGAAAAGGCGACGTGGAGCCACAGCCAGGAGAGCTTGCCGGACCAGTGCGGTCCATGTCCGAAAGAGAGTCAACTCGTGGAAAGAGTGTCAACTCCCCCATACCGAGCATTGCGCTGAGGAGCGCCGGTAACCCCCACCTCGCCAAAAGAGCATCAACTACTGAGAGAGCCTCAACAATCCCCCCATACTGGGCATCAACAATCCCCCCTGTACCGGCATCAACAATTCCCCCCCCCATACCCGAGCATCCGCGCTGAGAGAGGCGCCGTAACCCCGTCCGTTCCCCTCCCAACCGTGGTGCCTGCGTGTAGCGCGAGCCTGCGCGGAGAACGCCGGAGAGAGCTCACCGGAGCCACGCGGGCACCGAGTCAGGCGCGGCTACGCTTGACATTGCGGCTTGCCCGCCATCGCCACGAGGGCGCGGGTAAGCCTTTCCGTCTCGGACCTGGCCGCTCATCAAGCTCCACGTACATTTGGCCACGGCCTGTCTGCCACCCTGTTGTTGGGTGGCTTTTCTTGCTTTTGTATAAGTGCATGGTGGCGCCGTCTTGACAAGTAGACGTGTCTAATAACTGTGTGAATAAAACCATATATCAGAATTAACTCTTCACTTGCCTTGCTTTGACGTATTTGGCATGATCATCACTGTATCACGTATATACATGCATATTCCTGTATGGCTGTAATACGTGCTCCTACTTGTGTGTGTTAATAAAATGCTTGTTGAACTGTTCCCCGTTTCATTGCGTCCTCTTCCCTTGTTTGAAAGTGCCATCTTGCATCACGGAAGGAATGTGTAGAAGGGTGTAAGCACCCAGTAAATAGAATCACATCCGTCGGGTCGGCGTAACACCGCTCGGTTATCACTGAAGCACGGAACGGACCGCTTAAGCAGTTCTGTCCTAGGCGGCCTGCGGTCGAGATCGCCCGTTAACTACTCGCGCAGTACTTAGGTAGGTCGAATTTGCGAGACAACCTATCCTGCGCGTGGCCAATTGCCAATTGTGGAGGTCGAAAGACCCACCCGTGACTAGCTTCCCGCTTTTCCGAGGTCACGACTGAATTGTCCCTTCCGGGCGACCGCGAGTCGCCATTCCGTATGTGGCCGATCGCACGCCGGGGGACCGAAATTCGTAACAATATAATATATATTATATATATTAATATATTATTTATATGTTTACGGCTGTGGAAATTCGCATTACACCAAAGGGCCGCGAGTGAATATCTCGATAGGTACATGTGTAGTTAGCCCAAACCGTGTATGTTAGGGAATTTATGTGATTCATCCGGCTGCGACGCTTTGAGTTAGCCATTTTTCTGTTCTATCTTTATTTTGAACCAACCACGTCTCAACCGCCATCACACAACAACCACGCCACCACCACCATCTACGCTCCCACATCATCGCATCACCGCCATTCCCAACGCGCACCATAACCATCAAACCACCACCGAAAATCCTCCACCACCTTCACCTCTCTCCTTCTACGGCCATTCCGCACCACCTGTGAACATGAATCGGCTGTCTCGGGCCCGTTCGGCGGTTGGGTCCGCACCGAGCCGCGAGCGCAAATGGCGGCCTTTCCAGGGGAAAAACCAGATCAGAAATGCTTCACGCCCACTTCTCCTCCGCCAATTAGCGAGCGCGGGCGGCTTGGCCCCGCCTCCAAGCGTGTGTATGTGAAGTCCGTATATGCAAATTTAGGATCAGGAGGTTCACGCCCATTTTTGCCCGCACAATGGCCTGACCGGGCAGCAGCGGCCCCCTCCCAACGCGTTCTGATCCTAAAATTTGCATATTGGCTTCTCCTGCCCGCCTATAAAAAGGCGAGCGCAAGGCAAATTGGGACGGAGTTTGGTTGGAGAGTTGCAGAGAGAGTCGGGTGAGGCGAGTGTGGAACGGAGTTTGGTTGGAGAGTTGCAGAGAGAGTCGGGTGAAGAGAGTGTGGAACGGAGTTTGGTTGGAGAGTTGCAGAGTGAGTCGGGTGAGGAGAGTGTGGAACGGAGAAGAGTTGCAGGAGAGTCGGGTGAGGAGAGTGTGGAACGGAGAAGAGTTGCAGAGAGAGTCGGGCGAGTGAGAGTGGTGGAACTGCAGGCAAGGGAGCTCGGGTCCGAGGCGGTCGGCGACGA
>CM068963.1:42670510-42688890 GCA_035128595.1 Eptatretus atami | reverse complement strand
GGTTGCGGTTGTGGGATCGTCATCTCGTCGCGGGACCCCAAGCCAAGCCACCACTCCCCATTCCCCACAGGGCATCAACAATCTCCCTTTACCCCGCGGCTGAGATGTGCAAAAGGGGGCCCCGTGTCGCACACCCACCCCACACGTAGTGTCCAACGAAACCCCGCCAAGGAGCACGAGTCTGGGCACAGCCGCGCGGCCACATTTGCGGCTGCTGTCCCGCCAACGTCGTCACAAGGAGTGGGTAGACCCACCCGTCTCGCGGACCTGGGCGCTCCTCTAGGTTCCCGCGCAACATTGGGACCTAACGCGGCCTGTCTGCCTCCTTGTCGTGAGGTGGCTCTCTTTCCTGTTGCTTTGTTAGAATGTGTGGTTGGCCGCCGTCTGTGAAGTAAAACTGTATAATTGTTGCCTGTGTGTGCGCGTAGTCGGTTATTAACTCGTGCGTCGTTGTTTTGCTTTTTTGGTTGCTTTATGTGTATTTTGACTGTATGCTGTATATACGTGCTTTCCATGTGCCGGGAAATAAATGTGCATTGTGTGAACTGTTTTCTCGTTTCGCTTCGTCTTTTCTCTAATTGAATCTCCATCCTGCTTCACGTAAGGGGTTCGCAGTGGGTGCAACATCCGCGTAACTGATCGGAACCGTCGAGGCCGACGATAACACCGCTCGGTTATCACTGTAGCACGGAACGGACCGCTTAAGCGGTTCGTATCCAAGTCGGCCTGTGGCGTGGGTACGATCGCCCGTCGACCATTCGCGCAGGTACTTAGGTAGATCGAATTTGGCGAGCAACCCTATCCTGCGCGGGTGGGCAATTGGCACGATCATGGTGAGGTTAAACCCCCACCCGTGGACTAGCTCCCGGCTTGGTCCGAGAGAGGGTAACGACTGAATTGTCCGTCCGAGTGGGCGACGTGCCGCGATTCGAGTTACGTGGCCGTTCGCACGCCGGCGGGCGCGAATTCGCACAATATTACTATATATATATATATTATATCTAAAAAGTTGTGAACGAGTAATGACAAAACTCGGTGTATGAGTTGATTCGGTGACCAGAACAAACCGATTCGATTTTGGTTTAGATCCAGCCATTGGTGGATTCCAAACATAAACTGTTCAGCCTGGCAGAAGTGTGCCCTCTATGAGTGCCATTTTACTTTGTTTTCTTTTTGCAAGTGTCGTTCTATGAGTGATTTTTCATTTGGTGTTTGTTTTATCGTTGTATAACTTGAGAACGATTAACGGATTTCAATAAAACCAACGATGGTGGATTCAGGGAACTCCCAGGAAGTGACTTGGAACACAAAAACGGTGTTAGAACAAGCTAATATGTTAAAACGCTTTCTGTTAGGTAAATAAGACCATTTTTGCATGAATACGTTTCTTGTGTGAAATGTATTGTTTGGCTTACTACAAGCTAACATACACACTATTGAAAGAAAAACATGTGTTTCTGCATTTCAAATAGTGACTTGGAACAAAAACCGTGTCAGAACAAGCTAATCTGTTAAAAAAAAAGCTTGTTATTGGGCAAATAAGACCATTTTTCTGATGAATAACGATTCCTTGTGTAAATGTTGTTGTTTTCCTTACCACAAGTTAAAATTTGATGAAAAACACACGTTTCTGCATTTGAATAAGTGATTTTGGAACAAAAAACGCGCTCAGAACAGCTAATCTGTTAAAAAATAAACAAAAACAAAAAACTTGTATGAGGCAAATAAGACAATTTTGGTAGATAAGGTTTCTTGTGCAAAATGTTTTGTTTGCTTACTTTCAGCTAAAATTGATGAAAAACACGCGTTTCTGTATTTAAGTGATTTGGAACAAAAACGGTATCAGAACAAAGTAATCTGTTAAAAAAATAAACAAAAACAAAAAAAAAGTTGGAGAGGCAAATAAGACAATTTTGGTATGAAAAAGGTTGTGCAAAAGTTGTGTTTTGCTTACTATAAGCTAAAAATTGGATGAAAAACCACATGTTTTCTGCATTAGAATAGTTTCAGGAATGCCCAGAAGGTTTGTGATGCAAAAAAAGAAAAGAAAGGATGGAAGGTTTGTGTATGGGCACACGTGGTGTGAAACTAAAACACCAACTTGTGACTGTAAGATACTATATATATATCTTCCCCCCCCGCCCCCCACCCCCAAATCTCTCTCTCTCTCTCTTTTCTCTCTCTCTCTCTCTCTCTCTCTCTCTCTCTCTCTCTCTCTCTCTCTCTCTCCCTCTCACCCACCCCTCTTTCTCTCTCCCTTCTCTTAAATACTTTCATCAGTGAATCAACAGGTGGTATTTGCTCAGTGGTATTTTATTTGATTAATGAGTTTTGGCTACAACAAAGAAAGTCAACATTAAAATCACCCATCAAAATCAAAAAGCATTGTTTTCTATGAAAATAGAATTGATAATAGATTATTATTCATAAATTATTGTAAGAATTCATTTTGGTTTGACGATGTTCTATAAATACCACTGATTAAATACCCTTCTTTTTAACCAGCATTTACAATTTCAATAAAAATATTTTCTAGTACAGGAGTCAAAATAATTGTAACTCATGAACTTCCAAGGAAATAAAAAGAAAAGATACAGTACCAAAACAAAGGGAACATCCCCTTTCAAATTTTTCACCTTTTCTTGCCTTATAGGCTGAATTAAATTGCATTAAATCAGACCTTTAGTTACACATCATGACCCACCAACTTCCAAGTGAAAAACAAATTCTACAAATTTCAGAAAATTTATTAAAAATACAAAATTAGAATATTTTGGTTGGATAAGTGTCCACCCCCTTATAATAGCAATTGTAATTATCTCAGGTGTAACCAATCACCTTCAAAATCACACACTAAGTTAATTGGCCTCCACCTGTGTTAAATTACAGTGATTCTGATTATTTCAGAATAAAATCAAGCTGTTCCTGTAGGTTTCCTCAACTGGGGAGTGCATTTCACAGCAAAGAATCAACCATAAGCACCAATAAGCTTTCAAAAGACCTCTGGATAATGTTGTGGAAGGCACAGATCAGGGGATTGGTACAAAAATATTTCAGTCTTTGAATATCTCTTGGAGCAGAGGTCAAGCCAATCATGAAGAAGTGGGGGGCACATGGCACCACCAAGACCCTACCTAGATCAGGCCGTCCCTCCAAACTGATTGAGCAAGGAAGAGACTGATCAGAGAGACCACAGGAGGCCAATGGCAACGTTAAAAGAGCTACACACCTTTATGCAAAAGATGGGTCACTATGTGCATGTGACAACAATATCCCAAGCACTCCACAAGTCTGGCCTGTTATAGTAGGGTGGCAAGAAAGAAGCCATTACTCCTCAAAAAAAGCCTACCTTGGTCCCGTTTGGTATGCAAAAAACTATACTCCGATATTCTGAAGCCATGTGGCAAAAAGTTTCCTGGTCTGATTGAAACCAAGATGGAACTTTTTAGCCTAAATGCAAAACGTTACGTTTAGTGCAAACCCAACACAGCACATCACCAAAGAATACCATCCCTACTGTGAAACATGGGTGGTGGCAGTATCATGTCATGGGGATGTTTCTCATCAGCAGGGACTGGGCACTTGTCAGGATGGAAGGGAAAATGGCATGAGCAAAATACAGAAAAATCCTGGAGGAAAACCTGCTGCCCTCTAACAAAGAAAGCTGACATTGGGACGGAAGTTCACCTTTCAGCATGACAACGACCTGAAGCACACAGCCAAAGGTACCAATGGAGTAGTGTGTTAAGGAACAAAATATAAATGTCCTTGATGGCCCAGTCAGACCCCGACCTAAATTGAATCGAAACCTGTGGCATGACTGCTGTCCATCAATGCTCACCACGCAACTTGATTGAGCTTGAACAGTTTTGAAGAAGCTTTTTATTGAAGTTTTGAATCTTCAACAGAAGAATGGGCCAATTGCCCAATCAAGATGTGCAGGTTGTTAGAGAACCTATCCAACAGACTCACAGCTGTAATTGCTGTCAAAGGTGCTTCCATCAAGTATTAACTCAGGGAGGTGGACACTTATCCAACAAGATAATCTAGTTTTGTATTTTTCATTAATTTCTGAGATTTGTGAAATTTCTGTTTTCCACTTGGAAGGTGGGTTACTGTGTTTAAATAAAGGTGGGGAAAAAACTCTGATTTAAAGCAATTTTATTCCAGGCTATAGGCAACAAAAAGGTGAAAATTTTGAGAGGGAGGTGTAGACTTTCCATAGGCACTGCATATCAACAATTGACCGAACCCTCTATAAATGAGAAATAGTGACATTATGATAATATAAAAAATATCAATAGCTGGAGGGCCCTGTGGATAATGTAAGAAGTGAAGAAAAGAGTGAGAAAGAGAAAGTAACACATTAAAAAAAAAAAAGAGTACAACACACAATACAAAGAAGAACATATCACCAAGTGGCTCCACAAGAACAAGAGAAGACATCAGATGAGTTGGAGCGTGTGCGGTAAGCGTGGCATTTTTGGACTTTAATCAGCAAGAGAGTTACTGGAAAAACCTTGAGGAACTGGGGAGGGTTGCGTTGATTGAAAGACCAGAGGGAGCAACACGGGAGTAAAGAGGTTAAAAAAGAGAGGCCACTGACTTGTCTGTGATGGAAAGGCCTTGAACTCAGATTCATTGTGGGAGTGATGTTGAGAGCTTGAAGTCCATGGACATGGGTATATACGTAGGAGAGGAGCAGAGGTGCCGGCTATAGGAAGAATAGTTTTCCATTGAAGCTAAGGACAAAGGCCTTGCAGGTCATAAAAATTTCGATTTACCAAGGAAGGACTTGTGCAATGGAAGATGGCTAGCCCTGCGAATGGCCTGAAAAACTTGGATACTCCATCTGCTCAGGAGAGGAAATGACTGATGATGAGGCCCAAGCAATTGAAGAGAAGCTCTTCTATGGTTGATTATGGAAATTATATGGGGTTTATGAGATAATCCTTATAGAGAGACAGGGTGAGTATGAAATTTGCCTGGATGAATAACCTTCCATTTGTCACACCAGCATCTGATTCTTTCCAGGTCAGCAGTTGCTGCCATTCTGTCGGAAGGATGGGTACATTACGGAAGGAAATTTAGTCATCTGCTAAAGGGCATCAGAGATAAATAACATCTTTTATACATACATCCGCCAGAGGTATCCAAGGCATCAGAGATCAGAGAGGGCCTGTATATTTTCACACAACGTGTGTGTGTGTGTGTGTGTGTGTGTGTGTGTGTGTGTGTGTGTGTGTGTGTGTGTGTGTGTGTGTGTGTGTGTGTGTGTGGTGTGATGGTAGCATCAAAGAATGTGCACCCCTTGAGGTGTTTAGCCGAAAAGTTCAAAATCTGGGACCCAGCTATTAACCATCACCCAAACTGGTAGAGTTGATGTCATCGGAAGGATATCAAGTCGAAGAGGACATGTCTGCCATTAGTAGTCGTTCCAGGTGGACGTTAAATACCCCACGGTGTCTTTTGCAAAGAGAAGGCAAGTTATCACTGGTTAGTTTATCACGGCCAAAAAGTTCCCTGACCGATGTCACACTTAGTTGGGAATAAAGACTGAGCCCTAAATCTCTCATTTTCTTTGCCTTTGTACTATCGCCTGTGTTGTTATGTGTATACGATTAACATTTAAGGTTTCATCAGAATTCCCTGTGTACGTGAATTGCAAAAGCATATTTTCTCTGCAAGATCATCTTAATTTGTTTTGTTTTAAGATTATTCAACAATTCACAGGTCTACTCCATTATTAACTCTCCTGCCAAAGTCATTGTGAATTAAAAACTAGGTATGTTAATCAATACATTATAATAAATATGTATAATAAATATGTATAATAAATAAATTGAAAGTTTATCTTTTACAGAACTAGCTACTTATTCTTGTGGTTGCTTTGCCTGTTTCTTTCTCAAAATAATTGTTGAGTCGAGGAGACAGGGTTAATTTCTGTCTGATGTGTTTACATCTAATTATAATTTGAGACTGAAATTGTGGCCTTCATCTACTTTGCAGGAGGGTTGCAGCGAGGCTATTTTTATGACCAGTGTGGCAGACATTATTTAATCTGCATTCAAATCGTGCAACCAGAAACCTGAATAAAAACTTGGAATCGAAACTCTCTGCAGGTTTTTACTAATCACTTCCATGGCACCTTGCCTTAAGGCGATATATACTTCTGGTTGATCCTGAACAATGGATTGACTTCAACCTTGTTTTCAGCAAGTCCCTCCAGGCTCCAAGGGAAGATGCAAATTACTTACACAAATAGGCACTGCGGACGCAAGTCACAAGCTTAATGAATTACTCTTGACACCAGATGTGCATTGTTGTAAATCAATTTAAATCTAGAGGGCACTCTTTGACACCGTGACGTCGCCAGATATACCTCGCCCTTTGTACCAAGTTTGATTGATATAAATTCCTGAAGCCAAATACAAAATATTAAATAATTCTGGCTGCCAGACCATGCATCCGTCAGGTTAAATTTAAAACATATATTCCCCATGACGACGAGATCATAATTGTGAAGTTTCACTCTCGATTGATGAATGGTTCAAGAGAAAATAATTTTTTAAAGATTTGTTTTAAATCCAGTATGGCTGCTCGACCATGTGACATTAAATTATCATAACAACCTGGTTATCCCCAAGTATGTGGACATGGGGGTGAAGTTCCCCTCGATCTGTCCAGCCGTTCTGGAGAAGATGACTTTTCAAGGGTTAAGGGTAAATTCAATATGGCTGCCAACCATGTGACTTATGACATCATAGGTAGAAAACTTTTTGTTCCTTGTGGCATGGCGATCATACCTGTAAAGTTTCACTTTTAATCTGTTGAGCCGTTTCGGAGAGATTTTTGTCGGTTTTTATGTTTAAAAAAAATATTGGTGCCGACCACGTGATTGATGACATCAGCAATCTCGCCCCCCCCCCCCCCGGCGATACAATGTAGCCTGAGATGACCCTCAGAAAGTTCATACTGATCGGAAAAGCGTTTGACGCATTGCAATTATGACGTCATAATGAAGCCACCTATACATATCATCACAAAAAAAATCACTTCTTTCCCATGCGGGATTACATTGACATGCCATGTTTCAATTTTTTTCCATCGTAGGGGTTTCAGAGCAACAAAGGTCCAAAGTTTTTCCTTTTTTTTCCAACATGGCTCGACACCACGTAACTTATGACGTCATATTTATCATTAAGCCACCTCTACATGAATATTCGCACAGATGTTGAAAATTTTGTGTCACTCGGATAAGCGGTTGCAGAGAAAACAGAGAAAAATTAGCATGGACTTGTCCGTCTGTCCGTACCGTACATGCACATACACAACCCAAAAACATAATGCCTCCGCGGACTTCTGCACAGCATAAAAAGTCAGACTCTATATTGACCTTTTCCCTGAACTCATAATAATACACAATTGTCAGTAGTCTTCTTCTTCTTTCGTATGCAGCACAAGTTGTGGGGTAGGATCATTGACTGAGGGCACAGCTGTGCTGCTGATGCAGTTGCCCCTGTAGTTTGAGGAGGAATTTGTAAATTGTTTTCAGCATGGTGGCGATAGCTCACCTACACTTCACGAAGGAACAACATGGGATCTTTAACATCCACCAACTAATGCCGGCATACCATATGCCTGTTTAACATCCATCCAAGGGACGGAACACATGCTGATGAATCATTCTGCCTGTGAAAACACCAGGATGCCCATATATGAGCTGGGTCAGGTTCAAACCCAGACTAGACATCTGAGAGGCGAGTGTGCGTACCTCTAGACCAGGGGTTCCCAAACCAGACTAGACAGCTGAGAGGCGAGTGTGCGTACCTCTAGACCAGGGAGTCCCAAACCCAGACGAGACAGCTGAGAGGCGAGTGTGCGTTACCTCCAGACCAGGGTTCCCAAACCCAGACGAGACAGCTGAGAGGCGAGTGTGCGTACCTCTAGACAGTTGTTCCCAAACTTTTTTGTCCATGACCCAAAATTTTGAAAAAATCACATTTGCCTCGCAACCCAAATGATACTGGTACCTAGTGTGTACCTTATGATAAACATTGCAGAGAAAATGCTTTTGACATGAAACCCCCCTCAAAAACTGAGATTTTGAGGGGGGGGGGGTTCAAGTTTGGTCACGACCCTGGGTTGGGAACCCCTGCTTCTAGACCAGGGGTCTCCAACATTTTTGGGCGAGGGCCACAAAACCAAATGGTGAGGGGCGGAGGGCCGCACCCAAAAAAAGGACGCTAAAATCCGAAAATAAAAAAAATAATATAATTAACATGCGGAAATTTAAACAAAAATTAGTGCTGAATATATTTTTCTTACCAACGAATATGATAAATGAATAATCGTGATTAAAAACACATGTGTCTAATATGAATCAAAATCATAATAAAAATTACAGAACGCTTTGATCATTGACCCTGACCAAATTGGCAGTATCGTGGCCGATTGTAATGTAAACTTAATATGGCACCGCGGACCGCATAAATCCATCTAAGGGGCCGCATGTGGCCCGCGGGCCGCAGGTTGAAGACCCCTGCTCTAGACCATCATGCTACTTATTGTCGATAGCTAAGTGTATAGTATCAATGACTAATCAATAACCGAGATTCCCAAACTCATAATTGCCTTTCTGTTGAAATGATCAATTTGAGATGATTAACTTTCTGAACTTTTCTTCCTGGTGGAATGAACTACTCAACACCCACCCCACTATACTCCCCCGACTTCCACCCTTTTTTTTTTTTTTACCTCCAAGTAGTTCATAAAGTTAGAGTTCTGTGATCACAATGCTTCGTCATCATCGAATGCCTGCAACGTTTTTCTTTCCTTTGTATTTTCAGGTGATAAATGAAAAAAAGAAACTATAGAAAGACAACAAAGTATGCAATCAACTCCTAGATGTGATTATAAATTAATCTTTCTAAAAACGTTTTTGCAACTGGCACCAGAAAGCGATTCACAAAGGAAGCGTTGAAAGAAACAATGACAGGCGCCTCAATTCACATCCATTAGTATTCTACACTTCCTCATGTTGTGCTCCATCTCAGCTTCACCAATGAGTCAAAGTGCTTCTTTTTGCAACAGCTGTGCTCGGAATGTTGCCCTTAAGGCACACTGCTGCTGCCAGCTGCCATCGATAGCACAAAATGTTTCCGAAGCAAAAACACACGTTTTGGCTTTCAGATAATTTAGAAAGGCTGAAACAGCAATGGCACAAAAATAACTCTCTTTCTTATGCTGCATTTTGCAATACTCACAATAATGTGTGGTGCTCTCGCTGTTAAACTTGCGAGTCACTTCACATGCCTCTGAGCAGGCGTCTTGCCTGATGTGCTTAGTTTCAACTTGAACCCACTTTGAGGTGTTGAACGTCATGACTGCAACGTTTCTCAATCTGATTGCATCTGAACAAAGGAAGGGAGGTGGCTGTAGGTCTGGATTTAGGGACGTTTAACAAGCGGGGTTTAGCTGGAAGAACGCATCCATCCTTGAGGAAATGAGGAGGGTTGGAAAATGGAGGGTTGAAAGAGCAGAGAGAGAGAGCAAAAACAGAAAATATATAGAGGCAGTGGAAAACAGAGAGCTGCAATTTTCTGTGCTGGTAGAGCCATCTATAGGGCTTGTGCTTCTGCTTTTCCTTATGGGAGATGTCAATGATGCATGAGAGTTGGATTACACAACATGCAGCGATGATCGGTTGTGACGCTGAGTTATCAGTCCATGGGTGAGATCAGTTGCTTCTTTGATTACGGCCAAAAACACCTTGTAGGTCATGAGAATTTCATATTTACCAAGGAAGGACGTGGCGTGATAGAGGATGCCCAGTCTGGCAGCTGGTCTTGGATACATTGTTCTGCCCAAGAGAGGTATCATGGCTGATGGTGAGACCCAGAAGATTAAAGAGACTAAACCACTTCCAGAGGTGATTGTGTAAATGCATAAGTAGGCATTAAAACTAAGATATTTTCACCTGAGACAAAATGCTGTGCCCTTTGACACGTGACATCATGTCATGGAGACTTCAAATAAACCATGCTGGCTGGATAGCATTGAAACAGAACACAACACAGCCTTGATTCGATTTAACAAGGAATAAGAAGGAACTTTGATGCAGGAGGCCGTTCGCCATCATGCCATATGCTAGACCAACATCAGATGAAATGAATCCGTTAAAGCTAAAGACTCAATTTCATTGGAGGTGGGGGGTGGTGGGGGAATCAGGGGAGGAGTGAGGATGAAGAAAAGTGTGGGCAAGCTTAGGGACATCAGGGTGTTAACCCTTTGAACCCTGAGCTCCTTGGACTTTCGGCTCTCCCACCCTGGGCTCCCTGGAGAAAAATCCGGCCACTTAGGTATTGAATAGCGGCTGGTTAAACGACCGCGAAGGTCAAAGGTTAAAAAATTAATTTTAAAATGTTTTTTGAATAGAGGGAGAGAGGGTTGGGCGAAGGCGGTTTTGTTTGAGGAATGCACAAACACCGACCACACATTATCTTTTGACGAGACCCTCTCACATACCATCACAATGAGCACAATAATGTCCACAATCACCCATCCACACTCAAGCTACTAACAAGTCCTGCCATCAATCCCTGTACCCCACTATCTCCAACACTTCCAGGTACCTATCTAATTCCAATTTTAACCTACGTACTGTTTTTGCTGCCATACTTTCTCGTGAGACCATTCCATGCATTAACTACTATGAGTGAAAAGCCTCTGCCCTTAAATCATGTCCTATCCATTTCTTTACTCTCAGGCTATAGCCCCCAATCCCATCGCTTGTCTATTCTGCTGAAAAACTTTTCTGCCCTTATTTTGTCTATACCCTTCATTATCTCAGCATCTGAATCGTTTCCCCTCATAACCACCTCCTTTCTGGATGTACATGTTGTCCCAAAAGTAGGGTAGTGATGTCTGTAGGCTCACTGCGCTTGAACAATTGAGAATTTCCAATTGAAGTACAGTTCAACAATTGCAGCATGCTCTTGATCCGTTCCACCTATTCATGGTAGATCTCCAGGGTTAGAGCATCAATCTGGAAAAAAAAAAATCACATTGTTAGGCATTAGCATTTACAAAATATTCAAAATCACAATCACTACACCTACTTTTGGGACACCCTGAATAAAGTCCTGTCTCTTTCAACCGCTTCATCATCGTTTCATCGCTGAGTCTAGCTATGCCCGGAATCAATCCCTCTCTCAAGCAGCTACGTCCTTTCTCAGATGTGGTGACCAAAACTGAACACAGTATTCTAGATGAGTCCTCACTAACTTCCTGTGCCAGAGTAACATGTGGAGGAACCTCATTAAAAAAGCAAGCTTGTAGATTTAATAAACCCTGCGAGCTTTACCTGTACGGTACCTGCTTGGCCACTGTGCTGGATGTTTACCCCGATATTCTCCGACCACCACAGATCCTTCACCTGTGTGACATGCCTTCAAGATTTCCCCTTGAGTCATGTGTATTCTTGTACATCCCATGACCTCACATTTCTTATGTTAAACTACATCTGGCCAATCTTTGGCCCAATCTAGGAAGGTATCTGGACTTTCCTGAATCTGATTACCCCACTCCCTGCATTAACCTTACCTCCAAGCTTTGTGTCATTTAGAAAGCCTACTCTTCACCCCACTATCCAAATTGTTGATGTAAATTATGAATAGTAATGGTTCTATACTGATCCCTGAGGTACCCCACTACTTACATCCTCTCAACGACCCAACAAGACATCCTCCCACACACAGCCACTCTTTGCTTCCTATCACGAAGCCAGTTTTGCAATCCAATTAGTTACCCGACCAGCCACTCCACAAGCCATCATTTGTGAACGACCTCCGATGTGGTAACCTTATGAAATGCCTTTCTGAAAGTCGAGATACATGACATCCCCTACACTTCCCTCATCCACCCGATTAGAAACTGCTTCATGGAACTCAAATAATTTGTTAAACAGACTTCCCTTTGGTGAATGCATGTTGACTACCTTTAAATTAGTTGTATTTATTTAAATGGTTGTTCATCTGATCCCTAATGAAACATCCCAACAACTTCCCCACAACAGGTATATAACGTACAGTAATTCTCCAATTCGTCTCCTATTTGGATACCTTCTTAAATAATCTTAAGTAACGGTGTTACATTTTACTACTCTCCAATCCAAAATTCACAGGGACATTGATAGTGATGAAGACAATCCAGGCTATGGTTTCTGCGATGATATATTATATAGTTTTCACACATTTCACAAAACGAGTCAATATATTGGTCAATTTATGCTGCTTATACATCATTGGAGAGTATCGCTCTTGCCCCCACTCAACTGATTGGTCCTCAAGTCCCATGGCTTCACGTGATGTTTGTGCTGTCTGAGTAACGCGGGTTCTTGGTAGCAAACCTGTACATGACACTGGTGAGGCCCGTGTGATGCGCCTGATGCTGAAAAATGTTGTGGAAATTAGAAAATACAAGTTACCTTACAGATTCTTAGCTTGTTGTTGGGTGGAAAAGCCATATGGCAGATTGTCTTCATGCTGTGACATTATGAGTCAGAGGTCATGGAAATAAAGGACGAGTGATGAAAAATACCATATCTTAATTTCAGTGACATCAAAGGATATATATTGGGTGTGAAAAAATGGGTGTAGTGTTTGGCTTCCCTCTTTAAAGCTGATGTCAAATGAAAGGTCAGGTCAGGTATGGATCATGCACTGGAGCAGCGCTGTCGCTCTGCGTCCACTTTCCGCCGAGTACTCCAGGGGCCTCCCCCTGGCAGATGCCTGGCCCATCCCCATCTCCTTGAGGTTGCCGATTAATGGTATTACTATATTCTTTTTCAGTAATACAGCACAGGTCGATGGAAATCCTGTTTTAAAACGAACTTTTTAAAGGGGAAACATTGATGAAAAAAATTTACCCTCACACTTCTATAAATGCTAAAATTTACAGAGTATGTGTGTGGAGTTTATAAATAATTTAGCTAGTGTCACGAGGTGGAGGACCCCCTGACACCTGTATGGTCCATCCCTCACACCTGTATGGTCCGATGGTATGCACCAGCTCGTGGCGTGAATCAACTACAAGGATCGTTGAGTGGAATTGCTTCGTGTGAGTGGATTTACCAACTATGTCCTTTTACACAGGTGTGCAAAACTGAAGTATGAATATAATATTAATCTATCAGGCTCAGAATGTACCTGGATTTGCAGTACGGTATGTGAAGAGAATTAAACACTTCCCAACCCTCACATTTCCATTATCAAACTAGAATACGCAATTGGTTGTCTGTCTGTCTGTGTTGTATTTTTTGACCATGATACATTCAGTCGTTATTCATCTAATCTCAACTAAACTTGACGGAGGACTCAGGGTCACACGATGGAAGTTGTTAGCGATTTAATTTGCCCTCCTCCCTCAGGGGGTTTTCCGCCTTGGGCAAAATCCATGTAAAGGTGTATATCCGTGTTAAGATAGCCAATCGTGGCATTTTTCCAAGGCCGATTCAATAGCATAAATAACTAGAAAGCATCTGAAAATGCAAAAGCCTGTCCGCGTCCGCTTTGTATTCAGACTTTACTTCGGCTTCTTTGTATGCTAAACATGACGGAAAACAGCTAAAAAAAAAATTTTTTTTAAACGATTTTATGACCTTGACCTAAAATGACCTTAAAAAAAAAAACTTCGGTTTTGTCTTCATTTGTATGCAGCACAAGGCTACAGGGTAGCATCATTTGTTGAGGCAGCCAATTTAAAATTTGTTTATATGCAGCCTGTGCCACTGATGGCAGTGCCCCCTGGTACATTAGCGCAGGAATTTGGAATTTGGCTATGGTGCTGGCAATAGCTTGCCTACTCTGTCGTGAAGGACACCATGGGATCTTTAACGTCCATCAACTGGCAGACTGGAATGCCCCTTTAATGTCCATCCAAGGGACGGTACACACCATTGATGAATCACCCTGCCCGTGAAACACTGGGATGACAGTTTATCGCTGGGTAAGGATTTGAACCCAGGCTATACAGCTTAGATGCAAGTGTACAGACCTGTAGGCCATCCTGTCAGCTTAGAGGCAAGTGTGCAGACCTCCAGGCCATCCTGTCAGCCGAGTAAAAATGGCAAAAACTACTCTTCCCAGTAAAACAGGCAAAAAACTATTGGAATGGTGTTCCAGGTGCCAGGAACACTATAGCTAGTCCCCTCCTATATTTCCTGCTGAATAAAACGATGAAGATAAGAATCGATGCCAAATATATGAGGCGCCGCGAGGAGTGATGTAAGGGACACATCGGCCATTTTGGAGTTAATGCCATATAGCACTATTTTAAACCCTTACCCTATCATCCGAGCCTATCATCATCATATCATTAAAAAATGTCGCTTACATCACTCCTCCTCGCGGGGCCTCAAATGTAGTGTTGAATGAAGCTACTGTACTGCCAAGTTGTAAAACTGAACATTATCCATAATATAATGTCATCCTTCATCTTGTAACAAAAACTTGTACAAAAAACATGGCTGTCCAGTTACGTGGCATCAATATCTGGTGTTTCTCACTTCAGGTGGTTTGCTTGAAGGTTTTTCAGGAGCTGTGTGTTGGTGGAGCTGGCTAATGTGAAGGCTTCGATATGAAGTGGATTGATTCGCGAGTGGAAACGTGTTTGACATCGCCTTCGAGGATAGCGCCATAGAAATTCAGATCCTGTCAATTGTTAGGGCTGTCTTCAATCGATCCATGCTGACAACGCGTCATTTTCCATTAAAGTTGATGGTAAAAACTTGTCAGCACGTCGATTGACCTGAAATGGACCATGGTAATGGGATTGAAGTGGCTTTCTTAACAAACATCATTGCCGTTCAAAAACCATGAGTGCAGGTGGAGAGAGGTCAGAGGGTGGACCTTGATTGCCTGGATTGCCTTGTCCCTTGGAGTTTGCGTCGTAGGTTCTTATGTGTTCTCCCAAACAGGTGTATAATGCTTGGATCCGAGTTGCAATCAGCCTGACTACGTACGGTGCTGAAAATTGTCCAGATAAACTGAGGTAGTACAAATAAGTCAGCCGTGCAGCAAACTTAGATCTGACTTAACCACAGTTTTAAGTATGAACTATGAATAGGAGAAGCTTCCAGGTCAACTAGTGATTGGTATGGACCTCAAGTCAAACGTTCACCGAGGCAGTGACAGGTGCCTCCACAAGCCCATTAGACCAAGGGTGTGTATGATTAGTTGAATCCTCTTATTCCAAGAAGGTCCGATTGAGTGCTGTGGAAAGAGTTGACTCGAACTGGCAGACCCCTGTCAGTCTGGTTGAGTGGGAGTTGATGGTACTCCAAATGGCCACCAGCATGAAATGAAGGCACGGGCTGCCAGGACTCGGTGGAGATGTCTGTGTTGTATAGCATCTGGCCCAGCGAGTTGAAACGGTCGAGGTTGCTTACCACTGAAGGAAGGACTGTCGCCAAATAAATGTCAACATGTACATGATCAAATTCTGGGCATCTGTGTTGCCAGGTGACCCAGTGTGTGTCTTGTATTGACAAATACTTTGCAGCATTGACATTGCAAGCAAGTCTTAGTCCAAGCTCAACATCTTCACTTGATGATGCCAGACATAAACATTTCAGTCAATAAATGCGTGTAGCTCTGAAGCCAGGGTGAGATAAATGTGTTTAATGCATTGAAGGACCGCACGGCAAAACTGAACAGGGATGTTAGGGCGTGAGGGTTGCGCGGAGAAGTGTCACAGTTGATGGTTGCCATTAGAAGTAAGGATAGTACCTGCCCAAGCGCAGTAAGTGTCTGGACAACTGCTGCATTTTCCACATCTCCTTCCTGTTGCACGAGCAGTGGCTTCAAAGTCAATGGTGAGTTGCATCAGGTGCATTGGCCCTCTGTCTTTGATTTAGAGCGTCAGCTGTGATTGTTCTTATCGACTTATGTGCCCTCATTCCGTTGCCATGAACTGGGAGATGTAGGGGTTTCCCGAGATGATGGTTATCTCTCTGTGGGGGAGTGTTGTTCAGATTATGGACTGTAGACCAAAGGTTCAGGCTTGTGATCAGTATGGAGTTCTGAACTGACATCCCTTCTAGAAATGCGAAGTGGGTTGATCGGTCAGATAGAGGAAGAGCCTCACGTCCAAAAATGCATAAGCGAGTCGCAGCAGGTTGCAGATACTTGGAGAAAAGAAGGATTGGTTGCTACTCTCCATCTACGATGTTGCTGTAGTACACCTCCAACTCCCACATCTGATGCATACTTTACTATAACAAATGGTGCACTCAATGCGCTTCAAATAAACAAGCAGAGTAGCTTGAGCTATTGCACCATGCAGACTCACTCATTGAAAAGCAGCAAGCTATTCCTCACCCAGGGTGATAACTGATTTCTTCTTGGTCTGAAGAGGTCATGTCAAAGGTTGGACGTGTTGGCACAGTGTAGGACGAACTGCCTGTAAATTGATCAGGCTCCAATAAATTCTCTATCTTGCATAGTGAGTCAGGTGCTGGGAAGTCTTTGGGATTGCTTTGATTTTTTGTCGAGGTGGGCGGATGCGATGCTCATCAACGATGTGACCCAGGAGATAGGTGAGCGATGAAACCACAAACTGCACTTGGCTTTATTGATTGATTATGCCTTACCCAAAAAGTGGCTAATAAGAGTCGTAGATGTCTTCATGTTCTGTCTTAGAACTCAGTAGCTAATAAGAAGCGTTCATCGATGTAGGCATACACAAAAGGGAGATCACGTACACCTCATACAATTAATCGTTGAAAATCTGTTGCTGCCATTCGCGGTCCTAAAAGGCAAGTGCATAAACTGAATAAGCGAGAAGGGTGGTACGGCAGTCTTGGATGTATCAGCCGTCCCAACGGCTATTCTGATGGTACACTCGCACCAAATCAAGCTTTTTGCAAATACTCGCTTCCCAAGTTAAAGTTGAAGCAACTGCAGATTCGGTTATGAGGATTTGAAAATTGTGGACTGCATGCGGATTGAGAGTAGTTGTCACCACATGGTCTCAGTCACTGGCGTCTCTCTGTGTACCATAAGTATCAGGGGAAGTAGCACTTTCTGCCTGGATGAGCCTCAGCACAGTGTCAACAGGAAAAGACGTGTGCTGGTTGTTGTTATCCCTAGATGTAAAATAGGTGAACTCGTATCTTCGCCAGGATTGACTGTCCATCCTGGTGGTGACAGCGTTTCCTTAGTTGGGAAGAAGGGCAGGAGTGGTTGAAAGAACATGGAGGAATTGCACGTATGTGCATCTGAGCCAAAAGTGCCAATGATACCACATTCACACCTGATTAGTGTGAGTGCTCGGGCCTGCGGGGCACCGTGTCGACATTATGCGTTGTGTGTTACCTCAGGTCTGGTTTCAGGCTTGCTTCTCCCTCAGATGACGGTAAGAACATTCACCTTAGCCTGTTCAACGCTCTACCTATTGCTGCAGGTGTTGGATGTCGTATGCTAGCTGTAGTGTGCGTTGTCCCGTTGCTGTGTGACAAACTGTCCACAAATGGCGGAGGAAAACAGGTTTACAACCTCAAAAATCTTGAATTGGCAATGTCAGTGAGTTGCTTGATGCCTCACTGAATTGCCTTAATGCCAGGATAGCTAGCTGTGTGTGCTCGTCAGATGGAGGAAAGTGTTTAAGATTTTTCTCCTCGAAGTTTGTCCCCCTCGGAGCTGCCTTCTTCCTGCGGAGTAACCTGTGCCAGTTTCCAATTACCAATTCCTTGGAGACCAGCGAGTTGATGAGGCATTTTTCAGATGCAGAGTTTGGCATAATCAGTTCTGCATTCAAACTCATCATAAGGGTTGTCCTTAGTGCGTTCCGATGAGCAAGTCGAGAACCCTCATTGCATATTCAGATCTCTCTCTTTGACTGTATGGCTGTATATACGTGCTTTCCATGTGCCGGGAAATAAATGTGCATTGTGTGAACTGTTTTCTCGTTTCGCTTCGTCTTTTCTCTAATTGAATCTCCATCCTGCTTCACGTAAGGGGTTCGCAGTGGGTGCAACATCCCGGTAGAGAGATGTCGCGGACCGACGATAACACCGCTCGGTTATCACTGTAGCACGGAACGGACCGCTTAAGCGGTTCGTATCCAAAGTCGGCCTGTGGCGTGGTACGATCGCCCGGTCGACCATTCGCGCAGGTACTTAGGTAGATCGAATTTGGCGAGCAACCCTATCCTGCGCGGGTGGGCAATTGGCACGATCATGGTGAGGTTAAACCCCCACCCGTGACTAGCTCCCGGCGTTGGTCCGAGAGGGTAACGACTGAATTGTCCGTCCGGTGGGCGACGTGCCGCGATTCGAGTTACGTGGCCGTTCGCACGCCGGCGGGCGCGAATTCGCAACA
>CM068963.1:42650302-42670485 GCA_035128595.1 Eptatretus atami | reverse complement strand
CTAAGTAATCTCCGTGCGAACACGGTAGCTCGTTAGACACGACTCTTGAATATTTACTATTCACGCAAGTGTCTCTCTGGTCTTATACACAATCGTCTTGTATGGCAACAGTGATCTGACGCCTCCTCTCTCGCTTGTGGAATGATGCAGGGTGGTTCCTGCTTCATATGCTCGTATTCACTCACGGCCCGATGTAGGGTGTGGTAACTCCAAAAGTGGGTCGATCATAGTGTGCTCTTTTTGGATTCTTGTCAGGAGTGGTTACTCCCTGCCATGTGTCTTTCACCAGAAGCTGTTTTTCAAAACTCTTTGGACCATTGCATGATCACTGCTGCCTCTTTTTGGTTGTCAAGCATGCGTTACTTCTTTCATTTCTTTCACCAGAAGTGTTTCAACAACCGTCTTGTGGAAGTGATGTGTTCCATGAGATAGTATATTTTGGTTCGGTGCGAGGAGCGTAGACGCTCTATCATCCTGCTGCTGTTTTGTCACCTGAAGTGTTTTCAAAAACCGTCTTGTGGAGGTCGCTACTTGGGTGCTCACCTTGTGTGCGTGAGGTGTCCAGAGCCACCGTGCGCTATGACACCTCTCCGGCGTTGGTTCACCGAAGTGTAGTTTTCTCACGAACATACGATCTTCTCGTGGTAACCGTGATGTGGTGCCCTCTTTTTTTTGGGGCCGACGTGCCCGCCCGTTCGCAGTTACGTGGCCCTGTTTGCCACGCCGTTGTCAGGGCGGCGACCATTCGCGCAACAATATCTTCATCACAGGACTATTCATAATTTAAAAAAAATAGAAAACAAATATTTTCATACTTACATTTTAACAGAGAAGATGGTTATCGTCACAAAATATCAATTGTCACTCGTGTCACCGCAGAAGTTAATTTGTGCAAAAATCGCCTCTATGGCATAGCTGATCACAAGTTCCTCTGATCCTTTTTTCAGGTTATACATTGTCACGTCAGGACGTGATTACTCTTCATTTATTTCACCAGATGGCCTGTTTGATGAAACGTGTTCGTGAGTATAAGTGATCTTTTCTCTTTTTATGCTCAGGCAGTGCGTTACTCTTCATTGTCTTTTCAGCACAAGATGTAGTGCGTGTCCATCTCGAGAAATCGTCGTGTGGAGATAAGATACATCTGCTTAGCCTCTCTTTGGGAGTGCGGAATTTTAAATTGATCAGGAGTGGTTACTTTCTTGTTCGCATGTGGGCACATTTATTGGTTGCCCAGAGTGTTTTCAAAACGCTGCTCCATATGTGTCGTGAAGTGATCTGTGCCTCTCATTTTTAGTCAAGTCTCAGCTATCTCTCCCTTAGGGGGGTCACTCTCATTCTTAGTGTGTTCCGAGGTTAAGGAGGTTTCAAAACGTCTTTGCTGAAGTGATCTGCTGCCTTCTTTTTTGGGTGTCTCGAGCCTCTCTATTTGTTTTTATGCTCTGCACATTAGTACATTGTTACACACTTTGAGATAGGACTTTGTACAGTAGAAGCCAGTCTTGTAGAGAGGTTTAGTACGTTGACTATGCTGTTACACTTTGCTTACTTTTCATTTTTTCCCTCCCCCACCCCTTTCCAAAGATTCGTGTCGCATGCGATCCCCTGTGGTGTAGTACTTTCGATTGTCTTTCTCCACCCAGTGAAGTCAGTCTTCCGAATACTAGATTCTTACAACAATGTGTATAGTTATATCATTGTCACTCATTATATTTTAGTGCTCATGATGTGAAGGAGATTGAGTTATGGTCTTCAATATGGCCCTCTCACCAAAGGTGATTGATATCTACGTTGCTTAATGTGGAAATATACGACTCTGTTCTCACGATTATTCTTGATGTCAAAGGATTGTGATGAAAAATAGTGTGATTTTAACCTTCATATCATTGATCTATACTAAGCCAACCCTATAGAAGTGATATTTTTCATAACGTTGCTCTGCTCGAAAGGCTGAGCACTCACTGCTAGTGTAGGTTATACTGGTATTAGATCGGCGTTAAGTGGTTACTCTTACATTGTACCTTTTCTATATTTATCGACCCAGAATGTTTTTCCACTGCGTACTGCCTCGCTGCTATAGGAATATATTGAAATGCAATATCCATATGCTTTTTTGAGGATTTGGATCTTGTTTGAGCTGGGTGTGCATCTTCATATTTGTTATTAATCAACACTATGAGTTCTAGTAGCTTTCTCTAAACACGTTCTTCGATGTGTCAGCCACAGTGGATCTTTTTTTCTCTTTTGCTTGATAGTTAGTCAGATGCCTAAGTTTGTGCGAGCGTATCAGTCTCTCGTGCATTTTGAGTCTCATTCATCCAGGAAGTGTATTTTCTACAGACTTATACTCTTATGAAAATTATAAAAAACTATAGCCCGTTTTAGTATAAATAGTCAACCTCGTTGCGCAGCTTCATGCAGCTTCGTGGGTCTCATTTTCTTTATTCGCGCCGGTTCACTCGCCGGGTTTTCCCTTGGAACGTATCGGACTAATTTCTCTTCCGGATGTGCCACCTTGGGTTCCCTCTTCCACTGGTTAGTCTTTTCACACCTGAAGTGCTTCGTTCGTGGTCATATAGTGATAGTGGATAGTTGATACTGATTTATTTTACTGCGTGCAATCAAATTTTTTTCGGTGTCAGGTAATCAACCAGCGTGGTGCTCGTACTCAGTCACACAACGCCACGAGACAAAGTTTCGCTTGTGAAGTGCTTCGAATACTTTCTACGTTTTTCTCACATAGCTTCCCATTGTCTCACGATCGACCGCGCAAGTGTTTTTCCAACGCAACATCTTCTCTTGCACCCTTCTATATATATATATATTTATATCTAAAAAAGTTGTGAACGAGTAATGACAAAACTCGGTGTATGAGTTGATTCGGTGACCAGAACAAACCGATTCGATTTTGGTTAGGATCCAGCCTATTGGTGGATTCCAAAACATAAACTGTTCAGCCTGGCAGAAGTGTGCCCTCTATTGAGTGCCATTTTACTTTGTTTTCTTTTTGCCAAGTGTCGTTCTATGAGTGATTTTTCATTTGTTTGTTTGTTTATCGTTGTATAACTTGAGAACCGATTAACGGATTTCAATAAAACCAACGATGGTGGATTCAGGGAACTCCCAGGAAGTGACTTGGAACAAAAACGGTGTTAGAACAAGCTAATATGTTAAAACGCTTCTGTTAGGTAAATAAGACCATTTTTGCATGAATACGTTTCTTGTGTGAAATGTATTGTTTGGCTTACTACAAGCTAACATACACACTATTTGAAGAAAAACATGTGTTTCTGCATTCGAATAGTGACTTGGAACAAAAACCGTGTCAGAACAAGCTAATCTGTTAAAAAAAAAAGCTTGTATTGGGCAAATAAGACCATTTTTGCATGAATAAAGATTCTTGTGTAAAATGTGTTGTTTTCCTTACCACAAGGTAAAATTTGATGAAAAACACACGTTTCTGCATTTGAATAGTGATTTGGAACAAAAAACGGCGTCAGAACAAGCTAATCTGTTAAAAAATAAACAAAAACAAAAAACTTGTATGAGGCAAATAAGACAATTTTGGTATGAATAAGGTTTCTTGTGCAAAATGTGTTGTTTTGCTTACTTTCAGCTAAAATTTGATGAAAAACACGCGTTTCTGTATTTGAAGTGATTTGGAACAAAAAACGGTATCAGAACAAGCTAATCTGTTAAAAAAATAAACAAAAACAAAAAAAAGTTGGATGAGGCAAATAAGACAATTTTGGTATGAAAAAGGTTTCTTGTGCAAAATGTGTTGTTTTGCTTACTATAAGCTAAAAATTGATGAAAAACACATGTTTCTGCATTAGAATAGTTTCAGGGAATGCCCAGGAAGGTTTGTGATGCAAAAAAAGAAAAGAAAAGGATGGAAGGTTTGTGTATGGGCACACGTGGTGAAACTACAAACACCAACTTGTGACTTGTAAGATACTATATATATATCTTCCCCCCCCGCCCCCCCACCCCCAAATCTCTCTCTCTCTCTTTTTCTCTCTCTCTCTCTCTCTCTCTCTCTCTCTCTCTCTCTCTCTCTCTCTCCCTCTCACCCACCCCTCTTTCTCTCTCCCTTCTCTTAATATTCTCATCAGTGAATCAACAGGTGGTATTTGCTCAGTGGTATTTTATTTGATTAAATGAGTTTTGGCTACAACAAAGAAAGTCAACATTAAAATCACCCATCAAAATCAAAAAGCATTGTTTTTCTATGAAAATAGGAATTGATAATAGATTATTATTCTATAAATTATTGTAAGAATTCATTTTGGTTTGACTGATGTTCTATAAATACCACTGATTAAAATACCCTTCTTTTAACCAGCATTTACAATTTCAATAAAAATATTTTCTAGTACAGGAGTCAAAATAATTGTAACTCATGAACTTCCAAGGAAATAAAAGGAAAGATACAGTACCAAAACAAAGGGAACATCCCCTTTCAATTTTTTCACCTTTTCTTGCCTTATAGGCTGGAATTAAATTGCATTAAATCAGACCTTTAGTTACACATCATGACCCACAACTTCCAAGTGAAAAACAAATTCTACAAATTTCAGAAAATTTATTAAAAATACAAAATTAGAATATTTTGGTTGGATAAGTGTCCACCCCCCTTATAATAGCAATTGTAAATTATCTCAGGTGTAACCAATCACCTTCAAAATCACACACTAAGTTAATTGGCCTCCACCTGTGTTAAATTACAGTGATTCTGATTATTTCAGAATAAAATCAGCTGTTCCTGTAGGTTTCCTCAACTGGGGAGTGCATTTCACAGCAAAGAATCAACCATAAGCACCAATAAGCTTTCAAAAGACCTCTGGGATAATGTTGTGGAAGGGCACAGATCAGGGGATTGGTACAAAAATATTTCAGTCTTTGAATATCTCTTGGAGCAGAGGTCAAGCCAATCATGAAGAAGTGGGAGGCACATGGCACCACCAAGACCCTACCTAGATCAGGCCGTCCCTCCAAACTGATTGAGCAAGGAAGAGACTGATCAGAGAGACCACCAGGAGGCCAATGGCAACGTTAAAAGAGCTACACACCTTTATGGCAAAGATGGGTCACTATGTGCATGTGACAACAATATCCCAAGCACTCCACAAGTCTGGCCTGTATAGTAGGGTGGCAAGAAAGAAGCCATTACTCCTCAAAAAAGCCTACCTTGAGTCCCGTTTGAGGTATGCAAAAAACTACTCCGGATATTCTGAAGCCATGTGGCAAAAAGTTTCCTGGTCTGATGAAACCAAGATGGAACTTTTTAGCCTAAATGCAAAACGTTACGTTTAGTGCAAACCCAACACAGCACATCACCAAAAGAATACCATCCCTACTGTGAAACATGGTGGTGGCAGTATCATGTCATGGGGATGTTTCTCATCAGCAGGGACTGGGGCACTTGTCAGGATGGAAGGGAAAATGCATGAGCAAAATACAGAAAAATCCTGGAGGAAAACCTGCTGCCCTCTACAAGAAAGCTGACATTGGGACGGAAGTTCACCTTTCAGCATGACAACGACCTGAAGCACACAGCCAAAGGTACAATGGAGTGGTTAAGGAACAAAATGATAAATGTCCTTGAGTGGCCCAGTCAGAGCCCCGACCTAAATTGAATCGAAAACCTGTGGCATGACTGCTGTCCATCAATGCTCACCACGCAACTTGATTGAGCTTGAACAGTTTTGAAGAAGCTTTTTGATTTATGAAGTTTTGAATCTTCAACAGAAGAATGGGCACATATTGCCCAATCAAGATGTGCAAGGTTGTAGAGACCTATCCCAACAGACTCACAGCTGTAATTGCTGTCAAAGGTGCTTCCATCAAGTATTAACTCAGGGGAGGTGGACACTTCCAACAGATAATCTAGTTTTGTATTTTTCATTAATTTTCTGAGATTTGTGAATTTGTTTCCACTTGGAAGATGTGGGTTACTGTGTTTAAATAAAGGTGGGAAAATCTGATTTAAGCAATTTAATTCCAGGCTATAGGCAACAAAAGGTGAAAATTTTGGAGGGAGGTGTAGACTTTCCATAGGCACTGCATATCAACAATTGACCGAACCCTCTATAAATGAGAAATAGTGACATTATGATAATACTAAAAAAATAATCAATAGCTGGAGGCCCTGTGGATAATGTAAGAAGTGAAGAAAGAGTGAGAGAAGAGAAGTAACACATTAAAAAAAAAAAGAGTACAACACACAATACAAGAAGAAACATATCACCAAGTGGCTCCACAAGAACAAGAGAAGACGATCAGATGAGTGGAGGTGTGCGGTAAGCTGGCATTTTTGGACTTTAATCAGCAGAGAGTTACTGGAAAAACCTTGAGGAACTGGGGAGGGTTGGTTGATTGAAAGACCAGAGGGAGAAACACGGGAGTAAAAGAGGTTAAAAAAGAGAGGCCACTGACTTGTCTTGTGATGGAAAAGGCCTTGAACTTCAGATTCATTGTGGGAGTTGATGTTGAGAGCTTTGAAGTCCATGACATGGGTATATACGTAGGAGAGGAGCAGAGTGCCGGCTATAGGAGAGAATAGTTTTCCATTGAGCTAAGGACAAAGGCCTTGCAGGTCATAAGAAATTTCGATTTACCAAGGAAGGACTTGTGCAATGGAAGATGGCTAGCCTGCGAATGGCCCTGAAAACTTGGATACTCCATCTGCTCAGGAGAGGAAATGACTGATGAGAGGCCCAAGCAATTGAGAGAGAAGCTCTTCTATGGTTGATTATGGAAATGTATATGTGGGTTTATGAGATAATCCTTATAGAGAGCAGGGTGAGTATGAAATTTGCCTGGATTGAATAACCTTCCATTTGTCACACCAGCATCTGATTCTTTCCAGGTCAGCAGTTGCTGCCATTCTGTCGGAAGGATGGGGTACATTACGGAAGGAAATTTTAGTCATCTGCTAAGGGCATCAGAGTAAATAACATCTTTATACATACATCCGCCAAGGGTATCCAAGGCATCAGAGATCAGAGAGGGCCTGTATATTTTCACACAACGTGTGTGTGTGTGTGTGTGTGGTGTGTGTGTGTGTGTGTGTGTGTGTGTGTGTGTGTGTGTGTGTGTGTGTGTGTGTGTGTGTGTGGTATGGATAGCATCAAAAATGTGCACCGGCCTTGAGGTGTTTAGCCGAAAGGTTCAAATCTGGACCCAGCTATTAACCATCACCCAAACTGGATGAGTGATGTCCATCGGAAGGATATCAAGTCGGAGGACATGTCTGCCATTAGTAGTCGTCCGTGGACGTTAAATACCCACGGTGTCTTTTGCAAAGAGAAGGCAAGTTATCACTGGTTAGTTATCACGCCAAAAAGTTCCCTGACCGATGTCACACTTAGTTGGGAATAAAGACTGAGCCCTAAATCTCTCATTTTCTTTGCCTTTGTACTATCGCTGGTGTTTGTTATGTGTATACGATTAACATTTAAGGTTTCATCAGAATTCCCTGTGTACGTGAATTGCAAAAAGCATATTTTCTCTGCAAGATCATCTTAATTTGTTTTGTTAAGATTATTCAACAATTCTCACAGGTCTACTCCATTATTAACTCTCCTGCCAAAGTCATTGTGAATTAAAACTAGGTATGTGTAATCAATACATGTATAATAAATATGTATAATAAATATGTATAAATAAATAAATTGAAGTTTATCTTTTACAGAACTAGCTACTTATTCTTGTGGTTGCTTTGCCTGTTTCTTTCTCAAAATAATTGTTGAGTCGAGGAGACAGGGTTAATTTCTGTCTGATGTGTTTCATCTAATTATAATTGAGACTGAAATTGTGGCTCATCTACTTTTGCAGGAGGGTTGCAGCGAGCTTAGTTTTTATGACCAGTGTGGCAACATTATTTAATCTGCATTCAAATCGTGCAACCAGAAACCTGAATAAAAACTTGGAAATCGAAACTCTCTGCAGGTTTTTACTAATCACTTCCATGGCACCTTGCTTAAGGCGATATATACTTCTGGTGATCCTGAACAATGGATTGACTTCAACCTTGTTTTCAGCAAGTCCCTCCAGGCTCCAAGGGAAGATGCAAATTACTTACACAAATAGGCACTGCGGACGCAAGTCACAAGCTTAATGAATTACTCTGACACAGATGTGCATGTAAAATCATTTAAATCTAGAAGGGCACTCTTTGACACCGTGACGTCGCCAGATATACCTCCGCCCTTTACCAAGTTTGATATAAATTCCTGAAGCCAAATACAAAATATTAAATAATTCTGGCTGCCAGACCATGCATCCGGTCAGGTTGAAATTTAAAACATATATTCCCCATGACGACAGATCATAATTGTGAAGTTTCACTTCGATTGATGAAGGGTTCAAGAGAAATAATTTTTTAAAGATTTGTTTTAAACCAGTATGGCTTCGACCATGTGACATTAATTATTCATGAACACCTGGTATCCCCAAGTATGTGGAACATGGGGGTGAAGTTTCCCCTCGATCTGTCCAGCCGTTCTGGAGAAGATGACTTTTCAAGGGTTAAGGGTAAATTCAATATGGCTGCCAAACCATGTGACTTATGACATCATAGGTAGAAAACTTTTTGTTCCTTGTGGATGGGCGATCATACCTGTAAAGTTTCACTTTAATCTGTTGAGCCGTTTCGGAGAGATTTTTGTCGGTTTTTATGTTAAAAAAAATATTGGTGCCGAACACGTGATTGATGACATCAGCAATCTCGCCCCCCCCCCCCCCGGCGATACAATGTAGCCTGAGATGACCCTCAGAAAGTTTCATACTGATCGGAAAAAGCGTTTGACGCATGCAATTATGACGTCATAATGAAGCCACCTATGACATCATCATCAAAAAAAATCACTTCTTTCCCATGGGGATTACATGACATGCCAATTTTCAATTTTTTCCATCGTAGGGTTTCAGAGCAACAAAGGTCCAAAGTTTTTCCTTTTTTTCCAACATGGCTGCGACACCACGTAACTTATGACGTCATATTTATCATTAAGCCACTCTACATGAATATTCGCACCGATGTTGAAAATTTTGTGTCACTCGGATAAGCGGTTGCAGAGAAAACAGAGAAAATTAGCATGGACTTGTCCGTCTGTCCGTACCGTACATGCACATACACAACCCAAAAACATAATGCCTCCGGCGACTTCGTCAGTGGAGGCATAAAAAGTCAGACTCTATATTGACCTTTCCCTGAACTCATAATAATACACAATTGTCAGTAGTCTTCTTCTTCTTCGTATGCAGCACAAGGTTGTGGGGTAGGATCATTGACTGAGGGCACAGCTGTGCTGCTGATGCAGTGCCCTGTAGGTTTGAGGAGGAATTTGTAAATTGTTTCAGCATGGTGCGATAGCTCACCTACACTTCACGAAGGACAACATGGGATCTTTAACATCCACCAACTAATGCCGCATACCATATGCCTGTTTAACATCCATCCAAGGGACGGAACACATGCTGATGAATCATTCTGCCTGTGAAACACCAGGATGCCCATATATAGCTGGGTCAGGTTCAAACCAGACTAGACAGCTGAGAGGCGAGTGTGCGTACCTCTAGACCAGGGGTTCCCAAACCCAGACTAGACAGCTGAGAGGCGAGTGTGCGTACCTCTAGACCAGGGGTTCCAAACCCAGACTAGACAGCTGAGAGGCGAGTGTGCGTACCTCCAGACCAGGGTTCCCAAACCCAGACGAGACAGCTGAGAGCGAGTGTGCGTACCTCTAGACCAGTGGTTCCCAAACTTTTTTGTCCATGACCCAAAATTTGAAATCACATTTGCCTCGCAACCCAAATGATACTGGTACCTAGTGTACCTATGATAAACAATTGTCAGAGAAAATGCTTTTGACATGAAACCCCCCCTCAAAAACTGAGATTTTGAGGGGGGGGGTTCAAGTTTGGGTCACGACCCTGGGTTTGAGAACCCCTGCTCTAGACCAGGGTCTCCAACCTTTTTGGGCAGAGGGCCACAAAACCAAAGTGGTGAGGGGCGGAGGGCCGCACCCAAAAAAAGGACGCTAAATTCCGAAAATAAAAAAAATATATATAATTAACATGCGGAAATTTAAACAAAAATTAGTGCTGAATATATTTTTCTTACCAACGAATATGATAAATGAATAATCGTGTTAAAAACACATGTGTTCTAATATGAATCAAAATCATAATAAAAATTACAGAACGCTTTGATCATTGACCCTGACAAATTGGCAGTATCGTGGCCGCATTGTAATGTAAACTTAATATGGCACCGCGGACCGCATAAATCCATCTAAGGGGCCGCATGTGGCCCGCGGGCCGCAGGTTGAAGACCCCTGCTCTAGACCATCATGCTAGCTTATTGTCGATAGCTAAGTGTATAGTATCAATGACTAATCAATAACCGAGATTCCCAAACTCACTAATTGCCTTTTCTGGTTGAAATGATCAATTTGAGATGATTAACTTTCTGAACTTTTCTTCCTGGTGAATGAACTACTCAACACCCACCCCCATATACTCCCCCGACTTCCACCCTTTTTTTTTTTACCTCCAAGTAGTTCATAAAGTTAGAGTTCTGTTGATCACATATGCTTCGTCATCATCGAATTGCCTGCAACGTTTTCTTTCCTTTGTATTTTCAGGTGATAAATGAAAAAAAGAAAACTATAGTAAGACAAACAAAGTATGCAATCTAACCTCAGATGTGATTTAAGAGTTAATCTTCTAAAACGTTTTTGCAACTGGCACCAGAAAGCGATTCACAAAGGAAGCGTTGAAAGAAACAATGACAGGCGCCTCAATTCACCATCCATTAGTCATTCTACACTTCCTCATGTTGTGCTCCATCTCAGCTTCCACCAATGAGTCAAAGTGCTTCTTTTGCAACAGCTGTGCTCGGAATGTTGCCCTTAAGGCACACTGCTGCTGCCACTGCCATCGATAGCACAAAATGTTTCCGAAGCAAAAACACACCGTTTTGGCTTTCAGATAATTTAGAAAGGCTGAAACAGCAATGGCACAAAAATAACTCTCTTTCTTATGCTGCATTTTGCAATACTCACAATAATGTGTGGTGCTCTCGCTGTTAAACTTGCGAGTCACTTTCACATGCCTCTGAGCAGGCGTCTTGCCTGATGTGCTTAGTTTCAAACTTGAACCCACTTTGAGGTTGAACGTCATGACTGCAACGTTTCTCATCTGATTGCATCTGAACAAAGGAAGGGAGGTGGCTGGTAGGTCTGGATTTAGGGAGTTTAACAAGCGGGTTTAGCTGGAAGAACGCATCCATCCTTGAGGAAATGAGGAGGGTTGGAAAATGGAGGGTTGAAAGAGCAGAGAGAGAGAGCAAAAACAGAATATATAGAGGCAGTGGAAAACAGAGAGCCTGCAATTTTTCTGTGCTGGTAGAGCCATCTATAGGCTTGTGCTTCTGCTTCCTTATGGGAGATGTCAATGATGTTGAGAGCTTTGGATTACACAACATGCCAGCGATGATCGGTGTGACGCTGAGTTATCAGTCCATGGGTGAGATCAGTCTTCTTTTGAATTACGGCCAAAAACACCTTGTAGGTCATGAGAAGTTCATATTTACAAGGAAGGACGTGGCGTGATAGAGGATGCCCAGTCTGCAGCTGGTCTTGGATACATGTTCTGCCCAAGAGAGGTCATGGCTGATGGTGAGACCCAGAAGATAAAGAGACTAAACCACTTCCAGAGGTTGATTGTGTAAATGCATAAGTAGGCATTAAAACTAAGATATTTTCACCTGAGACAAAATGCTGTGCCCTTTGACACGTGACATCATGTCATGGAGACTTCAAATAAACCATGCTGGCTGGATAGCATTGAAACAGAACACAACACAGCCTTTGATTTCGATTTAACAAGGAATAAGAAGGAACTTTGATGCAGGAGGCCGTTCGGCCCATCATGCCTATGCTAGACCAACATCAGATGAAATGAATCCGTTAAGCTAAAGACTCAATTTCATTGGAGGTGGGGGGGTGGTGGGGGAATCAGGGAGGAGTGAGGATGAGAAAAGTGTGGCAAGCTTAGGGACATCAGGGTGTTAACCCTTTGAACCCTGAGCTCCTTGGACTTTCGGCTCTCCCACCCTGGGCTCCCTGGAGAAAAATCCGGCCACTTAGGTATTGAATAGCGGCTGGTAAAACGACCGCGAAGGTCAAAGGTTAAAAAATTAATTTTAAAATGTTTTTTGAATAGAGGGAGAGAGGGTTGGGCGAAGGCGGTTTTCGTTTGAGGAATGCACAAACACCGACCACACATTATCTTTTGACGAGACCCTCTCACATACATCACAATGAGCACAATAATGTCCACAATCACCCATCCACACTCAAGCTACTAACAAGTCCTGCCATCATCCCTGTACCCCACTATCTCCAACACTTCCAGGTACCTATCTAATTCCAATTTTAACCTACGTACTGTTTTTGCTGCCACTACCTTTCTCGTGAGACCATTCCATGCATTAACTACTATGAGTGAAAAGCCTCTGCCTTAAATCTGTCCTATCATTTCTTTACTCTCAGGCTATAGCCCCCAATCCATCGCTGTCTATTCTGCATGAAAAACTTTTCTGCCCTTATTTTGTCTATACCCTTCATTATCTCAGCATCTGAATCGTTCCCTCATAACCACCTCCTTTCTGATGTACATGTTGTCCCAAAAGTAGTGTAGTGATGTCTGTAGGCTCACTGCGCTTGAACAATTGAATTTCCAATTGTGAAGTACAGTTCAACAATTGCAGCATGCTCTTGATCCGTCCACCTATTCATGGTAGATCTCCAGGGTTAGAGCATCAATCTGGAAAAAAAAAATCACATTGTTAGGACATTAGCATTTACAAAATATTCAAAATCACAATCACTACACTACTTTTGGGACACCCTGAATAAAGTCCTGTCTCTTCAACCGCTCCATCGTTTCATCGCTGAGTCTAGCTATGCCCGGAATCAATCCCTCTCTCAAGCAGCTACGTCCTTTCTCAGATGTGGTGACCAAAACTGAACACAGTATTCTAGATGAGTCCTCACTAACTTCCTGTGCAGAGTTAACATGTGGAGGAACCTCATAAAAAAGCAAGCTTGTAGATTTAATAAACCCTGCGAGCTTTACCTGTACGGTACCTGCTTGGCACTGTGCTGGATGTTTACCCCGATATCTCCGACCACCCACAGATCCTTCACCTGTGTGACATGCCTCCAAGATTTCCCCTTGAGTCATGTGTTATTCTTGTACATCCCCATGACCTCACATTTCTTTATGTTAAACTACATCTGCCAATCTTTGGCCCAATCTAGGAAGGTATCTGGACTTTCCTGAATCTGATTACCCACTACTCCTGCTATTAACCTTACCTCCAAGCTTTGTGTCATTTAGAAAGCCTACTCTTCACCCCACTATCCAAATTGTTGATGTAAATTATGAATAGTAATGGTTCTAGTACTGATCCCTGAGGTACCCCCACTACTTACATCCTCTCAACGACCCAACAAGACATCCTCCCACACACAGCCACTCTTTGCTTCCTATCACGAAGCCAGTTTGCAATCCAATTAGTTACCCGACCAGCCACTCCACAAGCCATCATTTGATGAACGACCTCCGATGTGGTACCTTATGAAATGCCTTCTGAAAGTCGAGATACATGACATCCCACACTTCCCTCATCCACCCGATTAGAAACTGCTTCATGGAACTCAAATATATTTGTTAAAAAGACTTCCCTTTGGTGAATGCATGTTGACTACCTTTAATTAGTGTGTATTTATTTAATGGTTGTCATCTGATCCCTAATGAACATCTCCAACAACTTCCCCACAACAGGTATATACGTACAGTAATTCTCCAATTCGTCTCCTATTTGGATACCTTCTTAAATAATCTTAAGTAACGGTGTTACATTTTACTACTCTCCAATCCAAATTCACAGGGACATTGATAGTGATGAAGACAATCCAGGCTATGGTTTCTGCGATGTATGTATTATATAGTTTTCACACATTTCACAAAACGAGTCAATAGATTGGTCAATTTATGCTGCTTATACATCATTGGAGAGTATTCGCTCTTGCCCCCACTCAACTGATTGGTCCTCAAGTCCCATGGCTTCACGTGATGTTGTGCTGTCTGAGTAACGCGGGTCTTGGTGCAATACCTGTACATGCACTGGTGAGCCCGTGATGCGCCTGATGCTGAAAAATTGTGGAAATTAGAAAATACAAGTTACCTTACAGATCTTAGCTTGTGTTGGGGGAAAAGCCATAATGGCAGATTGTCTTCATGCTGTGACATTATGAGTCAGAGGTCATGGAAATAAAGGACGAGTGATGAAAAAATACCATATCTAATTTCAGTGACATCAAAGGATATCATATTGGGTGAAAATGGGTGTAGGTGTTTGGCTTCCCTCTTTAAAGCTGATGTCAAATGAAAGGTCAGGTCAGGTATGGGATCATGCCTGGAGCAGCGTGTCGCTGCGTCCACTTCCGCCGGTACTCCAGGGCCTCCCTGGCAGATGCCTGGCCCATCCCATCTCCTTGAGTTGCCGATTAATGGTATTACTATATTCTTTTTCAGTAATACAGCACAGGTCGATGGAAATCCTGTTTTAAAACGAACTTTTTAAAGGGGAAACATTGATGAAAAAAATTTACCCTCACACATTCTATAAATGCTAAAATTTACAGAGTATGTGTGTGGAGTTTGATAAATAATTTAGCTAGTGTCACGAGGTGGGAGGACCCCCTGACACCTGTATGGTCCATCCCTCACACCTGTTGGTCCGATGGTATGCACCAGCTCGTGGTGAATCAACTACAAGGATCGTTGAGTGGAATTGCTTCCGTGTGAGTGGATTTACCAACTATGTCCTTTTACACAGGTGTGCAAAACTGAAGTATGAATATAATATTAATCTATCAGGCTCAGAATGTACCTGGATTTGCAGTACGGTATGTGAAGAGAATTAAAAACACTTCCCAACCCTCACATTTCCATTATCAAACTAGAATACGCAATTTGGTGTCTGTCTGTCTGTGTGTATTTTTGACCATGATACATTCAGTCGTTATTCATCTAATCTCAACTAAACTTGACGGGAGGACTCAGGGTCACACGATGGAAGTTGTAGCGATTTAATTTGCCCTCCTCCCTCAGGGGGTTTCCGCCTTGGGCAAAATCATGTAAAGGTGTATATCCGTGTTAAGATAGCCAATCGTGGCATTTTTCCAAGGCCGATTCTAATAGCATAAATAACTAGAAAGCATCTGAAAATGCAAAGCCTGTCCGCGTCCGCTTTGTATTCAGACTTTACTTCGGCTTCTTTGTATGCTAACATGACGAAAACAGCTAAAAAAAAATTTTTTTTAAACGATTTTGTGACCTTGACCTAAAATGACCTTAAAAAAAAAACTTCGGTTTTGTTCTTCATTTGTATGCAGCACAAGGCTACAGGTAGCATCATTTGTTGAGGCAGCCAATTTAAAATTTGTTTATATGCAGCTGTGCCACTGATGCAGTGCCCCCTGTACATTAGCGCAGGAATTTGGAATTGGCTATGGTGCTGGCAATAGCTTGCCTACTCTTCGTGAAGGACACCATGGGATCTTTAACGTCCATCAACTGGCAGACTGGAATGCCCCTTTAATGTCCATCCAAGGGACGGTACACACATTGATGAATCACCCTGCCCGTGAAACACTGGGATGACAGTTTATCGCTGGGTAAGGATTTGAACCCAGGCTATACAGCTTAGATGCAAGTGTACAGACCTGTAGGCCATCCTGTCAGCTTAGAGGCAAGTGGCAGACCTCCAGGCCATCCTGTCAGCCGAGTAAAAATGGCAAAACTACTCTTCCCAGTAAAACAGGCAAAAAACTATTGGAATGGTGTTCCAGGTGCCAGGAGACACTATAGCTAGTCCCCTCCTATATTCCTGCTGAATAAAACGATGAAGATAAGAGATCGATGCCAATATATGAGGCGCCGCGAGGAGTGATGTAAGGGACACATCGGCCATTTTGGAGTTAATGCCATATAGCACTATTTTAACCCTTACCCTATCATCCGAGCCTATCATCATCATATCATTAAAAAATGTCGCTTACATCACTCCTCCTCGCGGGGCCTCAAATGTAGTGTTGAATGAAGCTACTGTACTGCCAAAGTTGTAAAACTGACATTATCCATAATATAATGTCATCCTTCATCTTGTAACAAAAACTTGTACAAAACTGGCTGTCCAGTGTACGTGGCATCAATATCTGGTGTTTCTCACTTCAGGTGGTTTGCTTGAAGGTTTTTCAGGAGCTGTGGTTGGTGAGTGGCTAAGCTGAAGGCTTCGATGATGAAGGTGGATTGATGTCGATGGAAACGTGTTTGACATCGCCTCGAGGATAGCGGCATAGAAATCAGATCCTGTTCAATGTAGGTGTCTTCAATCGATCCATGCTGACACCGTCATGTTTTCCATTAAAGTTGATGGTGAAAAACTTGTCAGCACGTCGATTGACCTGAAATGGACCATGGTAATGGGATTGAAGTGGCTTTCTTACAACATCATGCCGTTCAAAACCATGAGTGCAGGTGGAGAGGTCAGGGTGGACCTGTGATTGCCTGTGCTGTGCCCTTGGAGGTTGCGGTCGTAGGTTCTTATGTGTTCTCCAACAGGTGTACATAACTGCTTGGATCCGAGTTGCAATCAGCCTGACTACGTAGGTGCTAAAATTGTCCAGATAAACTGATGGTAGTTACAAATAAGTTCAGCGGTGCAGCAACTTAGATCTGACTTACCACAGTTTTAATATGAAACATAATGATAGGGAGAGCTTCAGTCAAGCTAGATTGGTATGGACCTCAAGTCAAACGTTCACGAGCAGTGACAGTGCTCCACAAGCCATTAGACCAAGGGTGTATATAGTTAGAATCCTCTTATTTCCAAGAAGGTCCATGAGTGTGTGGAAGAAGTTGACTCGAACTGGCAACCCCTGTCAGTGGTAATAGTTGATGGTACTCCAAATATGGCCACCCAGCATGAAATGAAGGCACGGGCTGCAGACTCGGTGGAGATGTCTGTGATTGGTATAGCATCTGGCCAGCGAGTGAAACGGTGATGCTTTACCACATGAAGGAAGGACTGGGCCAATAATGTCAACATGTACATGATCAAATCTGGCATCTGTTGTTGCAAAGGTGCCCAGTGGTGGTCTTGTATGACAAAGTACTTTGCAGCATTGACATTGCAAGCAAGTCTTAGTCCAAGCTCTAACATCTCACTTGATGACTGGCCAGACATAACATTCAGTCAATAAATGCTGTGTAGCTCTGAAGCCAGGGTGAGATAAATTGTGTAATGCATTGAAGACCGCACGGCAAAACTGAACAGGATGTAGGGGTGAGGGTTCCTGGAGAAGTGTCACAGTTGATGGTGCCATTAGAAGTAAGGAGTAGTACCTAGCCAAGCTGCAGTGAAGTGTCTGACAACTGCTGCATTTCCACATCTCCTTCCTGTGCACGAGCAGTGGCTTCAAAGTCAATGGTGAAGCTTGCATCAGGTGCATTGGCCCTCTGTCTTGATAGAGCGTCAGCTGCTGATTGTTCTTATCACTTATGTGCCTCATTCCGTCATGAACTGGGAGATGTAGTCAGATGATGTATCTCTCTGTGGGGAGTGTTGTTCAGATTGGACTGTAGCACAAAGGTCAGTGCTTGTGATCAGTATGGATTCTGAACTGACATCCCTCTAGGAAATGCTGAAAGTGTTTGATGGTCAGATAGATGGCTAAGAGCTCACGTCCAAAAATGCTATAAGCGAGTCGCAGCAGGTTGCAGATACTTGGAGAATAAGAAGATTGGTTGCTACTCTCCATCTACATGTTGCTGTAGTACACTCCAACTTCCACATCTGATGCATCTGTTACTAGACAAATTGGTGCATCTGGCTTCAAATAAACAAGCAGAGTAGCTTGAGCTTATGCACCATGCAGACTTCACTTCATTGAAAGCAGCAAGCTATTCCTCACCAGGGTGATAACTTGATTCTTCTTGTTCTGAAGGAGGTCAGTCAAAGGTTGACGATGTTGGCACAGTGTAGGACGAAACGCCTGTAAATTGATCAGGCCATAATTCTCTCATCTTGCATAGTGAGTCAGGTGCTGGGAAGTCTTGGGTGGCTTTGATTTTCTGTCGAGTGGGCGGATGCATGCTCATCAACGATGTGACCCAGGAATGTGAGCGATGAAACCACAAACTGGCACTTGGCTTTATTGATGATTATGCCTTACCCAAAAAAGTGAGCTAATAAGAGTCGTAGATGTCTTCATGTTTCTCTTGAGACTCAGTAGCAATAAGAAGGTCATCGATGTAGGCATACACAAAAGGGAGATCACGAGTCACCTCATAAATTAATCGTTGAAATCTGTGCTGCATTTCGCGGTCTAAAAGGCAAGTGCATAAACTTGAATAACCGAAAGGTGTGGTGACGGCAGTCTTGGGGATGTCAGCCGTCCCAACGGCTATCTGATGGTCACTCGCACCAAATCAAGCTTTGCAAATACTCGCTTCCCAAGTAAAGTTGAAGCGAAATCTGCAGATTCGGTATGGGATTGAAATTGTGGATCATGCAGGTTGAGAGCTCAGTTGTCACCACATGGTCTCCAGTCACCTGGCGTCTTCTTCGGTACCATAAGCAAGGGGAAGACCACTTGCTGCTGGATGAGCCTCAGCACAGTGTCAACCAGAAAGCGGTGTGCTGGTGTTGTTATCCCTAATGTAAAATAGGTGACTCGTATCTTCGCCCAGGTTGACTTGTCATCGCTGTGACATCGTTTCCTTAGTTGGAAGAAGGGTGAGTGGTGAAAGAACATGGAGGAATGCACGTATGTGCATCTGAGCCAAAATGCCAATGATACCAGCATTCACATCCTGATTAGTGTTAGTGCTCGGCTGCGGGCAGCGTGTCGACATATGCTGTTGTGTGTTACCTCAGGTCTGGTTTCAGGCTTGCTTCTCCTCAGATGACAGGTAAGAACATTCACCTTAGCTGTCAACTGCTCTACCTATTGCTGCAGGTGTTGGATGTCTATGCTAGCTGTAGTGGCGTTGTTCCCGTTGCTTGTGTGACAACTGTCCCAATGGCGGAGGAAACAGGTTTGACAACCTCAAAAATCTTGATGGCAATGTCAGTGAGTTGCTTGATGCCACTGAATTGCCTTTAGATGCCAGGATGAGCTAGTGTGTGTTGCTCGTCAGATGAGGTAAAGTTGTTTGAAGATTTTTCTCCTCCGAAGTGTTGTCCCCTCGGAGCTGCCTCTTCCTGCGGAGTAACTGTGCCAGTTTCCAATTACCCAATTCCTTGGAGACCAGGAGTTGATGCAGGCATTTTTCTCAGATGCAGAGGTTGGCAATATCAGTTCTGATTCAACTCATCATAGGGTTGGTCTTATGGTTCGATGAGCAAGTCGAGAACCTCTTGCCATATTCAGGTTGGAATGAGGCCATGACGTAAGTGAAACACATCTCTTTGGTAACAAGTAAAAAGATATAAAATGTCAAAGACCCCGTTGTTTTAGTAATTTTTCTGAATGGAGTAAAAGGGATAGCCCTAATTTATATACAACTAAAATGGCTGCCAGTCTACCAGTCAGCCATCTTTGATCAGATCGCAAAATAAAGTGAGGGTCACGTGTATGCCATCATGTACTGTGCTTGAGCCACGTTTGACCAAAGTCGGACCATGCATGTCGAGAAATAGTGGGGACACGTTTAAGTGAACAAAATGGCCGCCAGTCGGCCATCTTGAATCTGATCTCGGGAAAAAATGAAGTGCATATGAAAGCCATCATTCGTTATCTGTGTGCCAAGTTTGAACAAGATCGGAAATGATATTCTGAGAAATGGTCAGGAACTGTTCGACACCGGGTTTTTGTTTTTTTTCACAACTAAAATGGCCGCCCCATCTTTGATTGCATCGGCGAAATAAAATTATGTTGTTTCTCTGTGCCAAGTCCGAATAATCCCCCGAGTAAGGAACTGATCCTCGACTGCAGAAACAAATAGTTGGGGTCATTGGCCAAAAAGTAGGAAGTTTAACTCACAGCCGCCGAAAGTCCATGATAATACATCCAAGGCCTCTCGAGGGACAAACTCCG
>CM068963.1:42622069-42636943 GCA_035128595.1 Eptatretus atami | reverse complement strand
GGAGGAAACAGGTTTGACAACCTCAAAAATCTTGATGGCAATGTCAGTGAGTTGCTTGATGCTCACTGAATTGCCTTTAGATGCCAGGATGAGCTAGCTGTGTGTTGCTCGTCAGATGGAGGTAAAGTTGTTTGAAGATTTTCTCCTCCGAAGTGTTGTCCCCTCGGAGCTGCCTCTTCCTGCGGAGTAACTGTGCCAGTTTCCAATTACCCAATTCCTTGGAGACCAGGAGTTGATGCAGGCATTTTTCTTCAGATGCAGAGGATCGGCATATCAGTTCTGTATTCAACTCATCATAGGGGTTGGTCCTTAATGGTTCGATGAGCAAGTCGAGAACCTCTTGGCCATATTCAGGTTGGAATGAGGCCATGACGTAAGTGAAACACATCTCTTTGGTAACAAGTAAAAAAGATATAAAATGTCAAAGACCCCGTTGTTTTAGTAATTTTTCTGAATGGAGTAAAAGGGATAGCCCATATTTATATACAACTAAAATGGCTGCCAGTCTACCAGTCAGCCATCTTTGATCAGATCGCAAAATAAAGTGAGGGTCACGTGTATGCCATCATGTACTGTGCTTGAGCCACGTTTGACCAAAGTCGGACCATGCATGTCCGAGAAATAGTTGGGGACACGTTTAAGTGAACAAAATGGCCGCCAGTCGGCCATCTTGAATCTGATCTCGGGAAAAAATGAAGTGCATATGAAAGCCATCATTCGTTATCTGTGTGCCAAGTTTGAACAAGATCGGTAAATGCATATCTGAGAAATGGTCGAGGACGTGTTCGACACCGGGTTTTTGTTTTTTTTCACAACTAAAATGGCCGCCCCATCTTTGATTGCATCGGCGAAATAAAATTATGTTGTTTCTGTGCCAAGTCCGAATAATCCCCCGAGTAAGGAACTGATCCTCGACTGCACGAAACAAATAGTTCGGTCATTTGGCCAAAAAGTAGGAAGTTTTAAACTCACAGCCGACGAAAGTCCATGATAATACATCCAAGGCCTCTCGAGGGACAAACTCCTTAAGGAAAACGTGGAATGTCCATGAATAAAATAAAAACTCCTCAATCGAGCACAAGCACTGATGAAAACATTTTTTTAGTGAAAAAATAGAATCGACAACTAGGTCACAGGTCACATAACCAGGTCACCTTTCCTTCTTTTGCTCCCTTCATTCCTTCCCACATCAGTCCTTCATACGATCTCCCTTACACCAGAATGCCGTACTTTTCTCCTCACAAAACTAGGCCAAAGAGTGCAAAGAGCAGCAAAAGAGAAAATTATTATTAGTGGGTAAAAACGGTAAAACCACGTTTCATGGTAAAACAGTCATGCGGATATTGGAATGGTGTAACAGGTGGCAGGAGACACAACAGCTCAAAAAGGAAGTGGTAGAATACAGAGGGACCACCAACCTGTCTGCAATGCTAAAACAACAGGCCTAGACACTCAGCTTCATTGCGGGAGATCACAATGATTTTGAGGGCCTTGCATTCCATGGCATCAAGAAGGGCAAGATGTGAAGCAGTGCCCAAAGGGGATATCAGTACTCTATTAAGCTGTGGATGAAGGCCTTGTAGGTCATCAAAAGTTCAGAATTGTCAAGGTGAGACCTTGTATGATGAAGGATGCCCCGTCGGCTGTCGGTGGCTGGCTCTGGAGGCCAACTTTGAAATGTGGTTTGCCCAAGAAAGATCATGGCTGATAGTGGGACCCAGGAATTTGAATGACAACTTCTTCAAGAGGATTGTTAAGAAAGTAGCTGGAAGGGTTTTCCAGATGGTCCTTTTGGAGGGAGAGTGAGAGTGTGGGATTTGTAAGGATTGAAAGACATATTCCAAGTGTTTGACCATCTTGTGGTTTTGTCAAGATCTGAAGAGAGGGAAGAGGCTGCAGCTTGCCTGTCTGAAGGATGTGGGATGTAATGGCAGAGGGTGGAGTCATCAGCAAATACATAAAGATGATTTTCCAGAGTCAGAGAGATCGTTGATGAAGATCAGGAATAGGACTGGGCACAGAGCACTGCCTTGGGGTACTCCAGCCTTAACAGAGAGAGGAGATGAAAGGATTCCTTTGAGAGCCACAAGTTGGCTAGGAGTGTAGAGAAAGCCAGTAAGCCATGTGTGTATCTGGCCTTGGATGCCATAGGCAGTGAGTTTGGAGAGCAGATCCAGACAATATCAACAGCTCGAGATATGTCTGGAGAGAGTCGACTGCCCTGATCTCATGTCTGACATTGAGGGCTTCCATCCATTGTTGGATGAATAGGAGCAGCATGTCCAACTTTGAGTGACCATGTCTGAATCTGAATTTGTGATCTGAGATGAGTTTGTTGGAGAAAACGAAAAGATTTCATATCAACTGCAATGATGGATTCCATGACCTTGCTGATCATTGGAAATAAGCAGCTGATAGGTCTGTAGTTAAGGGTGTATGAACCTTTAAAAAAATTAAATGCAGTGATGTTTTCTGCTTTGCAAGCAGATGGAATATGACCTCGTGCAAATGATAAGATGAAAAGAGCAGATTGAGGAAGTGTAAGAGCAGCAGAGCAGGATTTTAGGACACATGAGCTGACGCCATCCGGTCCAGTTGCAGCGTCACAGTCAGGGTTGCTGGAAACTTCTCCACCTTCTCAGGTGCAAAAGACGCAGAGTCCAGGAGCAGTTTGGTACAACAGGGAAGGTTTGGTTCAGAGGGCGAAGGGTTGGGGACAAGATTTGGAAAAAAAAAAGACAGCATTGAGGCATTCGGCATTCTCACAAGTGGATTTGGCTGTTGTACCATTTGAAGAGAGGGAAGGGATTGAGGGGGAGCATACTCCAGAGACAGATGTAACAAGGTGCCACCAGGTTTTAGAGGAGGGAGACAAGCTTGAAAGTTCATTCTTGAGGTTGGCCAGATGTTGTTTTCTGGCTCTCCTGAGAGTGGACACACACCTGTTGCAGGCTTTGTGGAATTATCTGAGATTGCCTTCGGTCAGATTTGCTTTCCAGGAAGAGAAGGCAAGTTGTTTCAGTGTAACTGCCTCACCACAAGATTCAGTGTACCATGAGTGAGGAGGGTAGGAAGAGTGATAGATAGATAGATAGATACAGAGACAGACAGAGACAGAGACAGAGAGACAGAGAGACAGAGAGACAGAGAGACAGAGAGAGGGGAGAGAGAGAGAGAGAGAGAGAGAAGAGAGAGAGAGAGAGAGAGAGAGAGAGAGAGAGAGAGAGAGAGAGAAGAGAGAGAGGAGAGAGAGAGAGAGAGTCTGTGGAAGAATTCCCAGGCTGAGTTAACTTTAGGGGCGTTAGATATGGGAGATCAGTCCTGAAGAGAGATGGTTGCTTTAAGTCCCTGCCAGTCTGCCTCAGTGAACTGCCAGACTCACTGACACTGAGCCAGCTCCATGAGAATAGCCAGGCATGTTGACTCTCACAAGCACATGATCAAGTTAACCTATTGGGGCAGAAGAAGAACAGGAGATGCAAGGATCACATTTGGAGGAAAATTCGTCATTATCAAGTCCAGAAGGAAGGATGTGCCATTGAGAGAAATCAGGGTCAGAAAGTTCAGTGAATGGGTGAGTCCCATATTTGCATATCACACTTGATTTTGTGCCCTACCGCTTACAGGCAAGCACTCTAGACATCAAAAGCATCATTCAGAGTAATTGTTGAGGAACGGGTGTCCCTTTAAGTTGGTGATCTTCACTATTTTTCAGAAGGGGGCCACTTTTGCCGATAAGACATCAGTGTGAGAGTCGCTACACCGATTGCAAGACCAAAATGTTTGTTATTAGGCCCCGCCTCCACATACTGTTTTTATGTCATTGTGGTTACTGGGCTGCAAGCATAATTGTTTGCATTCTGCCATCGACTGATGTAGTTACGTTTATATTATGCATCGCATTGGAACACTCATTTGAACTCATTGAGTCAATTTGATAATATTTATGGTGGATTATGATGAGGTGTTTTCACATTTGTGTATTATCGGCCACACGTCAGGGGCCGCACTTTAGGCAACCAGGGACCACCAGTGGCTCGTGGGCCACACAATGAAGAACAGGGCTTTAAGTTGACAAAGCTGCAGGTTCTGATTCAATCACGTTAAAATTAACAAAAAAGGCAAATACAATTGATTTTGCAATGGAAACATGATTTTTTTGCTCTACCAACATGTAGCCAATGCGTCAGCAGATGTTCAGAGTGCACCCAAGAGCATCTAAAATCTCGAAGGCTCCCAAGTCCTGAAGTGAGGCTAAGATCACATTCTTATTAGTGGCTTCACTCTTGCGGCATCTAGGAGTCTGTACCTGTACCAATTCCCTTGATTTCTGGAGTCCGCCCCCCCCCCCCCCCCCCCACCCCATTCAAAAAGTCTAGATCTGCCCCTGATAACTATACCATCATGTTATTCCATGAATGAGTGATGTCTTGTGGAAAAGTCAATATTTTCCGTTATTTTAAAGATTTCAATCAAATTGCTGTATTATCTGATGGTTTCTCGAGATCTGAGATAGACATTTATTTATTTTATGTATTTATTTTTGTATACCTTGTCGAGGCTCGTATGAGAGCTAACACACAACGCACAACAAGTGGGGCATGTGACAAGAGGGGCGGGAGTGGGAAGGACAAAACAGTGGGGAACAGAGACGTGAGGAGATCTGTGGAAGGGAGAGGGATGGGGCAGGGAACATGGGGAATACAAGATGGACACTACAGGGACTTTCAGGAAGGAAAGCAGGGACTTTGAAGGAAGTGGGTTTGGGGTGGATTATCCGGGGTAGAAAAGATCGAGGTTTTGGATGGGGGAAGATAAGAGGTGGGGGTGAACAGATGTTTTGAAGGCCTGGAGGGAAGAATGGGATTGAAGAGAGTGTGCGATTTTATTCCAAAGGCGGGAAAAAAAGAGGAATGAAAGAGTGAAGAGTATTTGAGTCCAGCTCCAGTTTCATCTCTACTGCAGATATCAATGGGGGCAGGTAAAATGGCACATTATAACTTGAGAAAAGGAAGAGAAAGAAAGATGATTGGGGACAGAAAACAGAGTATGAGTGTGGAAGAAGTGGGAAAGCAAATAGTAAAAATAATATTGGAAGAGATCACATCGGAGTAAGGGCTGGCGAAATGATCAACATTTTCACAGTAGGAGTAGCACTATTCAAGACCGCCACCTCCCCAAATTAAGCACTTTTCAAGATCGCCCCGTCCCCAAATTAGCACTTTTCTAGATCGCCCCTCCCCAAATTAGCTCTTTCCAAGATCGCCCCCTCCACCAAATTAGCTCTTTTCAAGACCACCCTCCCCCAATTAGCTCTTTTTAAGATCGCCACCTCCCCCAATAGCTTTGCAAGTCGCCCACTCCCCAATTACTTTCAAGCCGCCCCTCCCCCCAAATGAGCTCTTTTCAAGACCGCCCCTCCCCCAAATTAGCATTTTCAAGATCGCCCCTCCGCCAAATTAGCACTTTTCTAGATCGCCCCTCCCCCAAATTAGCTCTTTTCAAGATCGCCCCCCACCAAATTAGCTCTTTCCAAGAGCCACCCTCCCCCAATTAGTCTTTTTAAGATCGCACCTCCCCCAATTAGCTCTTTTCAAGACCGCCCCTCCCCAAATTACCACTTTTCAAGACGCCCCCCCCCCAAATGAGCTCTTTTCAAGACCGCCCCCTCCCCCCAATTAGCTCTTTTCAAGATCGCCCCTCCCCCAAATTACCACTTTTCAAGACCGCCCCCTCCCCCAGTGAGCTCTTTTCAAGATCGCCCCTCCCCCAAATTAGCACTTTTCTAGATCGCCCTCCCCAAATTAGCTCTTTTTAAGACCGCCCCCTCCCCCCAATGTAGCTCTTTTCAGACCGCCCCCTCCCCTCATTAGCTCTTTTCAAGATCGCCCCCTCCCCCAATTACCACTTTTCAAGACCGCCTCCCCCCAATTAGCTCTTTTCAAGATCGCCCCTCCCCAAATTAGCTCTTTTAGACCGCCCCCTCCCCCAAATGAGCTCTTTCAAGACCGCCCCTCCCCCCATTAGCTCTTTTCAAGTTCCCCTCCCCAAATTACCACTTTCAAGACCGCCCCCTCCCCCCAAATGAGCTCTTTTCAAGACCGCCCCTCCCCGCAATTAGCTCTTTTCAAGATCGCCCCTCCCCAAATTACCACTTTTCAAGACCGCCCCTCCCCCAAGTGAGCTCTTTCAAGATCACCCCCTCCCCCAAATAGCACTTTCTAGCGCCCCTCCCCAAATTAGCTCTTTTTAAGACCGCCCCCTCCCCCCAATTAGCTCTTTTTATGACCGCCCGTCCCCCAAATTAGCTCTTTTCAAGATCGCCCCTCCCCAATTAGTTCATTTTAAGACTGCCCCCTCCCCCAAATTAGCTCTTTTCAAGAACGCCCCTCACCCAAATTAGCTCTTTTCAAGACCGCCCCTCCCCCAATTCGCTCTTTCAAGAACGCCCCCTCACCCAAATTAGCTCTTTCAAGACCGGCCCACCCCCAAATTAGCACTTTTTAAGACTGCCCCTCCCCCAAATTAACTCAACTCAAATTAACTCTTAACAAATTAACTCAAATTAGCACTTTTCAAGTTAAAACAAACACGTCGTCTGTTGTCAGACTTTGTGTTATTAGTCCAACAAGTGTTTATTCTGCACCATCACGTTTTTGCATTTTGTTGGCGATATCTTGTTTTTTCTCCAATGGACCATATTTCACTTAAAGGTCCCCTGACATGCAAAACTTTCTGGTTATTTATATATTAACTTGACCTTCCTCGTGAAGTTGTAAGAAATCACCCATGTTTTTTTTTTAATTCAAAAAAATGGATAATTAGAGCAATATTTCGACTCATTTATTGTGCTTTTTCACAAACTTGCTATGCCCGCCACCTAAAAAATTGAACAGCGAATCGCAGCATTACGTCACATACAGAAACTCGCACAGAGGATTGACTCGAGATCTCTTAGAGTCTAGAGTCTAGACTAGTCCGATAAATCCGTCGTCCGTCCGACTCGTCCGATAAATCCGTCGTCCGGTCCGACTAGGCCGATAAAATCTGCGTCCGTTCGACTAGTCCGTAAATCCGTCGTCCGTTCCGACTCGTCCGATAAAATCCGTCGTCCGTCCGACTCGTCCGATAAATCCGTTCGTCCGTCCGAACTTCGTCCGATAAATCCGTTCGTCGGTCCGACTCGTCCGATAAATCCGTCGTCCGTCCGACTAGTCCATAAATCTGTCGTCCGTTCCGACTAGGCCTATCCGTCGTCCGTCCGACTAGGCCGATAAATCCGTCGTCCGTCCGACTAGGCTGATAAATCTGATGTGCTGTAGCTTTTATTTATTATTCTCTTTTTTTCATTGTTTTCTACTGGCGCTACAGCCTACATGACGACAGTAGGAATAAAATAAATAAAAATGCAACAGAACGTCAGATTTATCGGACTACTCGGACATTGTGTCAACCAAAGGAGTTTTCTGCACCCAGTTTCATCGTATCCGACAGCGAAGATTGCTTCGTTTATGCGCGGAGGAATAACGGCCGATGACATGCGCCGGCCTGCTTGGTGATTCATTCGCCGCAGAGAAACATGTCCGCTGCGCTGTCAGCGTCACCGCTCGCTAAAAATTCTGATAATCGAGCAGTATGCAAGTCGAATTTACATTTTGAATTACGAATAGGATTTAAGTCCTAACCAAGTTGTTATTGCCGAGTCTTCCTTCGATTGTCCTCCCGATCATCAATAACTCCCGGGAATTTCATCTCCAGTTTCCTGTGCTTGTCTGCTTCGGCCCTCGAACCGTAAGGCGCGTACTTCATTTCCAGCTGCCTGAACTCACCTCCGCGACTACGTTATCCGACAATTCTCCATGTGATTCAGACCAAAATCCTTCATTTCTCTCACACTACTGTGTTACAGACAATGAAAGTCCAATGTATCCATTATTCAAACCAAAATGTTCGATTTCTAAAAGCAGAAAAACGAAGCGATTGAGTTCGACCAATCAACATGTGGAACACACAGAGCCAATAGAATCACGTCGACCACCAAACCCGAGTAATTTACGTGCAGCCTTTGTCATACTGTATTACGTCATGTGGGTTACCCCCTTTCAGGAGAATTTTAAGGGGCGTTCCCGTTGTTTTTTTTAAATTTTACATTTCAGAACGAGTATGTGAAAAAACATTGGTCAGATCTGAAATCCGAATGAAAACCCTAATAGGACATGATTATATATATATATATATATATATATTATATATAATATATATAACATTATATATATATATGTATATATATGTATATGAAATTTTCAGTACTTTTTGCATGTCAGGGAAGCCTTTAAATGTTTTGAAATTTCAAAACCTTTTGTCATTCTGTCCCAGGTCAATATGTCATGAGAGATGAGTCCCCGAGTACCGCATTGTAACATTCTATACCACGAAGCAATGGCGAAACACAACGCGCACAAATGTACAAGGTCATACGGAGACCCAAGATCGCCCAGGCCGGCCATGAAATCGTGCTGTGCGTCGCACGCCATGACGGTGTATGCGTGACGGTGATCGATGAACCTCTGCTTGAACACAAGGCCGCAACGCATCCGTATGACGTCGTGCACGTCTGACGCAAGAAGAGATGTTCGAGTTTATGTCTCTATTTACTGATGTGTGGGGTTTCTTAGTCTATTGCAGGTTTTAAAATGGATTTTCAAAAAAATATTTAAAAGTCCGCGAATGTGCCAGTAGCAAAACCCCCTTAGTTGGGTCATCTGGAGAACTTCCGTGACCGTGGAGAGCGAAGGTTGGTTTCTCAATGGATTTGTCTTCTATGAGGGTTAATTTGAAAAAATAGCGGGGGTGACCCTCGCGAAAGTGTGGGCTAACTCCGCAGGGGCCAAAAACAAAATGGCCGCCACCACCATCTTGATAATTGGTTTTTCAATGGTTTGGCCTAAGTGCTGATCAGCATATGCTTTCTGGGTTTTTTGGGTCGAGGAATCATATTTAATATCAGTTTTATGATCCGACCTCATTATGGCCTCCAAATCAAAGATGGCCGCCGCCGCCATATTGTAAATTGGTTTTCAATGGTTTGGCCTACAGTGGATCAGCATATGCTTCTGGGGTTTTTGGGGTCGAGGAATTCATATAAATATCAGTTTTATGATCCGCCTCTTATGGCCTCCAAATCAAAGATGGCCGCCGCCCGCCATATTGTAAATTGGTGTTTCAATGGTCAGGCCTACAGTGCTGATCAGCATATATGCTTTCTGGGGTTGTTTGGATCAAAGATTTAATATTTAATATCAGTTATGTGTCTGATCTCGTTATGAGCAGCAATACCAAGATGGCCACCGTCGGCCATCTTGAAAAATAGTTTGTAAATGTCATTGCCAACAGCGCTGAGCTGCATATGCCTCATACTTTTATTAAATAACGTGCATGTACTTTTGTATTTTTCAGGTCTACCTGCATGTGTGCTGTTGGATACCACTGCATCTGAGGATAAAAACATAAAGCACTGAGGATAAAAACATAAAAGCATCTGAGGATACCACTGCATCTGAGGATAAAAGCCTGGCATGTCGTTTCAAATTAGACGTTGGTTTTATACTTTCAGGTCTGCATGCATCTTGCTCTGCATTTCTGAGGCATCAGTATAAAGGATAAACGCTACTTCAAAGCCGTTCCTGTTACCAGTCATGTCTTATGAATGCATGCTAAAATGTGGAAAGCCTTGCAATGCTGCTGATACTATTACGCAAGCTAAATTGGAACGTTTACAAGCGAAATCAAAAAACTGGATAGGACTGGAAAAATTTGGTGATGTTCATAACAACACTGCATGGGATAAAGGGCCAACTGGTTACTATGTGCACGATTCATGTTATGTCACACTATCATCACGTCCAACCTCGGGAAAGCCATAAAACGCAAAGAGAAGAAAGTGACATTGCCCAGAGTTTAGTCAAACTCTTGGTTCAGAACGGTGTGATGATGATCCAGAGACCCTTTTATCACCCAAGCGTCTGCGTTCCTCAATGGGTGGACCTCTCCATGATAAAACGAAGTGTGTTTGGTGTATGAAAGGTGAGGACACCAAGCACCCAAACAGATCACGCAGCAAGCTCTTTAGAATCAATACTAAATCAGCATGGCGAGCCTTCAGACGCCATCCTATCCTGATCGAAGAAGATAGGCAGTGAGAGATCGTTTGACTCGGCTTATTGAATCAACATCAGCACTGGCAGATCCTTTTGCAAATATAATCATGTACCACCATACCTGTTGGCAGAAGTACATCAGTCACAGACAGTTGAAGCCTGAAGATGCGATGCACCTGCAGAGTGTGTCTCTTCCAGAGGCCAGGAGTGTGTTTTTCAGACATGTGGACTTGGTCATCTTTAATGAGCATGAAATCCGTTCTTTGCAGTCTCTTCTAGAAGATTACAAACGTATTGTAAGTGACTACGGATTCCAGTAGGTGATGTCAAATCTTCCTATATCAAGGAATTGCTAATTAGGAGTATCAACACAGTATTGGTTTCAAGAGAGAAGTGAAAGGAACAAGAGTGAGTTGGTCTATGATGTTTGTGGTGGAGGTGACTACATTGAGGCAGTAATGTCATCCCTTGGCATCAGTGATGAGCAGCTCCTGCAGAACATGGCCCGAAAGATTTCCAAGAAGGTAAAGAATACATCTTCTGTCCGCTGGCCACCCCGAGTAGATAATCTAGAAGAAGCTGAAGAGGTATGTAGTTGCTGGTACAGCTGTTGACCTGGCTGAAGCAACCTGACAGAAAAATCCCAACATCAGCCCCAGTACTCTAGTCTCGCCTCTATGATCTCCTACTACATCACGGAACAGCGCACCACAGCAGTTATAAACATGGGGGTAACTGTACATGGTATGACCAGAAGTAAAGAGCTGGTAGATACTTTACACAAGAGTGGTGTTTGCATCAGCTATGCAGACACTCTGCTCCTCTATGATCACTGGGCTTTAATGGATGTTAACGCATCGGGAACCTGCCCACAGGAGATCGCAGATGGCAAACCAGCCATCGTGGTTGTTGACAATGATGACTTCAACATTGATACCATGACAGGCAATGCATCAGGGGCTCATCGAACAAACGTCATGTTTGTACAGCCACAGGACTATGAGAAGAAACCTAACAAGGATCCTCCTTCAAAGCTTGTGAAGAAAGAAATTTCTGCACAGCTGACGCAAAAGTGCGCCAATCTAACACAGGTCCAGCAATACAGGTGTCCTCCTGGTAGTACGAGTGAACCACCAGCTCGGAGAAGGTAGATCCACCTGTGGATGGCTTGAACCCGCAACGTGCTCGTTCTGTGATACATGCACTATCTCGAGCAGATAACCATGGAACAAGACCACTCCTGATAAGCAATGTGTTCCAGCATACAGCGGTGCCCAGTCCTGCCATCATCCACCACTCAAAAGGAGCAAGCCATACTATCAACTACCTACAATGAACCTCCAAGCAAATCAGTCGTGCATGATATTATGGTGAAACTACTTGCAGCTATGCGGGAGAAGAGTATTCCATTCCCTTTCTCGTAGGTGACATGCCAACCTATAAGACAATTGTGCAGCTGAAAGCAGAGAATCCAGAATTGTTTAAGAACTCATCCAATTCTTGGTGCATTTCACCAGCAGATGTCCAACATCTATGCTGTCATAAGAGATTTGAGGGATCTGGTATGGCAGATACTCTGGTTGCAGCTGGGGTATAGTGGAGGGATCTGTTGACCAGGCACTACGAGGAAGCACTACAGGCGGGGAATGCGCTGCATTATGCTCTTAAGAGAGGTCCTTATCCATAAACGTCTGTGTAAACTCCTGGAGCAAGGAGAACTCTCTGAAGACATCAAATCCAATGTGGACATTCTTCGCAATGCACTTACTAAGACACAAGAGGCCCTTCAAAAGGCACACAGTGATCTCCAGGAGGAGGATGAGATAAAGGAGCTGATTAAAAAGTTTATGAGAAGACTGGTACCGACATGGGTGACTTCTGGCTCTCGTTCATAGAAATGACTGTCCTCTAGTTCAAAGTATTGATGCATGTCATGCACAAAATGGCCCGCAATACTTATCATCAACATACCACATGTTGCCTGGACTGATGGCGCAGATAACCATGATTATGGGCGGTGGTTGCCCGATTATTGGGCAATGCTGTCTTCACTGTCAGATGAACAAATGGCCTTCTTCAATGAGCATTTTGCACAGTCAATGACAGGGCTACCCTATTCTTGCCAGCCAATGGACTTTGGATAGAAACGACTATGAATCTCAACTCGAAGTTGAAATCAGGGTGGCTTCAACTCCTGCAGAATGGAAAGCAACTCTTTTAACAACAAGGAATGCAAAAATGTTGCAAGGGTAAAAGCTGCTGTTAATCAGAATCTCAAGTGCAAGCGTCGAAATAGGAAACATGCTGAGTGTCAACCAGCTAGAATGAAAAAGAATGAGGCAGGTTCAGGATCTACAAGCTGCTTGACTGAGTTTGAAGCCGATCCATTTGATGAATCAAAACCAACACTAAGATCGCTACAGTCCGGTCTGGTTGCCTCACCACAGCTAGTAATGACCTCAAGACAGCACTACAAGATGGTCAGACGCAGGTTGAAACTTTCCTACAGGAGCGTGTTTTTACGAAGATCCAGCTCTCACTGCAACAATTCACAGGAATAAAAGACTGAATTTTGCAAGGGACCAGTCTGTATCCCATTGGTACAGCCATGAAAGTGGCCCAAATGGAGAAGTCTGGGTTGGCTACCTTGATAGACCTTACAGTGGGATCTGGTATGGTCAAACTTGAGTCGGTTCTAGAATGGCGAGTTACTGATGAGTGCTTGTCAGTCTACAATGTAGATGGCTCAATGCGAAAAACCTGTAAGAGCAAGCTGTTGTACAAATTCAAGCTACACCAGTTCCTGAGAAACCACAGGACCACATCAGCCTTGTGGACATGGACTGATCTGGCGGTTAGCCACCCCCACATCGGACGATCGTGAGGCGTAAAAAGGGATGGTTGCAAATCGCTGGAATGACTATTTAGATAAGATCTGCAATATTGTCATCTCACCACGCTGATGCACGTCTGATATCAGTCAATGACAGGTATGACCTTCAGTTCAGCATCAAGGATGATGAGCACGAGCGACGGAGCCAAACATCAACACATCCCAAATGTTTTCCCCAAGCCTGAAGACATATTTCCAGGATCTGTTGAGTTCAACAAACTAATGGTCAATTCGAATAACAAGGTCAGATGCAAAAACTTGTGATGGAACAGATGAAAACACATGTTGGTCAAGTGAAAGGTAGCATCATATACTGCAAGGGTGAGAAGTCAATCGACTTGAGCACATGCGTGCCGACCACAGACTTTGGATTCAAGCATCCTGAGGCAGATACAATGCTACTATCTGTCTATGCCAGACTACGGACAACAACGTCACTGGGGCAGTTGTTATAGACAGTGAGGACACAGATGTGTATGTCCAAGCGGCATATTCTCACATCAACTTCATGGTGATCTGCTGATTAAAGCCAAGGATGGTTTAGTCAATTGTCATGCCATGCTCTCAGAGGATGTCGCAAATATTATAATACCTCTCCATGTGATAACCGGTAGTGATCACACATCAGGTTTCTATGTCATGGGAAAAAGAAACTGCTGGAGAAGTGTGTGAATGATCCTGAAGCTAGAGAGCTTCTTGGGCGAGTTGGGAAGAGTCTTGAATTACAGGACGATATAAAGCTGATATGAAAGCATTTGTCCTTTCAAAGGTCTACGATGAGAATGCAGATGGTACTTGTGACAGGCCAGAGCTTCCAAGTGGCATAAAATGAAGAAAAAGAGTACAGCCCGACTCCACCCGAAGACACGTTGAATCAACATGTGGAACGAACGAACTTCATCACCTACTGCCAACTCCATTACAACTTGGTTGAGCATCCGTCCCAATCGCCATGGTTGGGAAATCAATAATGGGAAGTGCAAACCAGTGCGCCACACCAGCCCTGCCTTGCCCAAGAAGCTCAAACTTTCTGAATGCCCAGACGATAGCAATGATAAGTGCAGTGATGATGAAAGTGAGATCGGGGAATGTACAGATTCGGATGAGTAACTAAGGTGTACAGGCAGGACACCTGAACATTCAAAGGGTCTTGGAGTGCTTCGTTTACCCTAAATGTGCCCCAGGTTTTGTGATTAAATGGATTTCATGACAGAAATGAAACCTAAGGACCTAAGTTAACATGTAATCCACCACAACTGTTGCTGACATGATGAATAAACATGTCGGAGTAATATGCACATTTCATTAGATGGGTCATTTTGGGATCAGGACTTTCGTGACTTTGGGAGGGGTGGGCAATGTTTTGTACCAACCATTGAAACACCAATTTACAATATGGCGGCGGCGGCCATCTTTGATTTGGAGGCCATAACGAGGCGGATCATAAAACTGATATTAAATATGAATTCCTCGACCCCAAAAACCCCAGAAAGCATATGCTGATCAGCACTGTAGGCCAAACCATTGAAAAACCAATTTACAATATGGCGGGCGGCGGCCATCTTTGATTTGGAGGCCATAAGAGGCGGATCATAAAACTGATATTAAATATGAATTCCTCGACCCAAAAACCCCAGAAAGCATATGCTGATCAGCACTTAGGCAAACCATTGAAAAACCAATTTACAATATGGGGGTGGCGGCCATCTTTGATTTGGAGGCCATAATGAGGTCGGATCATAAAACTGATATTAAATATGAATTCCTCGACCCTAAAAAACCCAGAAAGCATATGCTGATCAGCACTTTAGGCCAAACCATTGA
>CM068963.1:42596357-42622059 GCA_035128595.1 Eptatretus atami | reverse complement strand
GGCTGGAGTGCACGCCACAGAGATAGACGGCCCGCCCAGTCAGTCATTGTTGCTCACGAAATTGTCTTGTATGGATCTGGTTCTCCGCAAGAGGGCGCCAACAGACACATTTGTGCGTCTTGAGATGAGAGAAAGCATGAAATGTGGGCGGAGCGTGTGTGAAATCCTGCAATGTGGGCGGAGCGTGTGTGAAATCCTGAAATGTGGGCGGAGCGTGTGTGAAATCCTGTAATGTGGGCGGAGCGTGTGTGAAATCCTGAAATGTGGGCGGAGCGTGTGTGAAATCCTGAAATGTGGGCGGAGCGTGGGAGAAACCCCGATTGTGGGCGGAGCATTACGAGGCAGAAACGCCCCCGATACGGGGCGTGGACGGAAACGAGCCGATCGTAAAATACGCAACTCAGGGGAATCCACCGACTTTCGGCGTCTTGTTCAGGGGGTGGAGGGAAAGCCCGGCGAGCTGCGTTTGACTGCAGCGCCGAGGTTTGGCTGCTTTCTCTAACGCCAACAAACGCCGTGTAAGGTGAGGAGCCGGCCATCTTTGTGCTGTTCTCGGTGTGTCTTGCTTGTCAAGGTGGAAAGCCCACGGCCGGTGAAGCCGGGGTTACCGTGTTGTCTGTACAGTTCATGTAATCGTCGAGAGACCATTCGTTGTGAAGCCATCAGACGGGATCTTCTTCCTTGTGTTCCTCTTTGTGCAAGTGATGGACGTTTCGATTTTGGGTTTTTATATTTGATCCGGAGATGTTGTCACCATTTTTAACATACACCGAGAGTTCGTTCATTGACATCCATTAGAAACTCGTCCTTGCAGGCAGAGGACATGGATATAGCAGTCCAGATGGTGTCCCCGCGCGTCATCCCCGCTCGGACGTGAACGCGACTCGAGGTTCAGGTCGTGGACAAACGGAACCCGGTGGCGGCTCAGGACGTCACATCCAATGTGGATAATTAAATTGTCGGTGAAGCTCGCAGGGTGTCCAAGCAGAGTGGAGTCGGCTTCGTTGGCTACTTGTGTACCGTGGATGACGTGTTATTGAGACACACACACACGCAGACACACACACACACACACACAGACAGAGCAACAAAAAAAAACACACACCAGACAGACAAGACACACACACAGACAGACAGAGACACCACAGACAAACAGAGACACACACAGACAGAAGACACACACACACAGACAGAGACACACACACACAGACAGAGACACACACACAGACAGAGGAGACACACACAGGACAGAGACACACACACAACACACACAGACAGAGACACACACAAGACAGAGACAACACACAGACAGAGAGACACACACACACACCAGACACAGACACAACACACAGACAGAGAGACAGACACACACACACAGACAGAGACAGACACACACACAGACAGAGACACACACACAGACAGAGACAGGACACACACAGACAGAGACACACACACAGACAGACAGAGACACACACACACACACCAGACAGACAGACAGCACACAACAGACAGAGACACACACACACAGACAGAGACACACACGACAGACACACACACACAGACAGAACACACACACAGACAGAGACACACCACAGACAGACAGACACACACACACACGACAGACACACACACACACACAACAGAGACACACAGACAGACAGAGACACACACACAGACACACACACAGACGAAACACGACAACACACACAAGACAAGACACACCACACAGACACACACAGACACACAGCCAGACAGCACACACAGACAGACACAACACAACAGACACACACAGACAGACAACACACACAGACAGACACACACAGACAGACACACACAGACAGACACACACACACACACACCACAGACAGACACACACAGAAGACACACACACAGACAGACACACACACAGACAGACCACAACAGACAGAGACCACAGAACAGACAAGACACACACACACACACACACTGTCTATCTGAATGACAGATACACAGCATCATTAACGTATCATTCCATCCTCGTCCTCGGTAGTGTGCTTGCTGGGTTTGCTAAATGTATATTGTGAAGAATGAAAAACCGGTCGATGTGCGTTGGCAGACAGTTTTATCAATGGATTGAATCAAGCGAACGTCGATCAAGGTATGTTAAACCAACGTGGGAAGTAACAAGCGAGGTAAGCGTACCGACCTCAATCAGCGTCCCGTGTACATTCCCTCTGTTGCTAAACGCTGGGTTCGTGAGTGCCACTGTGTCGGACGTATTGATGATAAAACAGCTTTATATGCATTAAAAAATAAATATATAATTATGTAATATTGCAAACGTAAACTACAACTGACGTGCCTTGGATGTTCAGATATCGTTGACATTATTCCTGGTGATCAATAGTATATGTTTGTATATGTGTATATATATTTATATTTATATTTATATTTGTATATATTTATATTTGTATATATTTATATTTATGTTTATTTATTTTTGAGACACCAATGATGTATTACTTTAAGCAGGTGAGTAGATCCGGAGGAAGCAGAGAAGTTTCTCCGTTGATCAGAGTGAAGGGTACGAGGATATGTGTGTCTCTTTTAAGAGTGTGGTTAAATTATTAATTATTGTTTTGCTCATCCTTGCAGTCCGCCTGTCAGAGTTCAGCCATATTTACGTGACGTCTCATGTTGCCATTTGAGTTCACCATCCGGTACCTGACCACCTGTAGCAATTTTAACTTGCTATTTGAGGGCTTGACGTGAGCCAATGCTTCTCCGGGTCATTGCGTATGTCGCGTCATTATTTTATTATTCCTCTTTCTCATGTTTGGGTTTAATGAGCCTTCAGAGATACAAGCTTGCCAATCAGGAGTGTTCAACCATTCTGAAAAGAGTAAGCCAAATGAGCAGCACTCAACCTTTTCTACCACCTGGCCTTCTACCAAGTATAAAATTGACAGAAGCTAAAGCATCACACATGCAAGATAGAAGGATCGACCTTGAAGATGTTGCATTTCGCATGTGGACTACAATTGGCAAGTCATCTATGACTAAAAAGAGGTGTGTTTGTGTGTGTTGCAACAAAAATTGGTGTCTATTTCATCTTAAAGGTGCTTGTTTTAAAATCCCTTTTTCTGTTATTGAAGAAGAAGTGGGAATGGGAGCTTAATGTACCAGTTCAAACAGTAATATTTTTTTTTATTCTACGACGGCAGAAACCCTTGAGAATGAGAAGAGCACACAAATGACAACAACAACTCCGTGGTATAGAAGATCCATTTTACGTCCTGATTGAGACTCATTGATAGACTCGTCATATGTTTGTGAAGTCCAACATGCTGCCTTTTGATCAAACGAAACGAAGGATTGGCACGCCGAGTAGCATGACATAGCAAGAAACAAATGGGTTCATGTTCCCTCCAAAAGCCCACTTTAAAGTGTGAGAGGCACCACTTTGTCGATGAAACAAAATGACCTTTCACGGTCGCAAGACGTCAACCCGACCTGACGAACAGGATGGTCCTCAGCCTGTTCGATTTGAAGGATAATCACGAGGCAACAAGTTGTAATTCATTCCGTCTGTCTATTATTGAATTCCCATCCTAACCCAGAGCTCATGTCTGTTGTTTTGTTTGGAACCCAGTTTCAAATCTCGTGTCCACCATTGTTTTGGCCATTGTCTACATTTAGTGTTGTAATTGATGTACAAGACAGATATGAGAGGACATGATGTACGAGGTATGGGTGAGCTCCACCACAATCCTAAGATGTTGGGACGTGCTACAGACCCATTCAAAATGGTCGGTTTTGTTTCCACGCTGATCGTGTTATTATAGATGCAGCCATTCTGTCGTGGGATAACGTGTATCCTTTGAGGAGGCAAACTCACGTTCGAGGTGTCATGCCGAGTCTGGGAGGTCTTCAGTTCGAACCTGACCGTGTCGTAGCAAAGACTTTTGAAATGGTACGTGCTGCATCCTTGTTTGATGCTCATCATTTAAAAAGGATAGAGCACGGACAAACAGACACAGCTTGGCAACCATTGCGCAGGCTTTGATGGACCACAAAGGCCTCATAGGCCTCCTCCTTTAAAGTTCCTTGTAGAGAACTTGTATTTAATATATATATATAATATATATATATATATATATATATAATATATATATATATATATATATATATATAAGGCAGAATACCCACCCGACCAGCGATCTTGTTCCAAGCGTGCAGCACGTTCTTCTGACACCACACAGACAATGCCACATAGTTATTTGGGCGGTGTATAGGCAACAGACCGCTGCTTCGATTGCTCCCGAAAAAAAATAACTCGGGTTACGTATATGAAAGCCAAAACCTGTGTACTACTTCTGTGCGTGTATAATACATCATGAACATACTGTATATAACGCGGATAAAAAAATTTTTTTTAACTTGATGGAATCAAAACTTTCACACAAGCACAACTACACGGTCGGTGCCCTCATTAATCTCTGAAAGTTTCAGCTTTCTCGGTCAAATCCTCTCGGAGGAGTAGATGATACATACAACACACATACGCCATAGCTCCATTATATATAAACATTAGTATTATCTCATGCTGCCTTTCAAAGACATCAGATCACCGTGTACCTGCAGCCTGGCCAAATTCCAAAATTCCTGCCCTCATCTCCTGCCATGCATCGGTGATGATTCAACCAGCGGGATGAATTTGTAATTCTACCCCGGTCAAACACGCATCCGATGGAATTAAATGCCATCGATGATGCGTCCTTCATTTAACGGCTAAATTCTGCAATCGCTCGATTTGAAAGTTTTGTTTTTTTTTATTAATTTATTTATTGGGGTTACCTTAGCCTCTTCATTATTCAAAGTCAATGAAAGATTAAAAACATGACGGCAACCTCTTGATATCATATGTATACAAAAACGTGTGAGCTTGGAGCTTGCTTTACCAACCTTCCCCCAACAAGAGTTTGAAAATGACGAAAAACTATACAAGCCTTTTCGTGACACCTGTTGATGAACCAAGCAATATTGTTACGGATTTGGAAACCTTGTGCACACAAACAGCCAGAGTCCCTAAGCTTAGTTATTTCGATAAGTAATGTGTACAGTTAGAGTCCATCCCTTCTGTCTAATGGGAATTACATGTGTGCGCTACGAGTTATTTTATAGTCAGGTTTATTACATCCTCATCATCAACAAAACAACGACACCACCCTCACTCGACCCAGTCGCCATTACGCACGTGTTCGGGACCACGGACGTGAGCGGAGGTTTCGTCACCTCAGGGCTGGCTCCGCCTTAGCCAGATGGAGTGTTCGGCCCGACCAATGAAGGGCCACCACGAGTCGCCTGACAACCGACCGTCCAATCAGGAGGCGAGTGGCGAGGAAAAGAAACCCCTCCCACCTCAAGAAGAGTTGAGTGGTGGTCAGGACGAATGTGTTCTGCAGGATCGTGGTTCGAGTGGTCTGCGGTCCTTTGCGGTGGCGCACCGTGGTGGTGGTGACCAACAGTGTGGTGGTGCTCGATCAGCCAGGGTCGTGGGCTGTGGACTTCGGGTCATGGGTTCGAGTCCCACCGTGGTGGTTCAGGTCGGTGTGACCGCACGAGGCAGGACAGGTGCCCCGGCCCGGCTCTACGACTGGGACCACGGGTCCAGTTTCTTTGTGTGTGTGTGTGTGTGTGTGTGTGTGTGTGTGTGTGTGTGTGTGTGTGTGTGTGTGTGTGTGTGTGTGTGTGTGTGTCCATGGCCCCGTCTGCGGGTAGAAATTGTGTAAGTGCTTTCCTTTGCTTGTACATTGCCTGCCTTTTATTCGTGATAACTCTGCTCTGTGTCCCCTCCCCGATTATCGTTACAAATAACCCCTGTTAAATGTATCAGCTCGTTTTCTGTGCTTTCCTCCATTGGCCTAGCATGGTACGTGTTGAGAATTAGTAAGGCCGTTCGTGCCGTAAATTGTTCATTTGGTCCGGCGCGGCTTTGGTAACTTCCGCTCGGTTACGCCGGATCCGAGTCGGTGATAGCGACTCGATTCGGACAAAGTCGGTCGAGGGTGTGGTTTTCCCCGGTAGTTGGACGACGTGGGTATTTAGGTATATTGAAATTAGGCAATTAACCCTACCCCACGTCGTCGAAATATTGGCGACCACAGTCCGCTAAGGGACCCGTGAACTCTCGGACTTATCCGAGAGTCACGACCTAAATTCCGGGTGTTTGGTGGGATACGACTCCACTGCTCCACCTAGTTGTCGTTTATCGCCACCGAACCCCGGCCCACAACAATGTGTACTGCAGGTGTACTGCTGATGTACTGCAGGTGTTTGAAATCTATCTCAAGTTGATGTCTTTGCAAAAAATACATTGAGTGTATTTTATAATATTGTAAAGAGAATTGAAGGAATTTTACAGATTTCTCTTTTATTCCCGCCCTCAGCTGTCATGCCGTGTGAAATGGACAGCAGGAAGAGCGAGTCCCAAGAGGGTCCAGAGGCCCTGTTTTATCAGGTCAGGCACCCTGAGGCAGTACTGGCACAGTTGAACAGCCTCCGCCATGATGGACAGCTTACCGATGTGGTACTCCTGGCAGGCGGTGCTCCCTTCCCCTGCCATCGAGCTGTCCTTGCTGCCTGCAGCTCGTACTTCCAGGTACAAACTGAATGTATTTCTAAATTTTCCTTTCCTTCTGCCTGTGTTGTCATCGTCGTCGTCGTCGTCGTCGCCTTCCTCCATTCTCTCAACGCGCTTATCGAGGAGTGTGTTACTTGCACGATTATGCTTTGAAAGCCGCAAACATTCGTTTACAACCATTAATATCAAATGAACAGTCATGAGACTGGGCTGAACGGATGGCTTTACAGGTACATACACTTGCCTCAAAGATGTTTAGCCTGGGTTTAAATCCCGACCGAGATATAAACTGTCATCCCGGCGTTTCACAGGCAGGGTTGTGTGTGTGTGTGTGTGTGTGTGTCGTCCCTCTGATGGATGTTAAACAGGCGTCCTGTCGGCCAGAATTATTTGGTGGACGTTAAAGACCCCATGGTATTTTTCACGAAGAGTAGTCGAGCTATCGCCGGCACCATGGCCAAATTACAAATTTCTGCCCGAACCTGCCGAGGGCATTGCATCAACGACACAGCTGTGCCCTCAGCCAATGATGCTACCCCGCAGCCTTGTGTCCCCCTTGCAAGGGGAGAGTAGAGTAGAGTAGAGGAGAGATTACCCTGCGTACCACAATGCGTATGCAAAATTTGGTGGAGATCGGGCCAGCCCTGTTTTTCTTGATGATTTTCAGGTGTACATGTACAATGTACATGTACATACACACACAGCACATACATCCAGAGAAATTCCTTATTTGATACAGTAGGACACACGTGGCGTCCTGGGTTGCCATGTAGTGCTATGAAAGAGTGTGCCTGCAAAGCAAACGAGCTTATCCCACATCCGTGAGCCAAATTGGGTTAAGTGCACCGAAGAGCCTTTCGAGGGAGGGTCAGTCCATCTTTTGTGCCAAATGCTGGTTCTGAACAAAGTGTTTGTAGCTGACGCAGATCCTTGCTTATTAGACGACGTATGGGAACCTGCACTTTGGATCCCCCTTTTATCTCAGAAATTGTTTCTTGTGAGGTATAAATAACCCTTGTTTGTTTTTAATGATCTTGTAATAGTAGTTTGGGGTTAACGTTATGAATATTGTAATCAGATAGTTGGTCAGGTTAGTTGACTGCAAATGCAACTTGAATTTTTATTATTTTTTTTACTGTTTGGCCTAAATGTACCGTTATGATTTCAGCGATACTTCTGCAAAATATAAGCTATATGTGAGTATGTATTGTCTTTGGTCTTTGAATAACTCAGAAATGGTTGCTTTCTCCACTCCCTCCCCACCCATCCAAATCGGCTTTTGACCTAAAGCAAACAAACCAACCAAAAACGACAAGATGACCCTTTTCTTTGTACAAAATTGTTTTGCTGAACGTTTTTCAGTGTAAGAGCAGAAACCAAAATGGTGGCAAGCAAGCATGAGGTCTGAAATATGGCGAATAGCTTTCCACCATCGAACCTTTGCAACATTTGTCATGTGTGGAGAAATGGTTGAAAATGGTCCGATGTGCACGTACTTTACCGTGTTGCATGGTTGCTCTTTCCCCCCACCCCCGTGATATAAATGCATGCACATGTATTATTGAACTGATGTTGCTCAACTGGTTTGTTTATTTATTATTTTTGAAGTACAAAGTTGTACGTCAGTAATGGGTGAAGAAAAAAAATAAAACTTCCATTTTTCTTGCAGGCCATGTTTGGTGGAGGTCTGCGGGAGAGTCACGAGACCGAAGTGAACTTCCATGACAGTGTGGCTCCCGAGGCTTTGGGCTTGCTGCTCGACTATGCTTACACATCGCGTATTTCACTTGGTGAAGAAGGGGCAGCTGAAGCGCTGCTCCAGGCTGCCGACATGCTCCAGTTCCCGGAAGTACGAGATGCTTGTGCAGCCTTCCTAGAGCGTCATTTGCGGTCTGACAACTGCCTTTCAGCCTTCCAATTGGCTGATGCACATGGTTGCAGCCAGCTCCGAGAACAGGCCTTTCTCTCCTGCCTTGATAATTTTGTTTCTTTGGCCTCATCCTCTGAGCTTGTCATGCTGCCTGGTGGGCTGCTCAAAGAGCTCGTAGCAAGCGATGATCTGAATGCTCCTGATGAGAGGATAGTTATTCAAGCATGCCTTGACTGGGCAAGGTATGACTTAAAGTCCAGACACGGTTATCTTGCTGCCCTCTTAGAGCATGTGAGGTTTGTGCTGCTGCCATCATCCTACTTCAAAGAGTACATGCTTACCGAGCGACTTGTGATGGAGCATGAAGCGAGCAGCGCTTTAGTGAAAATAGCATTTGAATTTAAGCAGCAGTTGCATTGCTCCAAAACGGCAGTGAATTTGACCATGAACCCTCTGGCTCGACCCCGGCGTTCTGGACACTCGTTGCTGGTTTTTGGTGGTAGGAGTTTCACGAGTGATGGGGTTTTTTTGGTGGATGTAGCCTCCCGCAGCATAGTTCCACGTGCTGAGCTCCCTAGTCCACGCAAAGAATTTAGTGCTTGTGCTTTAGGGTCACGTGTTTATGTTACTGGTGGCCGTGGCTCTGAGAAGAGTGTTTCCAAGGACACGTGGGTATATGATGCAGCAGCAGACATTTGGAGCCGTGCCGCCTCTATGCTGGTGGCTCGTTTTGCACATGGATCTGCAGAGTTGTCTGGTTGCCTCTATGTGGTTGGTGGGCATACCGCTGGAATAGGCCCCAGCCCAGCCTCACCATCAGCTGCGCTCAAACAAGTGGAACGTTACGAACCGAAAACAAACACTTGGCACATGGTAGCATCTCTACATGAGGGTGTGAGCAACGCAGCAGCAGTAAGTGCCCGGGGGAACCTCTTTGTGTTTGGTGGTACAGGAGGCGTGAGCCGTGGTCGACCACCGTGCGTCCAATGCTACCGGCCCACCGAGAACTGCTGGGATATTGTTGCTTCATGTCCCCAGCCGTGGAGGCACACTGCAGCCTGTCCACTGGGAGACCATGTATTTGTGCTGGGTGGTGACACGGAGTGTGCGGCAACAGCTGCATACCGGTTTAGTACAGTGACATTACAGTGGTCACGAGTAGGGTCTGATGGTCTATCCGCACGACACCTCAGCTGCCACGCCGTGGCATGTGGCAGGTGTCTTTTTGTGGTGGGTGGATACTCAGGTGCACAGCGTGGCAAAATGCTCGATACATATGATCCAGCAACAGATACTTGGGAAAATGTGGCAAGCATTCCATACGCACTCATTCCAACAGCCTTTGTCAGTGTCTGGAAAAGCCCTCCACCCTAACAAAAGCCCAACATCGCCACTGCATCGGTAAGGCACCTTGTCCTTTTTTAATTGAGCTACCTTCGTTTTGTTTTCAAAACTTTTTTTAGAATCCTTGTAATTTTCAGACGAAAAATTGAGATGTTATCCAAATTGTTCTTTTTCTTGTTGTAACTTCTTTTTTTTTTGCTTACATAGTTGGTGTCGGATACATCCCTTTTCCCTTTCTACTCCCACCCTCTTTTGTGTTTTAATTCCCCTCTTTCCACATGTTCCACCCTCCCCCTTTTCCTATGTCCTGCTCTTTTTCATCGTTACTCCTCTTCACAGTTAGAACGAGAAGGGCACTCGGTCGAGCACATACCTCCACCAGGCTGATTGGTTTACGTTTTGTATTCCACTGATAGGCCGGATCTGGATTCGGGCCTGCACTAAAATTTAATCAGCTTGTTCTTGTCACCCAACCAACTCGTACACCAAGTTTCGTCCAAATCAGTCCACAACCTTTTGAGATATCCTGCTATATGTCGTTTTGGGCCGTGTATCTCAATGGTGAAGAATGACTTTAAAAATTATCGGATTCGTATCTTCATCAAAATCGAATCGATTCGTCCTTGTCACACACCCAATCTGTCCACCAAGTTTCATCCGAATCCTTCAACAGTCTATTGAGATATCATGATTCATGTCATTTTTGGCCCTATCTCTCAATGAAGAAAAATCACTTGAAAATTCTCTGATCCGGATTCGTATCTTCACCAAAATTGATTAATTTCGTCCATGTCACATACCCAAGCTCTTCACAAAATTTCATCTGAATAGTGTGATTTTTGAGATATTTTGTTCACAAACAAACAGACAGACAGGGGTGAAAACATAACTTCCATCCACCTCCGGTGGCAGAGGTAGTTATCCGAAGTACAGTATAAGTATATTGGTTCGTCGATTTTGTTATTCTGTCTGCCTGTCTGCCTGTCTGCCTGTCTGCCTGTCTGTCTGTGTGTTTGTTGCCGACAGGTCACAATTTTAAACCGATCTTCACCACATGGTAGAGTTTGTCATAAGGAAGAAGTCTATTGTTTTTGAGGTCAAACGGTCAAAAGGTCAACATAGGCCCAAGGTCAACAACGAAGGTGGTATTTCTGAAATCCTCAATTTTCATCTGATTGACTTGAAATTTGAAGAGGATTTATATTTCAGGTCACTGAATTTAACGAGCCAATTATATTTGAGGTCAATATGGACCAAAAGGTCAACGTAGGCCCAAGGTCAACAACCTAGGTTGTATTTCTAAAATCCTCAATTTTCATCCGATTGACTTGAATTTTGAAGTGGTGTTGCATATTTGGTCATTGTATCCAACCAACAATTATTTTGAGGTCCAATTTGTTTGATGGGTTTTGCAAGCGTCGTGCTCTGCATGACGTCTTGTTAATTGCCGGAATCCTTCGGAGTTCGGCAATTATGTTGGTCGGTTGTGTGTGTCGTTCTGTGTCTGTCTCTGTCTTGTCTGTTTGTTTGTGTGTTTGTTTACCCTGTAGCAGCCACACCATTTCAGCAATCATGACCAAACTGGGGTACAGACGTTGGCCATGGTCCAACTTAGACACTTGTTGTTTTTGGTGAATCTAGGTCAAAGGTCAAGGTCAAGGTCATCGAAAACCGAAATTCTATTTTCGCAATAACATCCGCTAAAATGGTCGTATCGACTTCAAACCAAATCCAAAATGTGCATCTTCCAATACTGCATCCAACCATATGTCTCATTAGGGTGTCACACCAACACCCTTCTTAGTGGTTGGGGGTCGAATGTCAGGGGGTCGGGTCAAAACTTTCAAATTGCGATAAAAACGCCATTTCAAGTCCGATTGACTTCCAAGTTATGATCATGACCAAACTACATGCTATAACTCATTAAACAGTATCACTATCGACTTATAAGAACCAAATTGATTTCCAGGTTTTTGTTTTTTCAGAGATCATGGAGATATGACAAAGTTATCCGGCAAATTCCTTGCTCAACGAGCAATTTCATTCTTGTTTGTTTGTGTACAGGATATCTCAAAAAGTTGTGGACGGATTCGGATGAAACCTGGTGGACAGGTTGGGTGTGTGACAAAGACGAACTGATTAGATTTTGGCGAAGATCCGGATCCGGATCTGATAATTTTTTAAGTGATTCTTCACCATTGAGAGATCGGGCCAAAAACGATATATAGCACAATATCTCAAAAAGTTGCGGACGGGTTCGGTTGAAACTTGGTGGACTTGTGGATTTCTTCCTTGTGTGACAAGGAAGAATTGATTCATTTGGTGAGGATCCGGATACGGATCTGATAAGTTTTTTAAAGTGATTCTTCACCATTGAGAGATAGGGTTAAACCGAGATATAGCACGATGTCTCAAAAAGTTGTGGACGGATTCAGACGAAAGTTGGTGGGCAGGTTGGGTGTGTTACCACGACACATTGATTCAATTTTGGTGAAGATCCGAATGCAGATCCGACTACTAGAATTTAACAAATGATTCTTCACCATTGAGAGATAGGACTCAAAAACGATATAGTATGATATTTCAAAAATGTATTTGGCCCGATATGTGCTCGTGGATCAAGCTTCACAAGGCGGTGGTATGCACTCTACTGAGTGCCCTTCCAGTTTAATTGTTGTGATTATTAGGCAGAGGTTTGTGGATTGTCTTTTGTCACCAACATGCATTTTCACCTTCACGTCATAGTGTGATTGCACTTTGTCCTGACTGTGTGCTGTATTGTGTCGTTGCAGTTCTTATAGAAGGTGCTTTTTGGTGTTGGAATCTGTGATTTCCATCCTGGAAGAAGTTACTGTTTGTATTCACGTGGAAGGTGGAAGACTTGGATAAAGCGGGTGGACATCATTTAAAAACCCGACGACTCAAACTTGTCTGTACGCAGCCACAGCCCGCAGTCCACACAACCAAGTTCTGAGCATTCCTCCACTGCGCTACTTTATGGGCACTGTTTTCACCAGCTTGTGCACAAATGTTTCCTGGACAGAGTACAGACAACGTAATGGATAAATTCTCTTCAACAGACGAAATGCATTGAAGAATGACATCTGGCTTTTGGGCCTGCATCATTAGTGAAGGCTCGAGAGAATTACCAAATGATGGTTGAATTCCTTAGCTCAGGTTTAAATGAAGACTTATTACCTTTTTTTTTGCTTGCATAGTTATTGTCTATGTAATATGTTGTTTTATCTACATATGTAACAAAAAGCACTTTTTTTTCATTTTGTTTTGTATGGAATGCTTTGTTAAATGAAAATGTCTGCTCGGTTTCTTCCTTGCATGCAAATCCTCCATCACAAATACGCTGACAGCGGGCACACTGACCTCTTGGTAAAGAAATGCGATTGGCCTCCTTGAAGCTGAAAATTAAAAATCTGGCTCAAGGCAGCAGGAGGATTTTAATTATCAGCCTCTATAGTCAAATGTCGTGTTGGGTTACCACGTTATCCAATTTGTCAGTTAAAAAGGAACTGGATCAGCATTAACCTTCAGGGAGGGTGTAGAGGGGGTGAGGGGTAACCTTCCCTGCCCTACCCTGGTTTGTGTGGTGCCACTCCGCATTCTGTGTTTGACTCTTACATGTCCTTTGGGCAATACGTAATGGGCACAAAATGCTATCGATGAAAAGGTTGTGCCCCCAACCCCACCTCTTCCCCCTTCTCATAAATGATGAGAAATTTGTTTAATGAAAAAAAACCAAATTCTCACTTTTATGTCATTGGTGCAATCTCAAATGTGAATGTTTGTTGGTTTTCTGTGTTTAGCTTTGTTTGTTTTTGAATTATTTTTTTTTGAATAGTTTTACCTTGTTTAAAACCAAAATGATGTCTTACTTTGCACAGTGGAAATTTGCCAGGTTGGCTGAAGCGCACTAACGTGCAGAACCAAAGTGTAGATACCATTCTTAAAAATAAAATATTTTCTTCATTGTTTCTTTTTTTGTATCGAATATTGCCATTTGTTTGAGATAGCTTTTCATGTACTTGGCATTTTTGTTTTCTTTTTGCAGCTGTATTTACTTGTATACGCTGTCTTTTAAATTATTTCTGCTGCACTAAAGATTGATTACACCAAACTTCCAATAAATTATTAAACTTTTCATCAAGCGTACTTGTAAAGTGTCTTTTCATGGAATATTTTTTTGTGTGACATAGCCGTATGATGTGGATATTATCACTGTCAGATGCAATTATTAAAATGAAAATGTTTAAAGAGATGAAGGTGATTGATTTAAATAGTTGTAAAACATCAGTATTTAATTCCTGATTATTCCAATATTGCGTTGTCTTGGTGACGCATCAAACAAGATGCCATTTATATATTTGTTCTCATCAGAGTTTTAGCCTGGTGTTGGCTTAGCGGTTAGGGTGGCTGACTTGGGATCCTAGGGTCCTGAGTTTGAGCCCCGTTGCCACTGAATTAATACCAGGTGGGGTTGACTCAGCCTGTCATCCTTCCGAGGTCGGCAAAATGAGTACCAGTGTACTGGTAAAAGGGACACTGCATCAGCGGCAAAGCCACGTCCCGAACCAATGATGCAACCAGCAGCCATCAGGCAACACTCGAAAGAAAGATCAGAGTTTTGGAAAGTGAGATACCTTGATTTCTGGAAGGGACGTTCATGCAACGTCTGAGAAGCAAAGCAGCCAAACCGATGTTCCAAATTTTGAGGGGAAAAGTCAATAAATCGGTCACGTTCCGGTTCGGGTGAGTCTGCTTGCCCTTGCACACTGTAAGAATTGCGTACTTCTTCATAAAAGCACCAAATTTGACACATGCTCAGTAATGTATATATAATGATTTCAGACTATGGAGACATGTTGAAAATTTATCCTGGGTGGCCATTTTCCAACATGACTGTTAAACATATGAAAGTGAGTAGTTTGGCCTGGAGGTTTTTACCTGCACCACCGAAGGTGGACGGAGGTTATGTTTTCACCCGTGTCTGTCTATGAACAGGATATCTCAAAAAGTTGTGAACGGATTCGGACGAAACTTGGTGGGCAGGTTGGGTGTGTGACAAGGACGAATTGATTCGATTTTGCTGAAGATCCGGGTACTATGAGTATTTTAAAAAAAGTAATTCTTCACCATTGAGAGATAGGGCCAAAAAGGATATATAACATGATGTTTCAAAAAGTTATTGATGGATGACTTGGTTGGGTGACAAGAACAAGCCGATTTCGATTTTGGTTCAGGTCCGGATCCAGATACGTCCCGTCGGTAGAATACAAAACGTAAATTAATCAACCTGGTGGTGGTCTACCGAGTGCCAATTCTAGTTTTTCTTGACGTCTGTATATATGTTTTCATGTGTCGGGAAATTCATAAACTTATATAGGCAGTGACATTTAGACGAGTGGCAGTACAATTACAGTTTCTGACGGAGAAAAGGTTTTCTTCCACAGACAGGATTCCATTGTGTGGATCTGTTATTCCCCAGATGTCAAAGTAATTAGCCCTCAGGGCAGGCAGGGAGCACATTACATAATTTGGACTGCTTACCTGACAATTTGACCTGCCCTGGACATTTTGGCATAGCTTTGTTTCCATGTTATGTCTGCTTTTTTGAGGCATCTAGACTTCTGAACATTGTTTCTACCTTGTGGCTTGGTGTGATTTCCATTTCAAAGGTATGATCGATGTCTGATACATATTATGTAATTTCTGTCACTCCTTTGTTCCTCTCGTTAATCAGTTGGTGGATCAACACCTTGAGTGCGTTTTCATTGATATCACTGGTGTAGTGGTCTGCACGTTATGTTGGTTTGCCATGAAAGTGAATTTCACATTTCATTGTGCATTTATATGCCAGCTTGTATTTGTCACTGCTTTCATTAAGTAATTTTCGTTACAATTGGGACAACTACATGATTGTACATGGTGTGTTTATGTTTGTATATACATATAATGGATAATATGACTGCTTATCTGACTTCTTGGAAAGTGGATTACTTTTTTCTTTTTAAGGCTCTTCTGGCTAAACAGTTGCATCGGCTCCACATATTAGGCATGAGCTTTACAGAGCTGCAGCATTCAACATCTCCATATGATAGGATTGTACTGCAGAAAATACCGGGAAGAGAAGTTAATTCTTAGTTTTATAGACCAGCCCACCCTGGAGAGGGAACATCCACAGACACGTGTTTCGGGCTTGTTGGCCCTCACCTGATGAGGGAGGCCTTTTTTTATACACAAAAACAAAAAGTTAAAAAAAACAAAGCATTGAAACAGCTTGGAACGTGCACTTCGACCCCACAGCCAAAACGCACAGTCCAACGAGACTGTCTCATGAGCATGGTCAATCAAACACACACACACATCACAACCTCAAAGACCCAGAACGCATGGCCATACAATTAAACTATTCCTTCATAGGAGTAAGTCCCCATCCTTATAAAGGATGCCTTTTTTGTATATAAAAAGGTAAAACCAAAAAAACCCAAACATTTAAACAGAACTTGGGATTTGTACTTTAACCTCATGGCCAAAGTACATAGTCCAAGACAGTCCCATGAGCATACACTTGCACAGCAGCCCGAAAGCTGAAGTACATGGTCAATCAAACAAACACATCACTATATCGAAGGCCCAGAATGTAGGGCCATACAATTGAACTACTACTCCATATAAGTAGGCCCCCATTACAACATGGAGCAGAAGCACCTCCCCGGAGTGAACTCATCAAACCCGACAATACATTAAGTCGAGATCAGACTCCATTGCTGTAGTGGGCACCAGGAAGCAAAGCAATGCCTTTCATTATGATTGACTGGAACCTCTGCATTATTTGGCAGTTTTAAGAATGAGCCTCTGAATTGTCCAAATAAATCAAAAAGAAAAGATTTCAGAAGTCAATACATCTTTGAAGTAAATCTGGCCAGATTTAATGATGTGGGAAAGCTCACGTTTCGACTGGACAAGCTTTATGAAGGCGAAAGTGTTGAATCTGCAACGACTGCATAAAATCCCTTTTGGCATAAAACCTGTAGTTTTCGCTTCAACAACAAGATGATACAGAGTTGTAAGCAGTACCAGGGGAGAGTTAACCATATGTGGTCGCAGAGATACTCCAAAGGAAAATGGCTGCCTATTTTAAACTTGAGAACTATTCTAAACATCATGATATAAACATTCATCAACTGTTAAAACGTTAGTTTAGCCATTAAAATGACCCACATAACTAATCTACAGGCAAAAATATTTTCTTTTCCCTGCTTGGTGACCATCTTGGAAACTGGCCACCCATGAAAAATTCTCAAGATGCCTCAATATCTAGTATCATTTGATATATGTTCGTGAACACGTGTAGGGAAAATTGGCGCTTTTATGAAAAAAATTGCACAATGGTTACGCCATGGCACCTCACTGTTCCCGTTAAAGACCAAATTAACAAAAATTAGGACTTTTGTGTCTGAAAATCAGCACTTCAAACATTTTGTTCATAAATTAATACAAAAGGACTGTTGTGACTCCGAAAGATTGTTCCAAACTCGGTTTATCCCCGGACGTGTGATATCGCTTTATTTATTTTTCAGGATCTGGTGTTTCTCATTTTTAAATTCAGCTGAATGGCAAATCTTCTTCTACCGGATGATGAATAGGACCTTGAATATCTCTCCCAGACATGGCAAAATTACTTGATGCAATCCATACATTTTTGAGGATTTGGAGGAAAAGGACGATAATGTTTGGGCAGGGTTACTTGCATGTAAGGGGTGGGCAATCTCTAAGTCTGCCAAATATGGATACATAATCAATAGATGGGTCCAAGTTTTGTGCTTGGAGCAGACGTGCACACTCATACACTCGTATTGAGCTGAAATACAGTTTCTAAAAACGAAAGAAAGTGTCCACTTTGGGATGATAATGCAACGTTTACACTTTACCTGATGTTGCATAACATGGTTGTAGGATAATGAATGTAAGGCTAAAAATGTGGATAATTTGGTTGACGAAAGACGACTTGAATTTTGGCATTTAGGTACGGTCACACGCTCGAAAACGTTTCTACCCTGCACGCAAAGTGAGTTTAAGCAATTGGATCACTCTGGCTGTCGAAAGATGTCATTTGATGATCGAGGAACGATGTAATTCAGCCTCCCCTAAAGAAGAGAGGGGAGGTTTGTTTAAAGCTGTTGCATGGTTTGTTTCGACAATTAGTGCAACCAATTGTTAATGGTATCACAGAGTTTCTTAGACCCCGAGGAGTGCTAAACCACCAATTAAAAGAAAAAAAAATTCTTCTTTTACCACTTGCACTCCCATCCCTCCAAATTTCCGAGCCTTTATCATCTCGGAGCCAGGTGGGACTTTCACAATGAAATTTTGCATCAATGTGAATAGAAAGTATGTGGGGTTGACATGTTTTTATCTTGACCTAATTTAAGGTCATGACCTACTTATAAACATTTTAAATGTTTTTCACCATAACTTGACTAAGGTTTGTCTGATCAGACCAAAATTGCCAACTCTAGATAGCCTAGAGCTAGTCACATTTACATTTAATTTACATCATACCCCTCCGGGTTAAAGGTCAAGGTCAAATGGCAGTCTGGAAAATAAATTTTTAAATGCTTTTTTTGGTCATCGCTCAATTTTGCCAATGCAGAATCTCAGACTGCTTGGCCTTCCGATATGTTCTTGCATCATAATAGTGTACCTGCACTGAAGTTGTGCACCTGATATTTGATTAGTGACCTTCACCTATTTTCAGAATGTAAACTAATTAACAAAAACACCTTTTTGATCATAACTCGAATAATTTTCCACCAATTTTCATAATATTCAGCTTTATGGATAGACGGGTATAAATGCCCATCAAAAATGATGGGTTGGAGTTATCTTATTAAACTGGAAGATATGATGTTTCGTAGGAAGAAGCGTTGTTTTAAAACACGACATGTACAAATGTGACCCTGTTTTCTTTATCTTCAGGGACATTTCGTTTTGACGTTACACCCTCATGAGCATGCCAAAGTCTAAAGCCTCGGCCTAGCATCAGGTGTGCTGATATCTTCTTTATTTATTAGACATCCTATGGACGTAAATAAACACTCATTTTACTCTGCACATGTTACACATCACGTGCCGTGAATTTCACCTCCCTGTGCTTTGTATTTATTTTATTTTTTAAAACGCTTCTGTACACCGCCGTTGAGGCTCCGTTTGCAAGTCACCGCCTACAATTCCAATAGAAGAACCGTAATTACTCTTTTTATCTTGCCAAAACGAAGTTTTTGCAAGATATGTTAGTCAGTCTGTATGTTTTTTTTTATTTATTTATTTTTTTTTGTTGTTTGTTTGTCTGTAATCACGAAAAAAAAATTCTGCAGACCACAGTTTTCATTGGAAATTTTTGTAACTTCGCATATCAGAGGCCTATGGAGGTCCCTTTCAGGCCATAAAATTTTGAAGGTCAAGGTCAAAGTCAAGGTCACTGTCGCAAATCAGGGGAATCGACAAAACCTTATTTTTTTGAGTAATTTTGATCGGATCGTCTTCAAACTTCATGGGAATATAGTTCATGGTCTTGCGGCTCAGCTGATTAATTTTTTGGTGGCGATTGGCCTTGACCTTCATGTGTTTTTTTTTGTTGTTGTTTGTTGTTTTTTTTTATCTGTAATCACGTATAAATCACTCTGCAGAGCACAGTTATCATTGAAATTTTTGTAATTCGCATATCAGAGGCCTATGGAGGTCCCTTTCAGCGCATAAAATTTTGAAGGTCAGAGTCAAAGGTCAAGGTCACTTTGTCGCAAATCAGGGGAGTCGACGAAACCTATTTTTTGAGTAATTTTGATCGGATCGTCTTCAAACTTCATGGGAATATAGTTCATGGTCTGGCATTCAGCTGATTAATTTTTGGTGGCGATTGGCCTTGACCTTCATGGTTAACGCCTAAGGTCAAACATATTTGACCCCAAGGTCAAATTTTCAAGTTTTAGGAACCATATCGTGTAGTACCTCAAATTGAACACCTCGATGAGTGCTTTCTAGATATATCAAGCTTGAGACATTATGACGTGATTTGGTGACGTTATGAGGCAAACGCATATTTTTTTCATGGTTACTCTGTAGAACGATTCTCATCGGAATCTCTCATAGGCAGATATTCCTCAAGGAGTTGCTCCTGGTGGATAGCAGCTCTGTTCACCTCAGTGTGACCTTAAAGAAGTCACACGTGGTCACCTTTTGGCAAGATACGGATCACCCTACGGGTGACATTGGTTTATTTTTTTCTTTTTTCTGAAAAATGTTTTTCAAGTTTTTTAATTCTCAAAAATACACCATGAACACACAGTCGTGTTAAAAGATTGGCCTTTAAAAGCTTACTGAAATTGTCTTTATGAAGGGAGACAGACAAATACACAAATTCAAATGCAATGTTTTTTTTATATTATTACTTGGCAAATAAAGTTTTTTGTGAAGTACGTTGGTCTGTAGCGTTTGTCTGTCTGTTTGTCACACGATTTTTGGCCACACTTTTCAAGCAATCATTCTGAAATGTTTTGTCTGGAGTTGAACTGCCAAGGACAGCAACGCATAATTTTGTGGAACATCTGAATCTGGACACTACAATTTTTAAATGATTCTTCACCATTGAAAAATCGGGCCAAAAACGATATATAGCACAATATCTCAAAAGGTTGTGAATGGATTCGGACAAACCTCGTGGACAGATTGGATGCGTGACAAGGATGAATCGATTCAATTTTGGTGAAGATCCGAATCCGGATACGGATCCGACAATTTTTCAAGTGATTCTTCACCATTGAGAGATGGGACCAAAAACAATGAAGAGCACGAAATCTCAAAAAGTTGTGGATGAGTTGGTTAGGTAACAAGAACAATCTGATTCGATTTTGGTTAAGGTCCAGATTCAGATCCGACCTATCAATGAGATACAAAATGTGAAGTGTTCAGCCTTGTGGAGGTAAGCGCTCCACCGAGTGCCGTTCTGTTTCACCAAGTGTCACTCTATGAGTGATTTTTTCATGCACAGAGAGTAGTGAAATTTTCTTTTTTTTACTCTTTCTGCCTGTCGGGAAGTGAAACAAAGTTGAAAATCATTCCAAACGGGAAACTTAGTTTCTAAGGATGTCATAAAGGACACAAACACCAGGCACAAATAACTAATATAACGTCTTAAATAAAGTGGTGTAAAAAACGCTGCATCAATGGTAAACTTACGAAAAAAGTTTTTTCTACAACCTTCAAAATCTTTATTTTATTTCAATTTAATTATATACTTCAACACTAGAACACAAATCGCTTTTATTGGCATTTTCAAAAATCCATTTAGCAGTATTTGGACTAAATATTATGGCATTTTTCGTCATCTCGACCAATCAAAATTGACGCTCATAGACTCTGTCCATGTCCTTATTTCCCAAGACAGCATGGGGTAAGGTGCTCTATGAACTCTAGTTGTTTTTTTTTTCTTCTTCTCATCTGTATTTCTTTCTTCTCAGATGCTGGAAGGAATGTTATAAACTATTCCCCTCCCCCCCTCCAACTACCACTCCCCACATGCACCCATCCCCTCTCCTGTACACAATGTTCTCTTGAAACAAATTGTGTTTTCACAAAAAGATGAAAACATTTTAAATACCAGAGTTCAAATACACCGATTTAAACTTTGAAATTGACTGTTGCATGTAATTTGTTAATAAAGATCACAACCTTGCAAAACCAACCACGTTTTTGTAATTCATCGTAAAGTGATTGTGCCGATGTGTATTTAAGCCTGTGTGTTTCATGTAAATGTGACATCTAACCCAACTTTAGCTGTATTCCAGTGGACTGTAATGAGTATACCCAAGGTGAGGCTTTGCAGGTAACTGTGTGGAGGCCACCATGTCTTGTTTGTAATAATTGGTCAAAAAGTGAGAACGAAGTCACGTGTGGTGAGGTGCAGGAGGGAACTCTTTAAACTATGGCCTCTCAGTTGTTCGGTACAGTATACAAAGCACTTTCCTGTTCTTCCAGCCTACTTGATTAGGAAGGGACCCATTTATCTTGCTTTTGGATACAGATCAAACAGAGCCTTGTCATACATACCAGAAATTGTTTAATGCTTAAGGCTATAACCTAAAAAAAGCACAAGTATAGTTTATAATTACTCCCTGCAGATGAATGGGAAAACCAAGCACAACAACAGTGAGAATTGATTTGTAATACATGTCCCCCACCGATGTGATATTTTCGAAGTCCAAAAAGGGAATAACTCTGTGAGAAATTGAAGAAACGCCCTGAAACTCGAACAAAGCCATGTACCAAGTTTCAGTTGAATACATTAAAGGGTATGGGAGGGGGAAGTCTGGAACACCACAGGTGAGATGGAAGGATGGGCAGAGAGCAAACCCATAATCCCCTCCGGTGAAACCGGTGGAGGACTAATAATAGCAACGTGTTGAGTGCTTGGAACAAAGCAAGTTGAGATGAATATTTTGCAACAGATTATATTTATTTTAGTTCACAATATCAAGGTGTTCTGATTTATGCACATTCTGAAATTTTAACTCATATGATCAAACTGCTTTGACAATATGTAAATCAGGTTGATACAGTACATCGTTCACGGATACAGTGTTTATTCTTTGCTATCATGTGAGTTACCTACCTTATGAAATGGTGACAGCGCAAGTTTCCAGTGCGATTGCCTCCTAAAATTCTTACTACATAAAAGTACCCTGATGTCACCATATTATATTTGTCCTACGCGTAACGTATGTGCAGATTCCTTGAACTTCAGGTAGAAAATGGAAACAAAAATGTCACTAAACAGGAGGGTTAAAATTGGCCATTGCCAAAGGTGTAATCAAGCATTGGCACACAACTTGAATTTCTACAAAAGTATGTCCTGGCCCAAATCCAAATGTTGGCAAAGCATGCCTTCTGCACTTCTGTTAAGTTAACCTCACAATGTATTGTCCATGATGTGCAAACAGGAACTCACATGTGCACATCCAAAGCCTGCAATAATAATAGATGAAATTGAAAACGTTGATTGAGGTTTGCTAACTGCCATAGGCCAAAGGAAGCAAGGAGAAGCTGACGTTTCAGCCATGAACCTTCGCTGAAATCAAAGAGCCAAGGAAGGATTTATGTCCGAAACGGCAGCTTCTCCTTGCTGCTCCCCGTGATGTTTAGTTTTGTTCATTCCATCAATTGTTCTACCCGTCCCCCAGAGCAAGCCTCCTTCTTCATTCTGCTTTCGAGTTTGTAGATATTTAAAGGCTTTTCTAGAGGTGCGAAGATTACAAGGCATTGTTTTATCGGCTAACTTTGTGATACAGCACTCGAACCATGTCGCCCTTTTCTATAATTTTTTTTGACTCACCGGTGTATAAAAATAGACATAACACTCCACAAAGAAGCATTATTTATTTCAACCTGATGTTTATTCCAAAAACTTTAAATTTTGTAATATTGAATTGAATTTAAAAAAAAAACTTTGGGATTCAACACCATAATTAGTCCCTTACCGGTGTCACCGGATAGGGACACCCACCTGTAAGGTGTATCGTATTGGACACCAGAAAGAAAGAAAAAATGTATTGCAGTCAAAAATACACACAGACAGACAGATATGAAATTGCATATTTCAGTATAATTTGAATATCCAATTTGGTGGGTGCTAAAGATCCCAAGGTGACTCGACGGAAAGAAGGTGAGCTATCGCAAGCACCATGAACAAATTATAAATTCCCGCTCTAACCTACAGGGGGGCACTGCATCAGTGACACCAATTTGGTCGTGCCATTGCTAAAGCATGTTAACCCGCAGTCACGAACTACGTACTAATGATGACGAGCTCTATTTTATCCAGGTGCTTTGAATACCTCGTAGTGAATGTCCTGTGAAGATCTTTCTACTCCACACCTTCGGTGGGGTGGGGATTGATACCAGTTGAGTTTGTGTAACACACTCATCTGGCTTGAAGTTTGTGACATGCAGCAAAACATGGTGCTTGGAAATGGCTACTTTGGAATACCTTACTAAAGGGAAATAAGAAAGGGACTTGCATGAGATATATCAGGGGGTTCCCCATGTAAATTCCCCTCAAAATAGTTTGTTGATAACATTGACATCCAGATCGGGAAAATAGAGTTAAACAAGTCAAGAAAAAACATATCAGGATGGAATTCCCCCAAAAACAACCAACCAAGGAAGGAACGAATCATATTTCATATCCAGCCTGTGGCTGTTGGTCACATCATTGCTGGGAAACACAGCTGTGCTGCTGATGCAGTGCCCCTTGTTTCCAGGAAGCTGGCACTCATTTTTTCCAACCTCAGAAGAATGACCACCCCACCTGGTGTTAAATGAACAACCAACAGGAGCTCAAACTCACAACCCTCGGATCTTACATAAACCATCTTAACCATGAAGCCAACACCAGGTTGGAAGGAAGGAATGACAATCCCACAACACAACAACACTTTCACGAATTGCCATCACGGCAAGTTTCAACATTTTTGTCACAAATAGCAATTGTAACAATTGCATGAAGAGGTCGATTTTGGAGGTAGTTGTAGATTTGTCATCTGGGTTTGTGTGATTGTGTGTTGTTTCTTGGTGAAATAATTTTCTGTCTGTCTCTGTCTGTCTCTGTCTGTCCGGATCCGGATTTGCATGACGGGGTTGAACTCAATACCCTTATGGCCAACATGATCTTAAGCCAGCCACCTCAACAATTAACACAACACCAGGCCGAGTGTCATGATGGTACCTCGTTATTACCCTCTATTCCCCTCCTCAACACCAGACAACGTGCTCGGAATGCTTCGCTGTTCCCATGACCAGAGCTTGGGTATCAGATCGGATCAGATTATTGTTTAAAATAAATAATGTGAGTTACACAAACATTCAAGATGAACGACTCGAGTTCACATCTCCAAACATGAGTAAAGTACAACATGGGAAAGATCCCGGAAAAGAATGAATCGTAAACCAAGCAGCAGCCACATTGATGTTCAGGTGTCAAGTTGTGCTGATTGTGTGAATTAATGACGTCACGATATATTCTGTATCAACGTTTTAAAATGTAACCCCCTCCCACTCCTCCTCACGCCTTCCTCTCCTCCACGCTCTCCCACTCCACGCCTCTCCCTCTCTCCATGCCTCTCCCCCTCCACTTCTCCACCCCTCCACGCGCTATCCTCCCACTTCTCCACTCCCTCCCGCTCTCCCCCTCCCACTTCTAACACTCCCCTCCACGCCTCTCCCCTCCGACCCTGCCCTCCCCACCACACCTCACTCCCCTCACCTCCCCCTCTACCACCATACCTTCACCACATACAGCCCCTCCCCCCTCTACCACCATACTTCGCACACAATACATGCCCCTCCCCCTCTACCACCATACTTCGCCACATACATGCCCCTCCCCTCTCCTCACCCCTCACACAATCCTTCGCCACATACATGCTCCCCTCTCCCTCACCCCCTCACCACCAGACCTTCACCACATACATGCCCTCCCTCTCCCTCACCCTCCCCCCTCACCACCAGACCTTCACCCACATACATCCTCCCCCCCTCCTCACCACCATACCTTCGCCCACATACATGCCCCTCACCCACCAATTTTTATTTATTTTAAAGTTTTATTTTATTTCACTGAATGTTGATTTTGGTTTCGAGGAAACGACTGATTTCGTTTCTGTGACGTCATGACTTTTTTCGAACGTGGCTACAGTGACGTCACAATGTCCAGTCGTAGCAGCGGTTGACTCGTGACCTCGTGGATCTTGTTTACTTTCGAAGTAAACATTAAACCCACCGTTTCGTTTTATTACCTT
>CM068963.1:42535574-42574390 GCA_035128595.1 Eptatretus atami | reverse complement strand
CCTCCTTCACCTTCGGTGGCAGAGGTAATTAATACAAATAATATTACTGACAATACTAATCGTATAATTTGGCAACAATAATAACAAACACCTGTCGCAGCCAACATGTGGCCCAAAATGGAGTTCTCTCATCCCCTCTTCCTGTCCAGCCAGGCTGGAGTTCCTCAAGGCCACGTTCTGGGTCCTGTTCTTTTTTCTGGTTTTCATCAATGATCTCTCCGACTCTCTGGAAAATCCGTCTATTATCTCTTTGCTGATGCCTCCACCCTTCTTGCTATACCATCTGTCATCCCTCAGACCGGCAAGCAGCAGCTTCTTCACTCTCTGCAGATCTGGATAAAATCACAAACTGTGGAACATGTCTGTCAATCCACATGTCGTGGAACATATCTTTCAATCCGGACAAATCTCACACTCTCACTATGTCTCTCCAAAAGGACTGTTTAGAAAAACCCCCCCACCCCCATCTACTTTCTCAACAATCTTTGGAAGAAGTCCTTTCTTTCAAGCTTCTGGGTCTCACGATCTGCCATGACCTTTCCTGGGAAAGCCACATTTCAAACCTCCCTCCAAAGCCAGTCGCTGACTGGGAATCCTCTGTCGTGCAAAGTCCTTCCTCGGCCCACCTGAGCTCCTGACCGCATACAAAGCTTTCGTCCGCAGCCTGATGGAGTACTGCTCTCTGCTCTGGGCTGGTGCTCCTGCCTCTCACCTTTCTCTGCTTCACACTGTGGAAACCACGGCATTTAGGATACATTAGTATCTCCCGCAGTGAGGCTGAGTCTTTGGGCCTCTCACTCTCTCACTGCAGGCAGTTCGGTGGTCTTTCTGTCTTCTACCGTCTCCTTTCTGGTCTCGCCCCCCCCCCTACTGCTGTGTTCTGCGATTTGTCCCCCATATTTCCGCAGGGCACTCAAGGTCCGCCAACAACCCTTCTGGTAAAACTACCAAAATCAAGAATCACTGCTCACCTTCACTCTTTCATTCCTCTTTTTTCGCCTTTGGAATAAACTCTCGCACTCTCTTCAATCCCATTCTTCCCTCCAGGCCTCTTCAAAACAGCTGTTCACCACCACCTCGTATCTTCCCCCATCCAAATCCTCGATCTTTTCTACCCCCGTTAATCCACCCCGGACCCACCTCCTTCAAATTCCTTGTTTTCCTTCCTGAAAGTCCCTGTAATGTCCATCTTGTATACCCCGTGTTCCCCGCCCCATCCCTCTCCCTTCTACAGATCTCATAATGTCTCTGTTCCCCACTGTTTTGTCCTTCCCTCTCCTGCCCTTCTTGACTCATGCCCCCCTTGCTGTGCATTGTGTGTTAGCTCTCATGCGAGCCTTGACAAGGTATACAAAAACAAATAAATAAAATAAACAAACAAACAAACGTATAATTTCCGCCATGGGCCAAACACATCTGGGCTTGGTGAAAGGCATGCTAATGCCCAAGCAGTGCAGCAGGCTGGCATGCTGCAAGGCCGTGAAGACCAATGAAAATATGGTCTAACGGACCAACAAGCTCACTGGTGATACAAATCAGGAAGCATGTATTTGTCTCATCGCAGCGTCCTCTTCATAATAAAAGAAGTAAAATAGAACACAAGAACCTTCACTTAATTGTGTAGAGGAAGCTTCTTGGTAAGCAAGCGCAACATTGATGATTGATGCCTGTGATGTGCTGGATCACATCCCCAGCCGCAGGCTAGGGTGAATCAAATAAGCTTGGCATTAGAAGAATGCCTGTGATGTAGTTCCAGCTGGGCTGCCTGTAAGTGTGATAGCTGGGCTGATTTCCATCAGAAGCTTTCTTCATGATGTTCTTCACTTCGTCGTTTGTCTCACCAAATGTGTAGTGCCAAGCCAAGTGGCCATAACAGACACAACAACAAGGTTAATATACTGGAACTACTTATTGCTCAACAAAAAGTTTGTTTACCCAAGATTTTGAGGTTCTTCTTTAAGAGATTCCATTGTTCAATCAGTCCTCTTTGTTATAATTTGGACTGCTTATAAGCGGTGCTGGTATGTCAGTCACATAATAAATAATAGCCGCAACAATTATCAACGTTGAAAGTGGTTGTCAACCTTTTCCAGCAAGATTTAGGCTTCTGTGCTGACTCTTTATTTTCATATTTATAAGAGAAAGTGATTGCACGTGCTAGCTCGTAGCTTTCATTCCTCAAAATCCAATTGGGGGACGATGGGATAAATAATTATTAGTCTGGTTCAGGCGGTGCCACTCATAAGTTTCACTCTTAACAAAATGAGTGGTGGAAAGGCAGAATTCCTTTAAATACGGAATATATTTTTAATTATTACTTTTTAGGAGCTGGTGGGATAGCCCAGACTGATGTTGGAAAGGCAATGGCAAACCACCCAGTATAACCCTTGTGCAGGGGTTGCTTTGGTGGCATTGATGTGAGAGGGAGAGGGAGAGGTATGCGTACACATGCCTTTGAGATGTCCAACCTGGGTTCCAATCCTGACTGAGCTATAAACTGTCATCTTGGTGTTTCATAGGCAGGGTGAGGCATCACTTTGTGTGCCGACCCTCAAGTGGATGTTAAATGTTGTGTCCTGCCTGCTGGCATTAGTTGATAGATGCTAAAGATCCTATGATGTCCTTTTGAACAGTCGGCAAGCTATCGCCTGCACCCTGAACAAATTCCAAACTCCTGTACGCTCCATTGAGGATCCTGTGTTGGAGTGGTGACCTGTCCAGGATTAAAATCTTCAACAAGAAACTCCACGACAGCACCCACTCTCTCTGTATCGAGCGTGGTACATGAAGATGACATTTTTCAAGTTTCATTAACAGTTAGAGAACTGTATTCACAGAACACCTTACCTCACACAGTCTTTGAGAAAAAAAGGACATGGGTAGAGTCTGCGAGCAGCAAATTTGATTGGTCAAATTGATGTAAAATGTAAAATCCATCCAAAAGGGAGGAGAAAAAGGACCTACCTGTGCAGGCGTTGGTGCTGCCAAAGCAGTCTCCTTGGCTATTGGGTACAATCCTGGACAGGTCACCACTCCAACACAGGATACCAGCAAGCTGGCACTCATTTTGCCGACCTTGGAAGGATGACAGGCAGAGTCAACCCCACCTGGTATTAATTCAACAGCCAAAGGGGATTTGAACTCAGGATCCTAGGACTAGGATCCCAAGCCCACCACCCTAATCATGAAGCCAACACCAGGCATGCTTGCACTGAGTTTGAGTTAAATCCCTTCAGCTGTTATAAATATCTCATTTTTACCTGACATGACATTTGACCTTTGAACTCTTGATCCATAAATCTAATCAATTTATTATGCGTCATGATATATACTTGTACCAAGTTTGACGAGGAACCCTTCAGCCGTTCTCAAGTTATCCCAGGAAAGAAAACCGATCACGGACTCTGACCTTTGACCCTTTGACGCCACCTTCTGATCAGTTCATCTTTGCATCATCCTGTATACTTCTGCCAAGTTGGTCAAATGCGGTAATATTTTGTCCAAGTCCTGCCAAACAAAAGGTTTTAGAAAGTGCCAACAAGGTGATTTGTGTTCTGCAGTGTTCAAGAATATAATTAATTTGAAATATAATAAAGATTTTAAAGGTTGTAAAAATAAAAATAAAGATTTTTGGGGGGGAAGTTTACCGCCGTTGATTCACCGTCTTTTGCACCACCTTATTTAACACGTCATATTAGTTCTTAGTGCCTGTTGTACGTGTCCTTTATGAAGTCCTTAAAAACTAATTTTCCTGTTTGGAATGCTTTTCGACTTTGTTTTACTGCCAGGCACATTGCTTCCTTCCATTCGAGTGAATACTTTCGGATAAATTTGGATTACAAAATGATGACAAAAAGTGCATTCTTGCTTTCGTTATTCTTCACACGTGACTACGTGGGTTGCTATTCTTCACATAAACAGCTGCCTCATCTCCAGAATAACTGTCATCACAATGAAAAAAAACCTGTTTAGTGTTCCCATTTAAACCACTGATTCATGATGTTGGGAATCCAAGTTCAAATCCCACCAAGGTCCTGTCCATTGTCTAAAAATATCCTTGTAATTGATGTCAAAAGTATACTGCTGTCTCCAATGTCTTTTTTTTTTCCTGCACATGATACCTGTACAAGCTCCTCCATGAGCCTTCGGTCAATGGAGAAATAAAATCAGTGAAATTAGAACGAGGCTGTGAGAGTGGAAGAGGTGGATAAATGGTTGTGTAGGGATTAAACACAATCGATAAAACTTAGAACGAGGCTATGAAAGTAGAAGTAGGTGTAATGGTTGTGTAGGAATTAAACACCATAGATTAGCATGGTTTCATGACATATTGACTATGCAAGAGGGGAAACTATAGACAGCTTTATAAATGCCAGATATGAGCGTTCATATGACGTCTATTTTTACCTACACCACCAAAGGTGGGCAGAGATTATGTTTTCGCCCCTGTCTGTCTGTGAACAGGATGTCTCAAAATGTTGTAGACGGATTCGGATGAAATTTGGTGGGCAGGTTGGGTGTGTGACAAGGATGAACTGATTAGATTTTGGTGAAGATCTGGATTCGGATTCGGATCTGAGAATTTTTTGGGGGATTCTTCATCATTGGGTGATGTGGCTAAAAACAATATAATGTATAACAGGATATCTCAAAAAGTTAAGGACTGATTCGGACAAAATTTGGTGGACAGGTTGGGTGTGCGACAAGAAAGAATCGAGTCGATTTTGATGAAGATCCGAATCCGGATCCAGAAACGAGAATTATTTAATTTTTCAAGTGATTCTTCACCATTGAAAGATCAGGTGAAAAATAATATACCGCATAGCATGATATCTCAAAAAGTTGTGGACGGATTCGGACAAAACTTGGTGGAAGAGTTGGGGAGGTGACAATAACAAGCCGATTAGATTTTGCAGGTCCGGATGCAGATCCGGCCTGTCAGTGGGGTTCAAAACGTAAAATATTCAGCCTGGGTGGAGGTATGTATGCACTCTACCACGTGCCATTCTAGTTATTATTATTATTATTATTTTTTGTATACCTTGTCGAGGCTCGTATGAGAGCTAACACACAACGCACATCATGGGAGACATGAGACAAGAGGGGAGGGAGTGGGAAAGACAAAACAGTGGGGAACAGAGACATTAGGAGATCTGTAGAAGGGAGAGGGATGGGACGGGGAACATGGGGATAGAAGATGGACATTACAGGGACTTTCAGGAAGGAAAGCAGGGAATTTGAAGGAGTTCTTTTCTTTTACTGTTTCTCCTCTTGCTAAGCTTCACTAATAAGTGCAAACTCAATTAGTTAACCTGTTTTTCTCTCATTTATTTCGAGACCTTCTTCCCTGTACAAATTGATGACGGATTGTGTAAGATATATTTTATAATAGTACCATAATGAGGAGCCCAACTCTTCTTTTTTCCTCCCTGTGGAATCAACTTCCACATTCTCTTCTATCTCATTCTTTCCTCCAGGTCTTCAACATAGCTGCTCACCACCATCTCTGATTATCCCCCATCCAAAAACAATGATCTTTTCTACCCCTGTTACCCCTCCCTCCCCACCTTCCTCCAAATTTCCAGTTTTTTCTTCCCTGAAAGTTTGCTTCTGTATCCATCTTGTCCAGCCCGTGTGGCCTTCCCTACTCATCATTCTTCCACACACCCATTATTTGTCCAAGTCTCCTTCCATCCTGTCCATCAACCCTGCTGTCCGTGTGTTTTCCCCCTCTCTTTCTATTTGCTGTTGCTTTTGTTCTTTTGCATCCTGATTAGTTCTGTGCTCCATCTCCTCCACGAGCCTTGACTTTGCCTTCAAATAAATAAATAAATACCGTTCTGATGTGGTGCCCAGTGGAATGAGAACATCACATCAATAGGTCTTTACTCATGAGCTCGGCCACAGAACTCCACCAAATGATTACGCGGAACATGTATATGAAATGGATAAATAGTGTCTGTTAAGTTTATTGTACGAGATAGGCAAATGTATACATTGATTTCACTAAGCGATGGGATGTGTATTTGTAGTATAAAATCGGAGTGATGATGCCAATTGACTTCTTCCTGTGTCTGCTTCCTTGTCACACCTCATTTATTTTCTCAGCATATGAAAATATTGTGGTTCATTCATGCCATCGCTCATAGAAGCCCAAATGCATTGGTGTCAAAACACTGGTGCTTTGGGGAGTGGGTAAGGGGGGGGGGGCTAAAAGCTTGTCAGAAGGAGCAAAACCAGACAGTGTGGAACAGACTTCTTCAAACACTAAATGATAGGAAAGGAACAACCACAGGTGGTTAGTGACACAATAATCACACGGTGAGGAAGGAATAAGATGGAGTCAAAGAAGGACAAGCAGCGGTTAAATTGATTGATGTTGAATGTATCATAGTGTGAAGCAAAGTCTTTCAGGGTTCCGCCCGTGTTCTAATGTGGTGTGGAATGGATTAGCACAGAGCAAAAGAATGTCTCTTTCTGCCGCCCTGAGAAGATGCACACCGCCCTGAGCATGGGCATCAAAAGGAATCGGCTTGAGCGCAGTGCATTCCTTACATAGTGAGGCAAGCGGATGACTTCTGCAAATAATTAGCATGCGCATCCCATGACGAAAACGTTTACGAGTGGGTTCTTTCTTTATCTACTGCGCACAGATAAGGGACAAACAACAAAGGGAGCTTTCATGCAGAGACGCCTTTGGGTTGATGTCATCGCTGTCCTCAGCAAGTGTGACTGCTGCCCTAAATGCGACTCGGATCCTCACATAGTATGGATTTTAAACAATTAAAACATACTACTTTGGAGGAATTAATCAGCATTGTGGGATTTAACACAAATTGGGAAACAACCATTGGTCAAGTTAACAAGATGGATGATAAAAAAAAATCAATCAAACAAATAGAGATATTCATTTGAGTTTCTTTGTCCTAGGTGTTTTGTAAATCGGCCATTCGTGCAACATTAAGTATAACATCAAAAAACACAAAAAAAACATATAACACGAAAATGTGCTTTCTATTAGGCTGCAGTCAGAGGGCATTATTATTTTTTGGAGCTTTTAGGGGTCACGAGCGCCCTCTCCTGGTAATGCCATCTCGGTCCTCGTGAGCACCTGCAAACAGCTGGACCATCTTCTAGACTTTTGAAACTTTTATGATCTCTTTATTAATGGATTTGTTGTAAAACTGTTTTATTAAGTTTGACTTTTTCTTTTGTTCTTTCAGCCAACACAGCATATCATGGGAGGCACCTAATTGGGATTACCAGTGACAACTGCAATGTCATGGTGGGAGCCAGCAATTCTGTCCGTTCCCGCTTGAAAGAAAAAACAAAAAAACCCACAAGGTGTTCAGTATTCTTCTTCTTGTTGTTCGGCCGTCGATCATATGCAAGTTGCAATGATATGCGACCCAGCCTCTTCAGGAAAGCCATAGTCTGTCTTGACGACATCATTCATCGCATCCTTCACAGTCAGGGTGAAGGTTCCAAACACATCAACTCCTGCTTGAGTGTTTGCTGGACATTCAGTGATGAAATGATTCATCATCACACTTTTTATCGGCAAAGAAGGTAAAAGTTTGGGGTGCAATTAATACAAGAGTATAGAAAAAAAATAGGAGCAATACCCCTGGGTGCTCACCAGGTCGTGACTGGATAAGATAACTAGGCAACCACTGATAGGCATAGATGACCCACAAAATATGTAATGGAGAAGGAAGTAAATACCTATGGATTTTTTTTTCATGCCATGAAAAACCTTTGGTACATCATGGGTGATAAAGGTTGTGGTCAAGTTTCATCAAAAATGTGTGTGCAGTATCGGAGAAGAAAGCAAATACATATTTTGGGGGGGCAACTCCTCCGTAAATCTCCGAAACCCACTCTTTTTTTTAATGCCGTGAACAATCTTTGGTACATCACAGGCAATGAAGGTTGTCGTCAGGTTTCATCAGAATTGTGTGTGTAGTTTCTGAGAAGAAAGTAAATACCTATATCCGGGGGCAACCCCCCTGTAGACCCCTTTAGACCTCGATTTTTTTTAATGGAAGAAACAAACTTTGGTACATAACGGGTGATGAAGGTTGTGGTCAAGTTTCATCAAAATTGCGTGTGTAATTTCGGAGAAGAAAGCAAATACATATTTTGGGGGGCAACCCCCCCTCCTAGACCCTGATTTTTCTTATGTCATGAACAAACTTTGGTGCAGCATGAGTGATTAAGGTTGAGGTCAAGTTTCATCAGAATTGTGTGTGTAGTTTCTGAGAAGAAAGAAAGGAAATACCTCTTTCAGGGGGAAACCCCTACGTAGAATCCCTTGGACCCCAATTTTTTCAATGCCATGAACAAACTTTGCTACATGCACGGTGATGAACATTGTGGTAACGTTTCATCGAAATCCTATGTGTAGTTTCAAAGAAGAAGTTGAAAGTATTTGTGGACGGAAGACATGCCATCCCGTAAGCTCCCAGGAACTACGATCCAGGTGAGCTAAAAATCAGTCTTAAAAACTATCAATGCTGAATTTCAATTGTATTCCAAAGAAACACTTCTTTATTTTTGTTTTAGCAGTTGGAACTGCTGTCAAGCTCAATTCCGCCGTGTGAATTTTGAAAATCGGTTCAGGTTCAGAGTTTGTACAGCATTTTATTATCGTGTGCGGAAATGATATGAATAAAAAATGGAGACACCCGGAGTTTAGGTGCTTGGCGTTTATAGCGGCTCGAGGAGAAGATGAAGAAGAAGAAGAAGAAAAAGAAGAAGAAGAAGAATAACAAGAACACCTGGTCTCACATCAAAAGAAGAATTATTCACAATAGCTCGAGTCTAATAACAGAGCACCCACCTCAAATAAGCTTGCGCGCAAACTTACATGCATCTGACAACAGGCTGGGGGCGGTCAGGTTCATGGCACACCATCAATTGTCAGTTCGATGCCGCACACACATCTCCCAACATGGACCCAATAATATGGCTGATAAGACAATGTGCTTCCAGTCCTACATCATCAAGCTTCGCCGAGAGCATGAATATCCCCTCAGCAGGATCGGGAATGCCGGCCAGACCCCCCTTACCTTTGACATACCGAGAGGAACCACCATCACAGTGAAGTGGGAGTGCAATGTGACGATCAACACGACTGGTCACGAGAAGGACCGATTCACCGTCATGCTCCCCTGCACCGCAGATAGTGGCAAGCTTCCTCCGTATGTCATTTTCAAGAGGAAGACACTGCCCAAAGACTAGTTTCCAGCCAGCGTCATTGTTCGTGTGCAGCAGAAGGTGTGGATAGATGAGGGACTGGTCCAGGACTGGGTGCACATGGTCTGGAGTCGTAGGCTGGATGGTGTTCTCTCCCAATGACGGAGCATGCTAGTCCTGGGTGCGTTCAGTTGTCACAAGACCAACGACACCAAAGCATTGCTCCGTCAGACCAACACCGACCCCATCATCCCAGCCGGGATGACCACTTCTGCAGGCCCTTGATGTGTCCATCAACAAGACGTTCCAGGATGGGCTACATCGCTGCTGATCCAACTGCATAATGAGTGGGGAGAAGACCTACACCAAGAGCGTGAGGATAAGAAAGGTCGACCTTCCGATGATCTGCGGCTGGATCATCAAGGTGTGGGAGGAGATACCATCGGATATCATCAAGCGAGCATTTCTGAAATGCTGCATCTCCAACAACCTGGATGGAACAGAGGACATCATTTGGGAGGAAGGCTGCAAATGATGGTGACAGCGATGGAGACTTGCTCTACCCTGATTAGAACAAGGAGTTACGTGCCATCTTCAACAATGAGGAAATCCTCATCAATGCTTTCCTCGGATTTAGCTGAAAAGCTTCATCAAACCCAAACAGCCCTTTTCAGGGCCACAAATCCACAAGAAATATGTATGATACTGGTATGAATCCCTTTTCTTCGTTTTTCTCGTCACAAAAAAATTCCTCTTCATGATATTAAAAAAAAAAAGAACGAAAAATAAAAAACTTCTTGGTATTCTCTCATCTCTCTTAAGGGAACAGTTTGAACAAATTTTAAAGTTGAAGTCCCTTACCCTATTTTCCCCATTACACCCCAATTTTGCACATTTGCGGTTCATGGGGGTTTTCAAGAATGTAACCCCCGTGAACGGCAAGGCCCTCCTGTATATAGAGTAATTGAAAACTGCGTGGGGTATCGTGCTCAATGAACTCTCTAGTTGAAAGAGTTCTGATGTTCAATAATGGAACCCGATCCAAATCCTAGCCATTCATGTGCTTTTGCCATTTTCTTCCACATACCTCTGTCTCTGTGAAAGTTTTTTGTTTTTTTCCAGCCTTGCTCACAATTAAAACCAAATCGAGGAACAAAGTGTTTGTGGAAGACATTGAGACGACCTGCGATGTACTTTGGCTGTCACAAAGCCACAATTTCATGATCTGGAAAGGAACAAGCAAGTTAAGAAATCACATTATGTCTGTGAGAAAATACTTGTTATTATTTGATATTGATTGATTAGTAGACACAAAATAGCTTTTGATGACAAGCTATCTGCTTATCCATGTTTTACATGAAATAATCTTGCCTTGGTACTTACTACCTCTAGTCCGGCGGATAAGGGGAAGAATTGTACACTTTTTGATAAAAGCATCAAACTTGGTACACATAATTATCAGGAGGCCATTACGAACAAAATTAGACGTAGTGCCATCCCAGTTATTGCCTATAACAGCTATGGCGGCCATCTTTCAAAATGGCCACCACCTAACACTAAAATAGCATATAACTCAGTAACCAAGAAGCCTAGGATCCTAATTCTGGTGTCTATATACAGGTTTTTAGGGTCATATAATTCAAAGAAGGCAATGTCGAGTATGTGTAGCCACATATTGTACCACTTTTTAAAGATAAATACCCTTTTATAGGTTATGGAGACAAGTTTGGAGGTCTTTATATTGCTTTATTTTACATTTATGAAAATATTATATGACCATTACCTGGGTCCTGCATGAGATTTCGTTTGTTCTGGACTCACCCACTTAGTGGTTTCCCGCACTTATTGTTTATTTGCTGTTTATCCATTAGCTGTTGCCATTTGCCAGAGAATGTTGGAGTCCACACATGACTGCCGACTGGCCAAGATCCAGGAAATCCAAATCCATTGGGACCATACTCTGTGCAGAGCATTGGTGCTGCCTTAAGCAGTCTCATGGGCTGTTGGGCACAAGCCTACCACCCGAACAGTTAAGCCAACACCAGGCTTACTGGTTGAGTGCCACCGTTTTTAGTCCATGAGAAAACATTCCTACAAGATGTCCAGGCAATAAGGCCTGCCATAGATGGTTATGACAATCCTTTTCTCGAAGAAAGCGGTGAACTGCTCATTCTGGACACACACAAAATCACAGATCGGTCAATTGTCGACTCTCTGTATGGGATAGAGAAACTTGGATGAGAGCAATACAACACCTTTGTTCAGGAACAACTCATAGAATGTAAAAAGCCACTGCATGATGTTATCAAGAAGAACAAGCTCCTCCTATTCAGCACTCCACCTACACAACAGAAGACAAAAGCACAGGAACTTATGGTGGCACTGAAAAGTGACTGCTATCTCTTCGCTAGGCTCTATGTTGCTTGTCAAGCTCATGATGGAAATCTGGAAGAGTTCTCCCATCACGAGAATCAAACATGCCCTCCGTCGTTGTCGGACAAGGGAAAGCTGAGACAAGGCACCAAGTTCGACATTGTTCAGTGCCTCGAGGATACAGACATTGAAAATGAGCACAGCATTCCAGATGCCGAAGTTGTTGTGCTAGATGGATCTGCCATTGTACACATGTTGAAGCCTGGAGCAGCTAAAACATTACAGGAGTATGCACAGGATGTCTTTCTGCCATATGTAAATTCAAAGCTAGAGAGAGCTCAGAAGGTTGATGTCGTTTGGGATGATTACAGGTCAGATTCATTGAAGGCACAAACCAGAGAGAGGAGGGGGGAAAGGAATCCATCAAAGGGTTGAGCCAAAGAATGCATTACCCCAAAACTGGCAAGAGTCCTTGCAGCTCCCTGACAACAAGAAGGAACTGTTCTCATTCCTCAGTGGAGAAGTTGTCAACATTAAAACGGAGAAACAAGAAATCAGCATGCTGAATGAAAATGTTGTTTGTCACCACACAAGAAACACAGAAGGTTTAGCCCCTTGTACACATGAGGAAGCAGACAACTGGATGATGCGTCATGTTGCTGACGCAGCCAGACAACACAAAACTGTTCTCATCTGCACCGTGGAAAGTGATGTAGTTGTTCTGGCAGAGGATGCATTAAAAAAGCTGCAAATGTCATTGACTGCTCTGCTCTTTGGGTGGCGTTTGGCACAGGCAAGCATTTGCACATGGTCTCAGCTCACGATATCTCAACTTCGATTGGGCCTGAGAAGTCGATTGCGCTTCCAATGTTTCACGCCATGACTGGGTGCGATACCACCTCTTGCTTTGCTGGCAGAGGAAAGAAGACTGCATGGAGCATGTGCACTGAGGTTTCAAGGGAGTTGATGAAGCTGATGGAACAACCACGGGTGTCAGATGTTGCTGCTATGGATGCTTTGGAGAGATTCGTCATAACTTCTTCATGACCGAACAAGTTCTCGACACCATGTTGATGAGCTCAGGGTCGACCTGTTCACACGGAAAGGCAGAGACGTGAGCAACATTCCACCGACCAAGGGTGCTCTACTTCAGCACACTAGACGAGCAGTATACCAGGCCAGTCACATCTGGAGTCGGGTGCTTCAACCGAAGGTGACACTCCCACAACAGGATGGATGGAGATGGATTTGCAGGAGTGATGGAAAATGGGATGTTCTTTGGAGCAGTCTTCCTGAAGCCAGTAGAGTTTGCAGAGAACTTAAAAGAAGCGGTTGTACCAAAGACTGTCGAACAAACTGCAAATGCACAAAGGCAACTCTGCCATGCACATCTTTGTGCGAATGTGGTGGTTCTTGTCATTATTACCCAGCGCTCGCGAAGCGAAAAGCAGGGTGAGGCATTCGGTTGCGTAACTGTTGGTCCGATAGAGAATAAATTTTACCAGAGGAGTGCCTCTGCCTGAAGAATGCTTTTTATTCGTAATTATGACGTCATTGGTCACGTGGTACGGACACCATCTTGGAAAAAATTTACATCTCTGTATCTCCCAAACCGCGCAATGGAAAAAAAATTGAAACATGACTCATTGTCAAGTACTCCCAATGGGGAATAAGATATGTTGACGACGATGATGTCATCAGTGCCTTCATTATGATGTCATTCGACAAGTATAACGCTTTATCTGATCAGTAAAAAAAAAAAAAATTCCTCTGCCACTGTTAGTCCGATAGCCACTAAATTTTCAGAATACGAGCGGCTCCTCCTGTATAAATTTTTTTTAATGATAATTATGACGTCATAGGTCACGTGGTACAGGCGCCATCTTGGAAAAATCGAAAAACAGTTGCACCTCTATATCTTCGAAACCGCTGCATGGAAAAAATTGAAACACGGCTTTTTTGTCAAGTACTCCCCTTGGGGAATAAGATTTGTTCATGATGATGTCATCGGTGCCTTCGTTATGACATGATAATTCGACAAGTATAACACTTATCTGATCATTATTTAAAAAAAAAATTCTCAGCAACTGTTGGTCTGATGAACAGGAAATTTTCACCATCGGAGCACCTCCTCCTGGAGAACATTTTAATGATAGCCATGATGTCATAAGTCATGTGGCACAGGTGCCATTTGGAGAAACCAAAAATCATTGCACCTCTATATGTCTAAAACTGTTGACTGCAGGGTAAGTATTCGATGAATACCATCTAGTTATATGTAGTATTGGACCACGAGTATCTATCTATAATTCCAGCAATCTCTGTGTGTCTGTCTGTCTGTCTGTCGTCTGTTGCGGGACCGCCGTTTCTCGAAGACCGCCGGTCCGATCTCATTGAAACTTGCCAGGAATATTGCCGGGGACCGCGGATGTGCCTTTTCGAGGTTTGATATCGATCGGACGAGCGGTTCCCAAGTTACGGCCATTTATCTGTCGACCAATGACAGGACACGGTGCTATGACGTCACGAATGACATCACAATTAATGTTTATTTATTTATTTATTTTTTATTATTTCTTTTGCACGATTGAAACTTGCCAGGAATATTGCTGGGACCTGCGGATGTGCCTTTTCGAGGTTTGAGAGAGAGAGAGGCTGCACATACTGGCACTCACCTACGGGCACGCACCTACGGGCCCGTATAGTATCTATTAATTACACACCATTGTACCATGATTAAGTCTCGACCTTTCGATTTGTCCTTCAGACCTTTCATTACCGTGCTCTGTTATCCCTGCCATCCCGCTCTAGGTTTCTGCAGGGCACATGTGGTGCACCATCAACTACCTTGTGGTGAAATTCCCAAAATTCAGAATCACTGCTCACCTCCACTTATTTGTTTGTTTGTTTTTCTCCACCTGTGGAATCAACTTCCACATTCTCTTAAATCTCATTCTACCCTCCTCATCTTCAAGACAGCTGTTCACCACCATCTCAGATAATCGCCAATCAAAAAACATAATCTTTTCTACCCTCATTACCCCTCCCCAAGCCCACCTCCTTCCAAATTTCCAATTTTAACTTCCCGAGAGTATATTTCTGTCTCCATCTTGTCCACCACATGTGTCCTCCCCACCCCTCATTCCTCACCACATCCCTTATTTGTACAACTCTCCTTCTATACTTTCCTTAAACTCTGGTGTTAGTGTTCCATTCCATTCAATTGAGACCATACTCTGTGCAGAGCGTTGGTGCTGCCTAAGCAGTCTCCTGGGCTATTGGGCACAATCCTGGACGGGTCACCACTCCGACGCAGGATAGCAGCAAGCTGGCACTCATTTTGATGACCTCAGAAGGATGACAGGCTGTCAACCCCATCTGGTATTAATTCAACAGCCAAGTGGGATTTGAACTCAGGACCCTGGGATCCCAAACCCACCACTCGAGCCATTAAGCTAACACGGGGCATGTGTTGGTGTTTCCCCCGTCTTTCTACTGTTCCTTTTGTTCTGTTGCATCCTGATCCGTTCAGTGTTCTCTCTCTTTTCCACAAGCTTTGACTGTATGCAGAAAAGACCTTTCATTTAGTAAATAATACGCAAATTCCACTCACCCTAAGCGTGGGTAAACGGCTAGTAAACGTATAAATACGATCATTATCCCGGGCGTAACAGTTTGTGCACAGAATGCAGGAACTTTCTTTCGCCCTTAAAGCTGGCACGGACGGACGCACGCACGCACGCAGATTGTCATCTTCTTGTCGTCATTCAGGTGTGACAGATATTATATTAAGTTGATGAGTAAAAATTTAAATACGTTTATAAAAAGTACAGAAACAAATTATAAAAACTTTTTGTTATTGTAAAAGGATGTAGTATTCGCACTTGGCAATAAGCCAAAAGGTATGTAGGCAAGGTAGGAGGAGGAGGATCATGATCATGTGAAACCATCCCGAAATCGTTCTTTGAATAATGACAATGTTGTGCTTGCAAATGACACTATACATCTCTCTCGACGATTTGGTTAGTGTGTGTGTGTGTGTGTGTATTATATGTCATGAGAAACAACATACCCAAAGTCCCCAAGTTTGTTATGTGTGGTGTTTTTCACAGCAAACATAAATGTGTAACAACTATTTTGTGCTTTTGCATGAAAATGTACAAATTTGACAAAATCCCATTTTCCCCATAAAAGAAAAGAAAAATTTCAAATATAGATTTGATAATTTTCACAGTTGAGTAGATATGGTCAGCTGATACTACACAGGCATACAACATACAATAGCTATTTGATTACATACACTCTGCCTCATACATGATTACATACACTCTGCCTCGTCGACAGGAAGTGCTTCCTTTCATGAATTTAGATCTCACCAAACCTAGTACCATTGATACTGCCTTGCACTCCACCCAAAAGTCGTGTGAAAATCGGGTATACTCAGATGTCCTGTAACATTCCATCAGCAACTTCACATAAAGGCAGCACAGATATTGTAGCAGCATCAGAGGAATTTGGAAACGTTTTCTTTTGACTTGGTGGCTTCACTTACTCATGTCTTAAATGGGTTCCACTGGGAATATCCTGATTCCCACAGTTGTTCAAGGGAGTGGCCTTGAACAACTGTGGGAATCAGGATATGCAAAGGGCTCGGTTGGGCATATGATCAGTGGGAAAGCATACTCATGTGCTGTGCGTGCCCATTTTCTAACCCAGACATTAGGAAAATTTTACTTCAAACACCGGCTTGTATGGATGAAATTGACGAGGAACGATTGAACACACCACACAAGTCGGTACTCGATCAGGAGCGGCACCCCGATGAAGTAGTTCATTAAGAGTGTGTCAAACAATTTATCAATATTATGCGAACATGCTGCCTACATGAGCAGAAACGCCAAACTCTGGATTCAGTCTCTGGATTATGTGGTCAAACTCTAGATGATGTGGCAATTTCAATTGTCACCATGCAACTTGGCTGGATGTTGGTACCTCTCTCACCAGCCATGGCACTTTAGCAAAGGATTTCTGTGACTCCATGGGACTGACTCAATCTGTAAATGTTCCAACCCAGATTTCTCCCAATGGCAAGTGCTCCCTTCTGGACTTGGTGATGACTAACTTTCCTACAAATGTCCCTTGCTCTTCCTCTGCTCCAATTAGTTCATATGATCATATGTTTGTGAATGTCAATATCTCTCTGGCTATTCTCAGAGAGTGATTCTCTCTTCTCTGGCTATTCTCAATGCCAGTGATTCTGGTATTTTACTCAAGCAGATTGGCAGGGACAAGCAGCCATCTCTTTAGGACCGGTCTCCCATATCTACTGCCCCTTATGTTAACTCAACCTGGGAATTATTCTCCATAATCACACACACACACACACACACACACACACACACACACACACACACACACACACACACACACAATCTTGTGGTGATGCGGTTGCTCTGAAACATGTTGTCTTCTCTTCCTGGAAGGTAAGTTCAACCGAAGGTAATCTCAGTTCGTCCCCTCTCAGGAGGGCCAGGAAACATCATCTGTCCAACCTCAAGAATGAACTTTCAAACTTGTCACCCTCCTCCAAAACCTGGTGGCACCTTGTTAAGTCTGTCTCTCAAGTATTCTCCTTTTCCATCCCTTCCCTCTCTTCAAATGGCACCACAGTCCTCTCTGCTCATGTGAAGTCTGAATGCCTCAATTCTCTGTTTGCTTCCAAATCTTGTGTCCCCAAACTCCTCACTCTCTGTACCCATCCTTCCCTGTCATACCAAACTGCTCCTGGACTCTGTGTCTTTTGCACCTGAGAAGGTAGAGAAGGTTCTTTCAACCCTCGACTCTGACTCTGCTTCTGGACCAGATGGCATCAGCTCACGTGTCCTAAAAACCTGTTCTGCTGCTCTTGCGCATCCTCTCTCTACCCTTTTCAACCTGTCATTTGCTCCATAGTCATCTTTCAATTGCCTGGAAATTCACCAACATTATTGCAATACATAAAAATGGTGCAGATCACCAATTTGGTTTTATACCAGGTCACTCCACCTTGGGCTTGCTGATTCCACTCACCCAACAATGGATAGAGGCCCACAATGTCAGCCATGGGATCAGGGCCATCTCTTTAGACATACAATGCCTTCAGAAAGTATTCACACCCCTTGACTTTTGTCATATTTTGTTGTGTTACAGCCTGAATTTAAAATGTATTAAATTTAAAAAAAAATTCTCACTGATCTACACATAATACCCCAAAATGACAAAGTGAAAACATGTTTCAAGAAATTAAAAAAAATTCATTAAAAATAAAAAGCTGAAATGTCTTGCGTCAAGAAGTATTCAACCCCTTTGCTATGACACTCCAAATTGAGCTCAGGTGCATCCAATTTCTTTTGATCATCCTTGAGATGTCTCTACAACTTTATTGGACTCCACCTGTGGCCAATTCAATCGACTGAACATGATTTACAAAAAATACCTTTCCATAGAAGGTCCCACAGTTGACAGAGCATGTCAGATCAGAAACTCTACCATGAAGTCCAAGGACCTGTCCATGGAACGATGAGATAGAATTATGAGGAGGCATCGATCTGGGGAAGGGTATGAAACAATTTCAAGAGTGTTGTAAGTTCCCAAGAGCACATTAAGCGCTATCATTAAGAAATGGAAAGAATATGGAATGACTCAGACTCTTCGTAGAGCTGGCCGTCCGACAAAACTGAGCAACTGGGCAAGAAGGACCCTTATCAGGGAGGTTACCAAGAACCCAATGACCACTCTGACAGAACTACAGAGTTCCTTGGCTGAGATGAGAGAACCTGCCGAAAGGACAACAGTGTCTGCAGCACTTCACAAATCTAGACTTGATGGGAGAGTGGCCAGACGGAAGCCACTCCTGCGAAAAAGGCACGTGATAGCACACCTGGAGTTTGCAAAAAGGCACGTGAAAGACTCTGAGAGCATGAGGCAAAATGTTCTGTGGTCTGATGAGACGAAAATTGGACTCTTTGGCCTGAATGCAAAGCGCTATGTCTGGCAAAAACCGAGCTGAGCTCATTACCCATCTAACATCATCCCTACCATGAAGCATGATGGTGGAAGCATCATGCTATGGCGATGCTTTTCAACGGCAGGGACTGGGGAACTTGTAAGGAAGAGGGAACAATAAATGGAGCCAAATACAGGCAAATCATTGAGGAGAACCTGCTTCAGAGTGCAAAAGACCTTCGATTGTGGCAAAGATTTATGTTCCAACGGGACAACGACCCCAAGTACACAACCAAAGCAACACTGGAATGGCTTCAGAATAAGAACATGAAAGTCCTTGAGTGGCCCAGCCAAAGCCCAGACTTGAATCCCATTGAGAATCTGTGGAAAGCCTTGAAGATTGTTGTTCACCGATGCTCCCCATCCAACTTGACAGAGCTTGAGCAAATCTACAAGGAAGAATGGGAGAAAATCCCCAAATCCAGATGTGCAAAGCGGATACACACATACGCAAGAAGATTTGAAGCTCTAATCGCTGCCAAAAGCGCTTCGACAAAGTATTGACTCAAATGGTTGAATACTTATCGGCACAAGACATTTCAGCTTTTCATTTTTAATTACTTTATAAAAATTTCTAAAAACATGTTTTCACTTTGTCATTATGGGGTATTTTGTTTTTATCGGTGAGAAAAAAAATTAAATTCATTTTAAATTCATGCTGTCATATAACAAAATGTGACAAAAGTCGAGGGGTGTGAATACTTTTTGAAGGCACTGTATTTCGTGCTTTTGAAACAGTCTGGTATTCCCTGCCTTACTCTCCAAACTGCCTGCCTATAGCATCCAAGGCTAACGCCACACATGGCTTACTGACTTCCTCTACTCTCGAAGCCAACATGTGGCACTCAACTGAATTCTTTCATCTCCTCTCCCTGTCAAGGCTGGAGTGCCAAAGGCAGTGTTCTGGGCCCAGTCCTGTTCCTGATCTTCATCAATCATGAAATAAGGTGATGTCTGACACTCTTCCACCAAAGATCATCCGTTGGTCCCTGTTTCTTGCTGTTTATGATGACACCATATGTTATGTCTGGTTCGTCTGTTTCAAATGCAGACGCGACGAGTCGGTTATTCCTACCAGAATCGTTTGATGATCCGCCTACACCTGGATCTATTATCGCACTGATGGATCATCTGGAAGATTGTTTTGTCGATGCCGGCAAGATCTGCATGCATACTCGATGAGACCTCGTTTGGTCCAAAGCTATTCATGCTGTGCGGTGCGGATGGCATTTGCTACATGAGGGTGACTCAGCTTTTACAGATTTTAAGGCACGTAAAAACGAACTCAATGTGGAAAACAGTTGCCGACTCTGAGGCTGTCATGCCCTGATCCCAGAAAATCTGCATTCCAGGGTCATGTATTAAATCCATGACTGTGCCCCCAGAATTGTGGAGATGAAGTCACTCGCTAGAAACTGTGTGTGGTGGCCAAATCTTGGTTCTGACGTCGACCATCATGTTCGACAATGTTACCCCTGCCAAAGCACATGGGATACACCTGCGAAAGCGCCACTGCCTCCCTGGGAATGGCTCTGCGAACCGAGGCATCATCTCGATTATGTGAAGCCCATCAATGGCAGCATGATTACTGATCATCATGGACACACACACACACACACCAAATGGAATGATGTCTACATCACCAGGCTTTGAACCTGGCTTTGAATTGCTTGGCCAAACGTTCGGTGGGAATCATCAAATCCAGATTGCAGAAACTTCATAATGGAAACCTCGAGACAAAGCTGTCTCATCTCCTGTTCAAATACCCCCATCACGCCACACCCAACAACAAGCTCAGCTTTGTCCAAGTTGTTGATGAAACGACACCTGATATCGAAGCATGACAATCTCAAAACCAGACGTGTTGTCAGCTTCATCAAAAGCTGGTGCACGACAAATTGTCCAACAGTTGCTGTATCAACATTGGAGACCAAGTGTTCACCCGCAACTTCATTACTGGTGTGACATGGTTACTGGGTGACAAGGTTACTGGGTGACATCATCAAGAAGCTAGGTCTGCTGTCCTACGAGATTGACCTGCACAACAGCTATGAAATTCGTCGACATCAGGACCACGTGACCGACCGTCACTGTCCATCGATTGAGCTTTCAGCGTTATCACAGCGAGAACAACGGTCCAGTCGACTCAAATGCCTCAAACTCCTGTGAACACTCCACCCATCATGGACACTAAATGATTGCCTCAGACTCTGTATCTACAGTTCCACCGTGATGCTTTACATGTGAGAGAAAGGCATGCGACCATTTAAGTCTTTGAAAAAGTTTTTTTTCTCCGTATTCTATTTTAGTGTTGACACATACAGGAGCAGAATAATCTCCATGTCTGCTTATGACCAGGGCAGTCTGCCCGAGATTTACTTGCTGTTATTTGCTATTTTCGTGTTGACATATATAAGGGTAGAATATTCCTCGTGTCTACTGTACTTAACGACCAGGGAAGTCCAGTCTACCCGAGGTCCACTTGCTGTTATTTGTGCGCACATATTGCGCACATGGATTCTTGGTAATTCTGGACTTCATGAAACATGGAAAGTCAGATTTTGAGATACCTACTATCCTTCAGCACTTCAAATGGCCACAGCAAGTAATTCCCCAGTGGTGGTGGTTTGAACCAACACAGATCTATTTGTCATGCTGATATGCCGAGCAACTCCTTCCATGAATTTGTATGTTCACTGCCACAGCAAGCCCATGACACTTGTGGCATTTCCTTTTTCAGATAACGTTGAATCTACCGCCTCAGATCACCATGTGTATCGATCGCCGGGTGTGCTGGTTCTGGGTTCCCCGAGTGACGAGTGTAGTGATACCCAGATGCGCCGAATGCCAGGCACACCAGTTGTCAGGATATCTAGGTGGATGAGCCGATGAGGAATCTTAGAATCTTCGGGTACTCCGAGTGCCGGGTGCCACCAACACGGATACTCCCAGAGGTGCTGTGGGCTGAGTGTCAGCATGCGGTGTTGACGTATAAACGATTTGTGCACTTTACAGCACAACAAACCAGAGTCCCAAGTGAACTATCAACAAATAAATTCACTTTTACGGACTTTGGAATCTTTGAAGAACTTTCACTTGTATTTGAAAACAGCCAGAGGTAGCATATTGTTACGGCTCTGGAAATTCGCATTACACCATAAAGGTCCCGTAGGTGAGATATATTTCTTAAGTACATGTGAGTTAGCCCAAACCATTGTATAGAGGGAATTAATGTGATTCATTCGGGCTGCGATCCTTTGAGTTAGGCGTTTTTTTGTTCTACTTTGTTTTGATACAACAACAACAACAACGCCAGCAGCCACAACCTACCTTCGCCACTCGCTACGCAAACCTCACATCACCGCCATTCCAAACAGCGCCATGGCCATCGGACACCGCCGAAAACCCTCCACCACCTTCTCCTACGGCCATTCCCGACACCTGTGGACGCCGAGCGTCGGGCTGTCTGCAGCGATACACGCGAGACGCGAGTGCAGATGGCGGTTTTCTGAGGAGAATTCGGATCAGGAATGCTACACGCCCACATCTGATCCACCCAATCAGGAAGCGCGGGGCGGCTTGGCCCGCCTCCAGACGCGCCTGACGAAAATCGGCATATGCAAATTTGAGGATCAGGAATGATACACGCCCCCTTTTTCTCCGTCCAATCGGCGAGCGTGGCTCCGCCCCTGAGGTCGTTTGGATCCGAGAATTTGCATATGGTGGTTTCCTGAAGCCGATAAAAAGGCGAGCGCAGTGAGTCGATCGAGCAGTTGGTGGAGCAGTGAGTCGAGGCAGATCGGTGGGGCAGATTCGGAGACGGAGCTCGAGCAGTGTCGGTGGCGGCGAGTCGGGAGAGGAGCTCGAAGCAGAGGTGGGGCACGGCTACGGGGGCGAACGGCAGCGAGGGCGATCGGCTGAGGAGGACCTGGAGGCTCGGGTCCGGGACGACGAGGTCGCGTTGAGTCGCGCGACTCGAGCAAGCCAGCCATACTCCCTCCCCAGAGCATCAACAATCCCCTTTCCCCGCGCTGAGAGAGTGCGACAAGGGGCCCCGTTCCCACTTTACTCCAAGCAGGTGCCAACGGAACTGGGGCACCGCCGTGCAGCGACATTCTGCGGCTCGCCACGAGGGCGCGGGTAGGACCCTTCGGTCTCGTGGACCTGGCCGCTCATCCAGGTTCCACGCGCATTAGCCCACGGGCCCAGTCTGACTCCCTTGCCTGTGAGGGGTCTTTTCTTTGCTTCGGTGTGAATGCGTGTTGTGGCGCCGTGTCTTGTAAGGTAGTAACTGTATAAGTGGTCCGTGTGTCGTGTAGTCGGTTTTAACTCCTTTTATATGTGCATTTCTTTTGTTCTATGTGATATATGTGCATTCGCAATTGTGGCTGTAAATACGTGCTATAGGTGTGCTCCGTGTCCGCGAAATAAATGTGCATTGTGTGAACTGTTTTCCCGTTTCGCTTCGTCTTTTCTTTAATTGAACCTCTCCTGCTTCACGTAAAGGGTTCGTAGTGGGTGCAAAATGCCCGGTAAATAATCTGAACCGTCGAGGTCGACGATAACACCGCTCGGTTATCCCGATAGTACGGAACGGCCCGCCCAAGCGCCTCGTGTCCGGAGTCGACCTGCGGCGAGGTACGATCGCCCGGTTTACCATCCGCGTGGGTACTTAGGTAGGTCGAGTTTGGCGAACAACCCTATCCTACGCGGGTGGCCGATTGCGACGATTGTGGTGAGGTCGAAAGGCCCACCCGTGACTGGATCCCGGCGTTAGCCGGAGGGTCAGGACTGAATTGTCCGTCCGGTGGGAGGCAGTCGCGGTTCGAGTCGCGTGGCCGATCGCACGCCGACGGGCGCGAATTCGCAACACTGGTGTACAGGAGTGTGATTCTAATCCCTCCCGTCTCCAGCTAAATTCACAGGGAATCGGTCCAGGGGTGAGAGGAGCGACCACCGATTCCCTCTAAATTACGAGCGATTAAATTAACCCCTTACGTGGAATAAGATGGCGTCTCAAGGCGAGCGGGAGCCGGGGTAATAGAAATGTATATGTGTAGTGATGTAGAATCCATGGCTCAGGATGGAATCCCATGCAGGACATTGTGTGCAGGAACGTTTCCCCCAACTGAACCCAGAGCCCGAAATGGGTGTGGCGGCGGCCGCGGTGTACAACACCTCCCCTCCCCCTCTCCACCAAAACCCCCGATCCTGGCCGAATCGGCTCAGCCGAGTGCACCCGCCATGGCCAGCTATTCGCCATGCTGGCAGAAATGAAATCGAATATGCAACAAATGAACAACAAAATGGATGGAAACTCACACGAAATAAAAGGAGTGAACAAGCAGATGGAAACAAACACAAACAAAATGGAAGGAATGAATAACGAAATGAACGGCAAAATGGATGGAATGAACGAAAAAATGGATGGAAACGCACTCAAAATGGAAACAAACAAAAACGAAATGAAGGAAGAAATAAAAGAAATGCGGGGTGAAACGCAGCAAATGGGCCGGAGCCTGCAGGCGGGCATGAAGGCAACAACAGCGAAGTGCGTAATGGCGACGCCACGTGTGGGAGCGAACGAGCTGGGAGGGGTGCAACGGTTGTCAGGCCGCGGTGAAGGCGGGTGAAAAAAAATAATTCGGGAGACGTGTTGGGCGAGAAGCGTGGAGGTGACGGAAAAGTGACGGTAACCGAGAGGGAAAAATTAATTGGGGTGACGGAGACGTGCACGAAGGAAATAAAAATAGTGGAGTGTGAGAAAAGACTTCAAGACATGACGAAGAGAGTTGATAAGCTGGGACGTGAGGTGAAAACGGAGACAGAGGAACTGGGAAGACGGATAGACAAACACGGGGAAGCCGGAAGGACAGTTAGAAGCCAAAGTAAGGTCGGAGTGTACGGAGATGAGAAAGGAATTGAAAAGAAAACTGAGTTACAGAAACACCAGAACGAAGAGACGGAATTACAAAACGAGTTGAGGATGGTGAGAGAGGAAAGAACGAGCAGGAGAATGAGACGTTAAGGAACCAGCTGTACAGATCGAACAGCTGGAAGCAAAGGCCAGATTGGGGATGAGATGCAAGAAAGAGTAATGATGGAAGAACGAATGAGACAGAAGAAGGAAATCGATCAATGGAAGGAAACCACGAGATTGCAGAATGAGGAACAAGAAAGTCAGTGGAATAGGAAATACAAAGAACAAGGAATGAGACAGGAGAAAGAAATCAGTCAGTTGAAAGAATAACGAGATTGCAGAAAGAGGAACAAGAAAGACAGTGGAATAAAAAGCTGAAAGAGTATGAATTTGAAACTGAACGACAAAAGGAAAAAAATAGGCTGGAATACGAGGAGAAGTTGAAGAAGCAGGAAGGAGAAATCAGGAGATTGAAGGACACAACGAGATTGGAGAGGGAAGAGCGAGAGGAACAATGGGATAGAAAACAAAAAGAACATGAAGCCGAGGTTGACCAATTGAAAGAAAAAGCAAGGCTGGAGTGCGAAGAGGTAGACAAAGAACAGCGAATGAAACACAAAAGGGAAATGAACCAAATGAAGAAAACCACGAAACTCGAGAAGGAAAGACAGGAGAGGAAACAAGGAAGAGTAATGAGACAGCAGCAACTGAACACAAAAAGGAGATTAACCAAATGAAGCAAACAACGAAACTGGAGAAGGAAGGGCAGGAGAAGAAGCAAGGAAGAGAAATGAGACAGCAGCAAATGAAACACAAGAAGGAGATTAACCAAATGAAGCAAACAACGAAACTGGAGAAGGAAGGACAGGAGAGGAAGCAAGGAAGGGTAATGAGAGAACAGCGAATGAAACACAGGAAGGAAATGAGCCAATTGAAAGAAACGATGAGATTGGAAAATGAGGAGCTGAGGAAGAGTGGGAGAGAAACAAAAACTATACGAGTTTGAAATTAATGAACTGAAGGAGAGAATGAAATTGAAGTCCAGAGAGATGGAAAAACTCCAGAAAGAAACAGAAACTAACAAATGTATAGAGATGCGAAAGAAAGAGAAATAGAGGAGAGACTGCATGATAATGACGGGGTTAAAGGAACAGAAACACACACACAGAGGTAGTGGAGGATAATGGGGGTGAGCTCGCGGACTGGGTAGAGACCCGGTGTGAGCAGCTGGATGGCCGCCTCCAGGAACGAGGGGAGGAAGTATGCCCCTTGAGGCGAATCACGACCAGGTGGGTTCGGTCATGCCAAGCGGAGTTGAAGGGACGAGTGCTGTGGATAGGTGCACGTGCAGCTGGGGGGTATAGAAGCCCGGGAACCTTGTGGGGACACGAATCCCCAGTGTGGTTGTGCAGGGGTGTGTGTTTGCGAGTGTGCGGAGATGCGTGCTTTCCGGCACGCATGGTGTGAGTGAGACCCCTGGGCAGGTGAAAGGTTGGGTGTGAGTGAGAGGGTCCGTGTGAGGGAGACCGTGTGTGTGAGGTCTCTGTATGTGAGGGAGATGTCGGTCGGCATGCGGGAGCACGCAGCCGCGTCTCCCGGTGTGAGTGTGTTGGAATGGAGTATGTGCGTCGTAACACGCAGGTGTGCGTGGGTGGAACGGAGACGACGGCGACAGAGAGACAGAAGCGGGTAGCGGCTGTAGCTGTTGTGGGGACCGTGCCGGGTTCACCCAGCAGCGAGCGCGAGGTCCGTGCTGTGCAGCGCACGAGACCCCCACGTGCTCGCTTGCGGGAGTGAAGCCCGGTCCGGAAACGCCAGCGGTGGATTTGCCGATCCCGCGGACGGACAAAGTTTAGGCAGGATACGGATTTGGACCGGATGGGTTCTCCACGCGAGCGTGTGTAGGCTCCAACGGGCAGAGCACATGTGTTCGCGTGGGGAGCCCCTCGGAGTGCGAGGGTTGCTTTTGGGGTGCGCAGGGTGACGTCATGGCTGCACGTGGGGTTGGAATCCGGCAGGAGGTGAATCCCTGCGGATGGTACCGTCCAAGAGGGACGAGGTACGCGTGCAGCTGCATGACGTCACGGCAAGGTGCAAAGTGCGCGAGCTGTGAGTTGCCGCGCTGGTGCTGCGCGTATTTGGCAATACAAATTAACGAAAGCAAGCCTCGCTTTCGGTGTAACAGGATTCCAGGTAAGGGTGAAAGACCCCTTCCTGGGCACAGGATGGAACTAGCTAGGGGGAAGGGTTAGCTTAGCTAGACCGGCTCCATGGGGCAGGGGTAAGTCCTCATGGGCCCGTGGAATGGATTAGGTAGAGGGATTTAGATGAGATTTAGGATGGGAAATGATTTTAGAGTTTTGGAATATTTGGAGACAGTGACAGACTGTGGATGTGTAGAGGGACGTAGCTTAGCTACGTAGTGTTAAAAGGAACGTGCTGTAGTTTAAGGGATGACGTGGGAGCACGAGTTAGTTAGGGAGGTAGTTAGAAGGATGGCAGAGTTCAGCGATATGTGTGTTGAAGAGTTGAAGTGTGTTGGAAAGTTGTGAGGAGAGTACATGGTGAGTGAGTGAGGCCAGCGGGTCTGTGTGAATGGAGTGAATGGGGAATGCATGGTGCGATGAGTGATTGGGGGGAGGAGTGACTCCCGCCAAGGGACCCGGGGTCAGTGTAAAGTGGTTAGCTGGGTTAGTTAAATTGACAAAATGGAGGTCGTTTTGCTGTTGGTGGAGTGTAGGCTCGAAACCTATTTGGAGGGGTGCAGGAGCCCTGTTGACGGGCTGGGAGCGTGGCTGCGAATGGTGAGTATCGCTGATTGGGTACCCGGGCACCGGGCTAGTCGGCCGTGGTAGGCAAGGGCCATGGGGGCCGGGTTAGCGTAGTGGGCACGGGTGCGCCCGCTTGGTGCGGGGCCCGGAGCGCCGTTAGCCGCGTGGGCAGTGTCGTGGGCCAGGGTGACCCTCGGAAAGGGGCCCAGGGCGCCAGCCTGCCACGTGTGCGTGTCAGGGGAGTTGCCATGGGGGCACTCCCCGGTGTTTAGGGAGCTGGTAGGCTCGGAGGCAGTGTAGTGCCGGGGGTGCCATTGTAGGGGATTCGGCAGAGGGTCGTGCCTGCCAAAGGGAGCCACGCGTCCAGCCATGAGACCGTGCAAGGGCACGAGGGAAAATTCGAGGGCGAGGCCGAACGTAAGGACACCAACACAGGCGACGGGAATCTGGGTTGTTAGAACCAATAGTGTAAGCGAGAGGCGCTTTTCGAAAGCCCGGGGTAGTTTAAAGGTTAACGGTTAGGGTAGATAGGAAGTGTACCCCTGCACCATCCATCCCTTCGCTCTCGTTGTGGGCGCTGGACCCACTTTGGGTTAGATCGCTGAGATCTGGGGAGGCCATCCTGAGGCTCGAGTTGGGCTCGACACAGGACGCTAGCTCTCCCTTATTCCCTCCGGGAAGGGAACGTAGGGGTTGGGAGAAGGCTAGGTGACAGAATAGGTTAGCCGAACAAGGACGATAAAGGGGTTAGGGACGATTTATAGTGGGGAAGTAGGGAAGTGAAAATAAAACAACAAAAAAATAAGTTGGGGGCTAAATTGGGTTTTACAAATTAAGGGGGGTGGGTATGAACAGTGACAGGCAAAGGCGATAGGTGGGAGGGAGACAGGTAGGGTAGGTCCGAGTCCACTTCTGTGTGGCCAACACCACCGCACTCCTCCACCAACTCCACTGCAAGGCAAAGGCTGGCCAACTTCATCGTCTGCGGCTGTGTGCTGCGGGGCCTGTGCCGGCCAACTTCATCGGCTGGTTGTTTCTGCAAGGCCTGTGCCGGCGGATCGTCTGCTGTGTTTTGCTGCAAGGCCTGTGCGGCCGGATCGTCCGACGGCTGTTTTTACTGCAAGGCCTGTGCGCCAGTTCGTCTGCCGGCTGTGTTTGCCTGCAACGGCCTTTTCTGCAGGCTATGTTGCCTTTACCTTTGCCATGTCATGCCCACTGCCCTGTTCACCAGCCCCGTTCAATTTTGCTTTGCCCCCCCCTTGTTCAATTCCATGTGCGCCAGGATCCGCAAGCAACAGTTTGCAAGCTGCAGGAACTGTCCTGTTGCAGCTGCAACAGGCTGCAGTGGCCGTGTGCACGCGTTTCGTTGACTCTTACCTTTTTCCTGCAGAGTCCATTGATCCTGGGCCATGGTTTAGTGTAAATTTGTAAGTTAAGGTGTTAAGTTGTATTGTAAATATGAGTGCGCCCCCGGCATGTATGTGTTAGCGCCGGCAATTTTATTTAAGTCGTCTGTGTGAGTGAGTTTGTTTAGTTAGTTACTCAGCCTCAGGTTATTATTTTGGGACACGAATACCATGAATGTCGCACTCAGGGATCCGTAGGTAAAACGTACTAGGGAGAACTACACATGATGGCACACGATAATTTGACGACTCGGGACGAGTCTGTAAAAAGGGGAGGGGTAGTGTTACGGCTCTGGAAATTCGCATTACACCATAAAGGTCCCGTAGGTGAGATATATTTTTAGTACATGTGTAGTTAGCCCAAACCCATTGTATAGAGGGATTAATGTGATTCATTCGGGCTGCGATCCTTTGAGTTAGGCGTTTTTCTGTTCTACCTTTGTTTTGATACAACAACAACAACAACGCCAGCAGCCACAACCTACCTTCGCCACTCGCTACCCAAACCTCACATCACCGCCATTCAAACAGCGCCATGGCCATCGGACACCGCCGAAAACCCTCCACCACCTTCTCCTACGGCCATTCCCGCACCACCTGTGGACGCCGAGCGTCGGGCTGTCTGCAGCGATACACGCGAGACGCGAGTGCAGATGGCGGGTTTTCTGAGGAGAATTCGGATCAGGAATGCTACACGCCCACATCTGATCCACCCAATCAGGAAGCGGGGGGCGGCTTGGCCCCGCCTCCAGACGCGCCTGACGAAAATCGGCATATGCAAATTTGAGGATCAGGAATGATACACGCCCCTTTTTCTCCGTCAATCGGCGAGCGTGGCTCCGCCCTGAGTCGTTTGGATCCGAGAATTTGCATATGGTGGTTTCCTGAAGCCGATAAAAAGGCGAGCGCAGTGAGTCGATCGAGCAGTGTCGGTGAGCAGTGAGTCGAGGCAGATCGGTGGGGCAGATTCGGGAGACGGAGCTCGAGCAGTGTCGGTGGGGCGGAGTCGGGAGACGGAGCTCGAAGCAGAGGTGGGGCAGACGGCTACGGGGCGAACGGCAGCGGAGGGCGATCGGCTGAGGAGGACCTGGAGGCTCGGTCCGGGACGACGAGGTCGCGTTGAGTCGCGCGACTCGAGCAAGCCAGCCATACTCCCTCCCAGAGCATCAACAATCCCCTTTCCGCGCCTGAAGAGTGCGACAAGGGCCCCGTTCCCACTTTACTCCAAGCAGGTGCCAACGGAACTGGCACGCCGTGCAGCGACATTCTGCGGCTCGCCACGAGGGCGCGGGTAGGACCCTTCGGTCTCGTGGACCTGGCGCTCATCCAGGTTCCACGCGCATTAGGCCCACGGCCCAGTCTGACTCCCTTGCCTGTGAGGGGGTCTTTCTTTGCTTCGGTGTGAATGCGTGTTGTGGCGCCGTGTCTTGTAAGGTAGTAACTGTATAAGTGGTCCGTGTGTCGTGTAGTCGGTTTTAACTCCTTTTATATGTGCATTTCTTTTGTTCTATGTGATATATGTGCATTCGCTAATTGTGGCTGTAAATACGTGCTATAGGTGTGCTCCTTGTGCGCGAAATAAATGTGCATTGTGTGAACTGTTTTCCCGTTTCGCTTCGTCTTTTCTTTGATTGAACCTCCATCCTGCTTCACGTAAAGGGTTCGTAGTGGGTGCAAAAGCCCGGTAAATAATCTGAACCGTCGAGGTCGACGATAACACCGCTCGGTTATCCGATAGTACGGAACGGCCCGCCAAGCGGCTCGTGTCCGGAGTCGACCTGCGGCGAGGTCGATCGCCCGGTTTACCATCCGCGTGGTACTTAGGTAGGTCGAGTTTGGCGAACAACCCTATCCTACGCGGGTGGCCGATTGGCACGATTGTGGTGAGGTCGAAAGGCCCACCTGACTGGATCCGCGTTAGCCGGGAGGTCACGACTGAATTGTCCGTCCGGTGGGCGAGGCGGTCGCGGTTCGAGTCGCGTGGTCGATCCGCACGCCGACGGGCGCGAATTCGCAACAATATTAACAAAAACAGACAGAGATAGCATGAAAACAGCCAGAGATCGTGAAGCGAAGGGTGGTATTTGCTAGTTACAGGTAAGGGTAAGACGGGTCTGCCCAATATTAGACAAAACAAGACAGGTCACCACTGAATTGGAAAAGACATAGAAGGAGCACAACCCGTGCGAAGTGTCGCTGCCTTGTCGCCATCTTGGTTAGGACTATTTGAGTCACCGGAAAAGAGTATCTCATTGTTTAACGCATCGCGCACTGAACGCTCTGTGAAAATGCTCTTTTTGTGCAACAATACACCGCCCCAATCGTTTACGGAAGGGTTGTGTAAATATGTTTCACAGGTGACTTTACATGTGGCTGAACAGGAAGAGTATAATTTTTCTTTGAAATATCATGAGAGTATTGCAGCTTTCATTCGGGGTTCATTAAGGCCAAGTAAAATAAATTATGAGTTTCTCGTCCCCACGTCCGCTTCCTTTTTGACCGTCGCCTCCTTTTTTTCGATATTTACTATTTTCTCTCCAAATCTTTAAAAGGAATTTAAAAAAAGACCGATTCATTCATCCCCACGTGCTTCTTTTTGGAGGCCTTACGTTGATGTGTTGTTTTTTCCCCTCCTTTATCAAAATTAATTTTAAAAAATGTGCATTTTTTAATTCTTTTATTTTTGTCGCAGGAATCTGGAACCCAGACCAATAATTATTTTGCGGTCCCCATAGGCATAGCCCTCACACAAATTAAATCAATCTCGTCTGTAAGTACACTAGCTCACGTCGTACCACATGCTCAGCAAATGCGACTTTTGAGACATGTACGTACGTACGTACTTAAGTACGTAACATGTACAGTTAAGTTAACTAGCTAGCTCTAGCGAGCGCATTTAAATCTCAAGAACTAACTTTCTCGGGAGCTTCAATTGAGCTACTGGGGAAGTACAGTAGACCGAGGTCTTAAAATGGTCTTCATTTGTGTATGCATCAAAAAGGTTGGCAGAAAGTTTTTGAAGCAATGGTACGCTTGTACGGTGTTTGATGGGAGTGGAATCCAAACTCTGGGAGTTAATAGTGTATGGGATGTGTGTTGTTGGTGGGGCTAGTCTTCACCAAGTGGTGGCCATCTTGGAAAAATTATCAAAAATCTGGAAAATATCAAATAGTAAGGCTCCTTTTATTTGGAAAATATCAAATAATAAAGCTCCTCCTTTTTTTTTGAAAAGCCTGGACGAGAAACGAATAATTTATTTTACTTGACCTAATGTATTGTAATCCCCCACGTGTAAAATGCTGTCCAGAAAGGTCATAAAATGTTCAAATTAGATCAAATCTTGCATGAACAACTATTACGTTGGTGAATATGGATGAAAATTGTTTCCTCTCTTTAATAAAATGTCCCTTTGTCATGAAAAAATTGTTGGGCTGTTTGGTTCAGGTTTTTTTTACCGTATCAAGAAAGCAGAAAATAACCTCACAAAATGACCTCACAAAATAACCTCACAAAATAACCTTACAAAATGACCTCACAAAATGACCTCACAAAAATAACCTCACAAAATGACCTCACAAAATGACCTCACAAAATAACCTCACAAAATACCTCACAAAATGACCTCACAAAATGACCTCAAAAATAACCTCAAAAATAACCTCACAAATTACCTCACAAAATAACCTCACAAAATGACCTCACAAATGACCTCAAAAATGACCTCACAAAATAACCTCACAAAATGAACCTCACCAAAATGACCTCACAAAAATGACTCACAAAATGACCTCACAAAATGACCTCAAAAAATGACCTCACAAATAATCCTCAAAAATGACCTCACAAAATAACCACAAACTGACTCACAAAATGACCTCACAAAATGACCTCACAAAATGACCTCACAAAATAACCTCACAAAATGACCTCACAAAATGACCTCACAAAATAACCTCAAAAATAATCACAAAATGACCTCACAATAAACCTCACAAAAATAACCTCACAAATGACCTCACAAAATGACCTCACAAAATATAACCTACTCAAAATGACCTCACAAAATGACCTCACAAAATGACCTCACAAAATGACCTCACAAATGAACCTCACAAAATGACCTCACAAAATGACCTCACAAAATGACCTCACAATAAGACCTCACAAAAAAACCTCACAAAATACCTCACAAAATGACCTCACAAAATAACTCACAAAATAACCTACAAATAATCACAAAATGACCTCAAAAATAACCTCACAAAATGACTCACAAAATGACCACAAATAACCTCACAAAATGACCTCAAAAAAGACCACAAAATGACCTCACAAAATAACCTCACAAAATAACCTCACAAAATGACCTCACAAATACCTCAAAATCTCACTGGAGGTTTTGGTGCGAAGACGCGTCGCAAAACTCTTGACTCTGCGCCGGAGGTTTTGGCGCGAAGACGTGTCGCAAAGCTCCTTGAATCTGCACCGGAGGTTTTGGTGCGAAGACGTGCCACAAAGCTCCTTGAATCTACACCGGAGGTTTTGGCGCGAAGATGCGCCGCAAAGCTCCTTGACACTGCACCGGAGGTTTTGGCACGAAGACGTGTCGCAAAGCTCCTTGACTCTGTATCGGAGGTTGGCGCGAAGATGCGCCGCAAAGCTCCTTGACTCTGCACCGAGGTTTTGGCGTGAAGACGTGTCGCAAAGCTCCTTGACTCTGCACCGGAGGTTTTGGTGCGAAGACGCAAAGCTCCTTGACTCTGCACCGGAGGTTTTGGCGCGAAATGCGTCGCAAAGCTCCATACTCTGCACCGGAGGTTTTGGCGGAAAGACGTGTCGCAAAGCTCCTTGACTTTGCGCCGGAGGTTTTCGCGCGAAGATGCGCCGCAAAGCTCCTTGACTCTGCACCGGATGTTTTGGCGCGAAGATGCGTCGCAAAGCTCCTTGAACCTGCACCGGAGGTTTTGTTGCGAAGATGCTCGCAAAGCTCCTTGACTCTGCGCCGGAGTTTTGGTGCGAAGATGTGCCGCAAAGCTCCTTGATTCTGCACGGAGGTTTTGGCGAAGATGCGTCGCAAAGCTCCTTGACTCTGCACGGAGGTTTTGGTGTGAAGATGCGCCGCAAAGCCTTTAATTCTGCACCAGAGTTTGGGCGCGAAGACACGTCGCAAAGCTCCTCGACTCTGCGCCGAGATTTTGGCACGAAGATGCGTCGCAAGCTCCTTGACTCTGCACCGAAGGTTTTGTCGTGAAGATGCATGCCAAAGCTCCTTGACTCTGCACCGAAGGTTTTGGCGCGAAGACACGTCGCAAAGCTCCTCGACTCTGCGCCGGAGATTTTGCACCGAAGATGCGTCGCAAAGCTCCTCGACTCTGCGGCGGAGATTTTGGCACGAATGCGTCGCAAAGCTCCTCGACTCTGTTCAGAGGTTTTGGCGCGAAGACACGTCGCAAAGCTCCTCGACTCTGTGTCGGAGGTTTTGGCGCGAAGACACGTCGCAAAGCTCCTTGACTCTGCACCGAAGGTTTTGTCGTGAGAGATGTCGCAAAGCTCCTTGACTCTGCACCGAAGGTTTTGCACGAAGACACGTCGCAAAGCTCCTTGACTCTGCACCGAAGGTTTGTGCGCGAAGACACGTCGCAAAGCTCCTCGACTCTGTGTCGGAGTTTGGCGCGAAGACACGTCGCAAAGCTCCTTGACTCTGCACCGAAGTTTTGTCGTGAAGATGCGTCGCAAAGCTCCTTGACTCTGCACCGAAGGTTTGGCGCGAAGACACGTCGCAAAGCTCCTCGACTCTGCGCCGAGGAGATTTTGGCACGAAATGTGTCGCAAAGCTCCTCGACTCTGCGCCGGAGATTTGGCACGAAGATGCGTCGCAAAGCCCTCGACTCTGTGTCGGAGGTTTTGGCGCGAAGACACGTCGCAAAGCTCCTTGACTCTGCACCGAAGGTTTTGGCGTGAAGACATGTCTCAAAGCTCCTCGACTCTGCGCCGGAGGTTTTGGCGTGAAGAAATATTGCAAAATGTTGAGTTTCAGCGGGAGTAAATACAAATGTGTCGAGCTGACATAAGTGGTGAATAAAAGCGAATATTCCACACAGTAAATTGATCCACAAAGGCGAAAGAAAATGCAAATGCCCCGGGCTGACACACACATTGGATAAAAAAAGAAGCTTCCACAGTAGCAGTGATCCAAAATGGCAGAAGGCAAAATGCAGAATGCTGCCGCGCTGGTAGTGGAAGAAAATACATGAGAAGTAGAAAAGTTAGGTCGACGCAAGTATAACTAGCGGGTGGTGAGGTAGGACTCCGCCAATAGTCCCAGACAGGGGAGAAACGTGAATAACTGGTAGCTCGTTAAAACCATAGAGGTAATACATCAGCTAGAGTGCTAAGTAGGTCGCGTGACCTGACGCCGCAGAGGACACTCGCCGCCATGTTTTCGGTCATCAACATGATTTTGACCTACTACATGGCAGGCTATATTGTTAGGAGGTTAGTCAATAATCTGTCCTATGCAGAATGTGTTGGTCTACTGGTGGGGCCTTCTGGTGTATAATCTGAGCATAACTCTAGTGAGAATCCACATGAATTTGAATTTGCTCGGTTGGTGACTGTCAAGGATAGAGGTGGTCTGTGTTTTGCTTCAATTGAGGTGTTCAAACTTGTAAAGATTTGTGAACAAATATTCCGTGAAGTGGTTGTGAACAAGCCCATGTCCAGTGGTAATGTGCTCCTAAAATTAAAATTCGCAACACAAAGGTGGATTCACGAGAATACAAGTCCCATCTTTGTTCAGGTTGCACATGCAAATCCTTTGGCTCGAGGTGAGATAAGCCATCAGAGCCAGCTGGTTAATAAAATACTACACATGTTCTTTACCATTAGATTAAAGTATCGGGGTCAGATTTATACTGATGACATTATTAACAAGTCAGAAGTCAGAACTCGTAATCTATGTGCTGGACTCACAGTGTTCAAGCATCGGTGATTTAGTAGTTTCAAATAATGCTGGTTATTCAAGGTTTTACATAAAATGTTCTCTTTGGAAAGATAATGTTAGTTTATAGTCTTTTTTTGCACTGAAAATTAAATGTGAATCAGTCTGGTAGTTTTCATGTATCCAACCTACAGGATGCTTGTAAGCACGTTGGTTACTTTGACATTTTAAAAATTTCTCAATATTATGCATTCTTGATTGTCCTTTCATGTATTTGTAGAAAACAAATTTCTGTAGTGATCAACAAACTTGCATCTAATCTTGATTTAGAATTTTGTATACCTGTATTTTTGACAATCATTTTGATGCTGCAGTCAATATTTCATGTTATTCTGGATTAATAATTGTGTTTGGATGTCTTCCATTTATAAATGGTTGAATTACTATACAACCTTAGTTAAGTGCAAACATTCACCATTTCCACTAAAGTTGTTCTGATTTTCTTAGTTTTATATATCGCAATGCATTTTATGAGCATAACCGCATATAATTCGGTGAAAGACCAAAAAAATGCCCACGAATTGGAATAATATATTGTTGCGGACCCGGGGTCGGGGGCAAGAAGACCACGAGGGGGGAAGCTACATCGGGTTCCCACCAGACTCTCCGGAATCGCTGGCTGTCGCACACGAATAACTTAATGACGCGGTGGATCGCTAATCGACCGTGAACGCCAATAACTTGACCACGTGACTTAGGGTCCTCCGTCTAATGAATACCGTTTACCTTATGGTCACGTGATCTAATTAATGGGGGACACGCCCTCAGTACACCTTGTTCAAACCGGATCACCTTAGCGGATGAGGTGCAGCCGAGGGTACATCGAAGGACGTACCGGCTATAAAAACAGATCGTTGGGGGATAACATCCTGGCTGAGCTAGAATACGAACGATGCTGGACCAATGAAGGAAAAGACGAAAATGAGCTGGGAACATTTCTATCCAAAGCATTTATTTACAATCAAGTGAGGAAAGGGAAGTGTCACAGTGAATGGGGTTTATTATTATGTACAGCAGGGATAGCAGGGAATTTGAGGGGTGTGACAAAAGGCAAGCAATTTACAAAAGCAGACGCAGAGCAGACTTATCCCATTAGAACTTCTACAATCTTAACTTATGTTACGACAGATGCCATCACATACACACACACACACACACACACACACACACACGAGGAAGATTAGATAGCCAGAAAGAAAGAGAGCAGATGAGGACAAACGGCCTTGCAATACTTTGCGTGGTCGGTCGACCAACGCAACCCAGTATGCTTAGGGGGAGGTAGGAGGGAGAAATACTAGTGTCTAAGGTGTGGGAGTGGGAGGTGTAGTGGAGTGCAATATGAGAAGTGCGCTGTCATGCTCGAGGAAAATGTTTTTGCGAGTCAGTGATGATGCACTTTTGTGCGTCCAAAGGGGACAACATAGAGGGGTGGAAGGAGAAAGAGGAGAGAAGATGCGTGAGGCGACAGATCCCTAAGCTAGTCGTGCATAGGTCTGCTCGTGCAATGTGTACCTCCGTGAGAAGCTTCTCTTGAGTGTTCCCACCTCGAGAGTTGGCGTGTTATCTCCGGCTTAGTCACTTTTTCGGGGCTCTTGGCAACGTGCACTCTGCTCTGGTCCTCTGGAATAAGCACATCTCAGTCACACATCAACCATGAGTGAAGAGTCAGCGAGGGCAGAGGCAATGAGGAGCAGCCAACGCAGAGCCGAGACAAGCAGAGAAGAAGGTGGCGAAGAAGAGAGGTGATGAAGAGAGCGAGCATCTCCGTGATCCGCCTTTTATAAGCTGCAGGTGAAGGGTGGGGTGGCGACCTGAAGGCAACATGCTGTGACCCGAATCCCGCTTCTCTATTGGGCCACAGCAGCCCTAGCCACTCCCTGCCAGGCTCCTGGAGCCGGAAGCGGTCTCCTTCACACATCCGGCGCGACACAGCCCGGAGCTCCTCATTCAACACTAGTGTATAAAGCCGGCAACCTGACCCGAACGTGCTCTTGAGTGCAGTCTGAATGCCAAATAGCAATGCACACCCGCCACCCAGCCCCCTCTCAAGAGCACAAAATGCACACCCGACCTCGTACCAAACTCCCGGATCGCCCTTCCTACTACCCTCCTCTCCGCCCGTCTTGCCGTGTTCTGGCAACTGGACGAGAGTCGTATCAATCCCGGGCTCCACCCGAGACATTCCCGGCGAGATCGGTTGGTGCTATTAACGTCCGTTGCTCATCCCTGCATCATGCGGTCTGAGTACAGCCTGAGTCATGCAGCACGCCTCTGTTTAGTGGCGAATTTTAGAGATCAGAGGTACGATGGGGCGCGGGAATATTTTTCCGTGTGCGGGGGTGTTGGTAGTCGAAGTGGTGAAGTTTGGTGAGCGAGGGTGAACAAGGTGAGATGCCGTTGGAACTTGGCGTGCAGATTTGAATGCATCAATGGTGCGCAATGAGCGTGCGGCACAGTGTGTAGTGTGCACTTTGTCGGTTAAAGCCAAGTAAGGCATCGTAGTGTGCTGATTACTCATCGCATTTTGCATGGTGTGTGTGCTTGCTTGCTTGACTTGTACCATGGCTAAAAGGAAAGGGTTGGAATAGAAATCCGAATAGGAGATAGCGATATAGTTAATAGACAGCTATGAGACCCACACAACGCACTTCGTCCCGTTAACCCACAGGACATGAGGGGAAGGTCTAACTACACGGAGACTCATGAAATAACTGCCCTGGGGATCCTGTATGTTGGATGCCATTGCCTTAGAGGCATGCAGTATTGCAGAACCGCAACAATATAAAGTAATGAAGACAAAGGTTCAAACATGATCAGCCAAGTTAGTGATTGGTTCACATAGAAAAAGAATAGTGTGGCTCTCAAATCATTCTTGATATTAAATGGGTGACATGAATATGGGTGGACAAGCACCCCTTGAGCGCATGAATTGTGCCCAATGCAAAAAACCACTGTTCACTGTTATATATTTATTACACTTCTGTCAAAAGTGACCTCCATGGGTTTTAAATGGAATTGGCATCTTGAGTTTTGGCTTTGTGTGTACATCTCGCCAACTATATTATTTATAGTCCACAATTGCTGAAGACAATAGTCATAAGAGC
>CM068963.1:42517462-42535564 GCA_035128595.1 Eptatretus atami | reverse complement strand
TCTCCAAAGTCCATTATTCCGACATTCAGTATACCGTATACACGTAGGCCTATATACGCTTGCGTGTCGTGTTGACGACCAATAAAATGGCGGCCACGCCCCACAGCGGCTTCAGTCCAATGAGCTCAATTGATCGGCTTGTTTGCGCTCTTGTGTGTGTATTACCTTGATGGTTAAAACCACGGTATGCATCAGGAAACCTCACGAGACTTGCAGAATCGTCTTCTTCGGAATCTTGTGAGAGTCATGGGAAAGTACTGGGAGCCGATTGGTTGTTCCTGGTTTTAAATCATGTTCAGTTTGAATGAATGCAGAAATTATGTACAGTATGTCAAAATACAAGCCACTACATGACTACATTAACCCCCTTCCAGATTGCTGGTGTGGAAGAAAAAATAATTATATTAATGTACTCTCAAATTATAATTGTTGCTGGTGCTTTATAAATTTAATTTTTATGCTATAAGTCGAATTGGCTGTCAGTTATGCTTCCTTTTACCCAAGAGTCTTTTGACCTAAATGTTGATAAAAGGAATGTCTTGCTATGGAACAAAGTAACCTGGTTGATAACACCAACTTTTGCCATGATTATGTCATTCGCTTTTCACCTAGTAGACACGTATTGCAGTTGGAGTTCTTTTGCCTAATGCTTATCAGCCCCCTCCACTCCCACAAAAGCATATAAATGCCAGGAAATGTAATCTTAGCTTAGTGCAAATCATTGTGGATGTATACCATCTCAGTGGTTTGGACTCCATGGTACCATGTTAATAAAAATTATCTGATCAAATGTACTTTCCGTTGTGGACAGTGAATTAATCGTTTCAAACAGATTGAGTAACAGGATTTACATCGAGTCGGTTAACAACAAAATTCTACAACACTGGAGAAGGATGAAAACAGTTATAGATCGTACTGCATGATGAAATAATTACCTACGATGAAAAATAAGCACCAATCATGTACATCAATCCTTCGACCTGTTGAAAAAACTTGTACAAATTTAGCTTGCCAGTACACATGTCTTCCAGACCTAGTTTTTCTGACTTCTGTAGATGTCGATGTCGGTTGAGTCACAGGAATAGATGCAGTAATATGAGTAGTATGTGTCGATGCAAATTTCTCCAAAATTAGCATAATGGGTTTGAATGTGATAAAAAGATAAAATGTTACCAATTAAACTTGATTGATTAATTGAAAAAAAAGTAAATGTTTTTGCATATTGCACAATGTATTGTTATAACAATTTAATGGGAAATGTACTCAAATACAACATGATTATTACATCTATGTGCTTGAACACGTATCTATTTTAATAATATATATTTGCATTTTAAATGATCTTATATCTCTTGTCTGTATTGGAAGATGATCAATCTGTCCGGTAAAAATGTCCCTTGTTCCCCAAAACAGATTGGCCTTCCAAATAATCTTTAATCTTTATTCAGTGTAAGAGAATCACCTATTATTTTATTTAGCTTAAGGGATTCTTGTATATAAATAATTTTAGACTGGTGCCTGAAAGTTTGGCTGAAAGCAAGAGTCTTGCTTAAATGGAATGCGTGTGAAGATAATGACCAGAACTCCTATCAACCTTCAGATCATAAATATTCCTTAGCCCTTCAAAATTAAGCTGACCTCTAGATGGCTGCTGCCACAAAACTGTGAGTGATTTTTTCCCCGAACCCCAAACCGTCAGCTGTGGCGTCAGCATGTCTGGAGGATGAACAGACATAGTCTCACTGAATACTATATAAGAATTCAAAGTGTCTATGTACTGCAGAAATTGGAGGACGACTGTGTTGCTCAACTTCCTCACAAATTCGCCATGTCGATATGTTTGTGTTTGTTTATGTTTGTTTGTATTTGTTTATGTTTTGTGTTTAATAAATGACTCAAATGTGCAGGAGGAATTAAAAATTCTTCGACACATGCCTCGTAGTGGAGGAATGGTGCTTTTCTCCAGCTGATTGGACAATTGACTCAGTTTTAAAAATCACCCTTTAGATGGGCTTTTTTCAGGTGATCAATACTGACAGACACCCATTTGCCCTGTATGTCAATACTGAAATACTTGGGAGTTTGGTGTACCAGTTACTACTCCAAAATGTCCTGAAAATGGTGGTTGTAGCGGTTTGTGTACCGCATTACAACAAACAAAAATGCACTTACAGTTCAAAATTACTCTTGAAACTTGAGTTGTGGTTCGTTGTGATCATGTGGTAGCTGGCGAGGTACTGGACATGTGCTCTTGCAATCAATGTACATAATTGGATGGGTCCAGGAATGTAGTAGGGTGACTAGGAGCAACCATTTGTCCTGGTAGTTTAAGAGTGGTACCATAAATAAGTTCCACTGGTGTACATCCTAGATCATCCTTTAAGGTAGTGTGAATGCCCAGTAGCGCAAGGAGTAGATATTCGTACCACTGACTTTGGTCCGATTGAGCTTTCAAAGCTGCCTTCAATTGATGATGGAAGCGCTCAACTATGCCATTGGCTGCTGGGTGATAAGCAGTGGTACGTGTACGATTGCATCCCAACAGGTTCGACAACTCAGTGAACAGTGTGGATTCAAATTACTGACCCCTATCTGTCATGATGGTAGATGATGTGCCATACTTTGAAATCCAATGGTGCACCAATGCTCTAGCAAGTAACTGTCTCTGCTGTAATATCCTGTCGAGGAATAACATCATGCCACCTGGTATAACAATCAATACAGGTGAACATGTAACTACCCACTTGATGGAGGTCGTGGTCCTACGAGATTGATGTGAATGTGCTCGAATCTCACGTCTGATGTAGCAAACGTACCTAAAGGAGACTTGACATGGCGATGCACTTTCGCTTTCTGACATGGAATGCAATTTCTTGCCCACTCACGAGTATTCTTGTTAATACCTGGCCAATAATGAAACGTGCCGATATCAACTTATGAGTGGAGCTGATGCCATGGTGTGACAAACAGTGGAGTGCATTGAAGATTCCACAATGGTGCTTTTTAGGCACAAAAGGTCGTTCATGGCTTGTTGAGACATCACACCAGGTGTATCCATCTGAAACAGGGAGTGGTACTTGCCTAAACATCAGTGAAGAAGATGAATCTCGTTGCTCACAGAGCTCCTCATCATTCTCTTGATCATCCGTTATCTGGCTGTAATCGAGGGAGGACGAAGTGTGAAGCGCATTAATGTGCAAATGTGAGAGTGCATCAGCTCCCACATTATCAAGTCCCTTCACACGACTGATGTTTGTCATGAACCGGCCGGGGTATGTAGATGAGATGATGAATCTCCTTTGGACAGTGACGATCAGGCTTTGAGTGTAAGGCATAGACAAGAGGTTTGTAGTCGGTGTAGATGATGAAAGTTCTTCCTTCCAGTAGATGTCTGAAGTGCTTGACACTGAGATACATGGCTAATAACTTGAAGGTAGTGTAGCAAGTCTCAGCCAGATACAGTCACTTTGAGAAGAATGAGAGTGGTTGTCATTCTCCATCGACCAGCTGTTGGAGTACGCCACCAATGCCCACATGCAATGAGTCGGTCATAAGGTGGAACAGAGTGTCTGGCTTGGGATGAACAAGGAGGGCAGCCTCAGCCAATTTAACTTTCACCTTTTCAAAGGCTGAAAGCTCTTTCTGACCAAGGGTGATAGACTTGTTCTTCCCCTTTTTATCCCTGGGCATGTCGGTGAGGGGTAGAGTGTGTCAGTTCAGTTGGAAATAAAACGGCAGTAGAAGTTTACCTTGCCTAGAAATTCTCTCAAACTGCGGAGTGATACCAGTGCTAGGAAGTCATGGATGCTCTTCACCTTGTCTGGTCGAGGACGTATTCCCTGCTCATCTACCACAGGGCCAAGGAAAGTGAGTGCAGCTACTCCCCACTGACACTTGGCTGGGTTGATCACCATGCAATACTGAGCCATCTGGTCAAATAGCTGTCTCAGATGTGTTTCATGTTTGCCTTGTGTAGAGATAGCTACTAAGAGGTCATCGAGATAGGCATAGACGAAAGGCAATCCTCATTTGATATTGTCGATGAAATGTTGAAACGTCTGAGCTGCGTTACGTCGACTGAATGGCATACAAACAAATTCAAAGAGTCCAAACAGTGTGCTCATGGCCATCTTACAGATATCATCAGGCTTGACGGGTATCTAATGGTACACTCAAACCAAATATACCTGAGAGAAAACTCGAGTACCTTGTAGAGAAGAAGAGAAGTATTGGCAGTGTGGCACAGGATAGTGATCAGGCACAGTGGATTTGTTGAGTGCCCGATAATCTCCACAAGGCCGCCAGTCTCCTGGGATATTCTTTGGGGCCATGTGTAAGGAGAAAGACAAGTTACTGCTGGATGGGTGGATGATACCTAGCTCAAGCATATGATCGAATTCTGCCTTCGATCAGGTGCTCAAGCATATGATCAGGTGCTAGGCAGCGAGGCCTCGCTGCTGGAGGTGAGCCTCGAGTCTCTATGTGATGTGATGGAGTGTTTGACGATTCACTGTGCACTGGTCGAGTTATGCTGTGGTATTCATAAAGGAGGCTGCCAAATCGTGAGGTATTGGTACTTTTCACATACATTGGACTGATGGTAGATGCTTGTAAACTGATCCCTCACAAAGTAAGGTTGATCATGGTGTCAATAAGGTGACGATGTTTGACATCCACTCACAAGCTAAACTGATTGAGAAAGTCAGTTCCGAAGATGGGTGTGGGCAGCTCAGCAACAATGAATACCCAGAGAAAAACTCAACGCAGTCCCAGATCAAGCGTCAAAGATCTCTCTGTAGGTGATGAGAGGTGAGTGGTTAACTGCTTAAAGTTGGGCTGCAGTGTTGTTCGACTGAGTCTTGTTGTCTGTCGTGCATGGCAACGTGCTCACTTTAGCCCCAGTATCATATAGGAGGTGTGTGCCCGTGTTCTTGGCAGTGACGTCGAAAAGGCAACTCACACAATGACCGGCAGAGCTTGTCGCCCCGAGCTGCCGGTCCTGCCGTTTCCCTGTTTGGTGGAAGTGGGCTTCTTGAATTAACATAGCAGCACACATTTCTGCCCTGCCATGCTATAACGCCAATGGTACCAACTATCTGCATCTCCATGCTTGTAACGTGGGCGACTATGACTCCGGCCCTGGCCACACTGTTTGCTTTGGGCCCAATCGCGAGAAAACCCACGCTGTTCTTGCATGTGACAAAGTCAGTGCCTGCACTTGTGCCGTGAGCTGCTTGACGGTCGACTGAAAATCCTGGATGACTGGATGATCTGATGCTGCACCAAGTGGCTGGTGTGTAGCAGCAGCGATGGAGGGTATGGGTGCTGCCACTTCCAAAATCCTGTCAGTGATCTCTGCGAACTGTTCGATGGTACCAGCTTCCCTGGTAGAGGCCAGTATGAGCTGAGCATTGTTGGGTAAACGCTGCAAGAAGTGCTGTTTCAAAATGTTAACTTCCAGCTTGGCATCACTCAAAATCTGCCTCATCCATCAAATAAACTGTGACGGTTTCCTGTCTCCCAGCTCTTCTGAGATGAGGAGCTGGTGTAAGCGTTTCTGCTCAGATACGGAGGTACTCCATATGAGCTCAATCTTGAGCTTGTCATACCTGGCAGGTTGGTAAGAAAACCTCTGACCTCTTTTGCAATCTCTGGTTGCAGGGAGCCCATGATGCAAGAAAAATTCGTATCTTGCATTGCGATCTTTCGAATCAGGAACTGTGCTTCCACATGCACGAACCATAAGGTTGGGTAGTTAGGCCAAAAAGGGAGGAAGTTTCAGTCCAACCACCACAACTGGGGAAGGTGATGTGGCCTCTGCAGACATGCCATCCGCAGGAGTGTGTTCCTTCGAATCGAACATGATGCTTGTTCATCTGAAATATAGACACGTCCAAATATGCAGAAACTCTTGATCTAAACCACTGCTTCACTATCATGTAGGGTCATCGTTGTTGAAATCAGGTGTAAATGAAGTTCTACTCATGTGTAGTCACAAGATGGCTAGATGAATGCAGGCAATCCCATGGTCCCATATATGCATGATCCCAGATATGTCTGTGTGTTGTAAATGGCTATGCTCCGTCTATGTCTTTTCCAATTCAGTGGTCTCCACATGTCACAATACTGTTCAATGCAAAGGAACAATAAGATGCATTGGGTAATATGAAACAGCACGTACTGTTCATTCACACATTCACGAGGTGTGAAACAGTACATACATCAGCATTCTACAATCAGGGTGTGGTGATGTTCCCTTTTCGTGTGCTAGTTATGAAATTGTGTTTAAAGTAGCACAAAAAGAAAACTCACTTTCAGTTGAAAAACAATGATGTGCTTTCAATGAAGTCTATTCGATGAAAAATCCTTCCCATCATCTCTCCAGCTGTTTCAGAAGAACAATGGATTCCTTGGTGGCGAGACGCCGAGGCTTCAAGATAGCATCAGGCATAACATGTAGAAAATTCTCGTTCGTTGCCGTCATGATTGCTCAGCCAAGCAAACGAAATCGACTTTACTCAATAGTCGTGGTGGTGTCAAATACACGTCACTATTAAATATTGATGGGATGCGTGACTCTTGAAATAAACTATAACATCTTGCGTGGAAGGGATACCTCAAGCTCAAAACGTGTCGTGAGATGAGCTATGGGACCTCTCTGCGTCCGCACGGACTGCGCTGCCCATTGGCTCTCTAAAAGGACTCCACGGATTGGCCAATAATATTCACACAGGTTACTTTCTTATCATGACCTGATTTCTGCTATTAACAAATGTAAAGAGAAATGAATAAGTCACTACAAGGAGAAACACAAAGTCTTGAAGTTAGCTCATTCCAACAGTGATCTCGAACCTCCAGGTGATGTGTTCATGGGAGATCCAAAGTGTCATGATGAGGTAGCCCTTGCAGGAGAAAAGTTTTTTTCTTACATTATATGCTGCAGATAAGTTTTCAAGACTAAACCCATACCGCCGTGTCGCATATAAATGTGGAGTCGCAAGAACACCACTTAATGAATACGCCAATCTGTAATTGGATGCACTGTAGCCCATTGGCATTTATAGAGTGTACATGAAGATCCAGGAATGGATGGGACACGAATTGCCTCCTGCTGAGTCGAGTGCGGATGGTACACTCATGATCATACAGTAATTCCGATAGTCATTGACCAACCTGCTGATCCTTAGAAATTTATCAACTTTGTCACCTGTGCATGTAAAACAGTGTGCAGGTAGGGATGTGGATGTAGGAAGGCAGCATTAGTGTGTTCAGAGATGTGCATCAATTGCATGGGCAAGTCATGTTGTAATGGACCCAGACGTCGAGAGCCTGGGAGTTACAGAAATTGATAACTACCACAAGTGAGATTCTAAAGAGACTTTGTGACGAGCAAATTCATATTTCAATCTATTGTCAACAATCGTTTTTTGAGAATCTCCTGTATATCATGTCTTTTATTTGTATTACAATTCATTGCAAACTGTCAAACCAGCATTGATTAAATAAAAAGAAGATGTTGAGTAAGTATACCAAATTTCATAAAAATCATTCAAATCAAAAATACTGTTAATGGAAAGACGGGCATCCAAATATTGTCCAATTGGTCAAAAATCTTAATCAGATGGTCCATTGGATGGGTCGAGTTATACATCCGTAAATATATTCGATATAAAAACATCTGCAACTTTTTTTTTTCAAAAATAGCATTTTCAGACAGACGGACAGATCGACATCTCAATATGGATTTGTCCCAATTTCTAACCACTTAATTCTTCTAAATTGCTGAATAAGTGCACCATGTTTCGTCAAAATATATCCACAACTTTTCGAGTTATCATGGTCACAGACATAAAAATTTAAACGATGAAGAGCATTTTTCACGACAAAAAGGGTGCCATTTCACCCAAAAGGAGATACCTTTTCGCTGTGAAAAGGGCACCTCCCCCTTCAGAAAAAAATGGTCATTTTCACAATGAAAAGAGCACCCATTCTATTATATAAACAAGAACAGCATTTGGTAGAGCGCATAACTCCGCAAGGATTTTTTTAATTTTATTTTGGATACATTGTTGAGGCTTGTATGGGAGCTAACACACAACGCACAACAAGGGGGGCATGAGACAAGAGGGGCGGGAGAGAGAAGGACAAAACAGTGGGGAACAGAGACATTAGGAGATCTGTGGAAGGGAGAGGGATGGGACGGGGAACATGGGGAATACAAGATGGACATTACAGGGACTTTCAGGAAGGATACTGAACAGTTTACGTTTTGTATACCACTGATACGCTGGATCTGCATCTGTACCTGAACCAAAATCTAATCAGTTGGTTCTTGTCACATACCCAACATGTCCACCAAGTTTCGTCCTAATCTGTGCACAACTTTTTGAGATATCATGCTATATATAGTTTTTGCCCTATCACTCAATGGTAAAGAATAACTTAAAATAAAAAAAATATGTTGTTGGATCCGCATCCAGATCCAGATCTTCATCAAAATAAAATAAATGCGTCCTTGTCACACACCCCACCTGTCCAACAAGTTTCATCTGAATACATCCACGACTTTTTCAGATATCCCACTCACAAACAGAGAGACGGACAAGCATCACCGCCGTCCACCTTCGGTCGTGGAGGTAAAAAATACTGTACCTTTACTTTTATAAAGAGTGCCTTTCTCCACTCTAGATACTTTGACAATTTTGTATTTTGCTTTCAATTACCTTCGTCACCAGTGGTGAAGGAGGTTATGTTTTCACACCTGTCTATCTGTTTGTTTGTTTGTGTGCAGGATATCTCAAAAAGTTGTGAACAGATTCGGATGAAATTTTGTGGACAGGTTGGGTGTATGACAAGGACGAACTGATTGGATTTTGGTGATAATCTGGATCCAGATGCGACTACTACAATTTTAAAATGATTCTTCACCATTGAGAGATGGGGCTAAAAACTAAATATTTATTGGGCCTGATATGTTCTATTGGATCAGGCATTGTGTGGCGGAGGTGTGCGCTCGACTGAGTGCCCTTTAGTTCCTATTTTAATCGCTCCCTGTCACTCTGTCTCTCTCTGTCTGTCTCTGTCTCTGTCTCTCTGTCTGTCTCTGTCTTTCTACCTCTCTCTCTCCTTAATGTAGGTTTTTTTTTTTTTTTTAATTTACAAAAATTGCAATTTTTAGCCCCCCAACCCCACACTTGCCGCCTGCCCTCGCCCCACTTCCAGCGCTTTTGCACGTACGCATCGACACACCCAATTAGCCTTGTTGTGAAGAAAGAACGCATGGGAAACTTGGGGAGTTTTGATATGTTGTTCAATCCGGTCTTTTGCAATTATGCTGAAAACATTATCTTCGTTCTAATTTACTTCCATGTTCAACTCTACCTAATGCCCCTTCCTGGACTATATGCCAAAACAAATGGGTCTTTGAATGATTTTTTAACCACTGAAGATCTTCCCAGGTACATACCGACCCAAGTACATACAAGACAGCCAGATCGACCGACAGGTGGCTAGCTTTGTACGTGATATTCCGTACTTGTGTTGTTTATTACTCCGCATGCACCAAGGAAAAAGCATGGTGAAGAAATTGCTTCACTTTGTTTGTCTGTCTACAGACAGTCTATGATTGAGGAATTATTTAATTTCAATTCAATTATGTATTTTCAACAGTGTAGAACATGAACAGGAACACGAACCTGCAGTTTAGCAGTACCTCGACTCTGAATTGGTAAAATTGTACAGAATCTCACCCCGAACGCACATGCGCACAGAGTGAGAGAATTCTTTCTTTAACCTGTCTGGCAGTCAAACAAAATTGAAAATCATTCCAAACATGAAACTGTTTTGACGGACGTCATAAAGGACCCAAGCAACAGGCATGAAGAGCTCATTTAATGTGTTAAATAAGGTGGTGTAAAAGACGATGCATCAATACCGGTAAACTTCCAAAAAAAAGTTCATTTTGTTTATTTTTTTTTGTACAGCCTTTAAAACCTTTATTTTTTTATTTTTTATTTTACCTCCGCCACCAAAGGTGGATGGACGTTTTGCATTCACCCCTGTCTGTTTGTTGACAGCATATCTCAAAAAGATATGGACGATTCGGCCGAAATTTGATAGAGATGTTGGGTGTGTGTGACAAGGGCGAATTGATTAGATTTTGGGGGTGATCCCGATCCAGATCCGGATACCACAATTACCTCCGCCACAAAGGTAGATGGGGGTTATGTTTTCACCTCTGTCCATTTGTTTGTGAACAGGATATCTCAAAAAGTTATGGATGGATTCGGACGAAACTTCGTGGACAGGTTTGGTGTGTAATGAGGACAAATTTATTCGATTTTTGTGAAGATCCAAATCCGGATTGGGATCCGACAATTTTTGAATTTTTTTTTTTAAGTGATTCTTCACCATTAAAAGATGTGGCCAAAAACGAGATATAGCATAACATGATATTTCAAAAGGTTGTGGATGAGTTATGACAAAATTAGGTGGATGAGTCGGTTAGGTGACAAGAACAAGCCGATTAGATTTTGGAGGTCCAGATCAAGATCCGACCTATCAGTGGAATACAAAATGTAAACTGCTCAGCCTGGCAGAGGTTCACACTCTACTTACCGAGTGCCATTCTAATATTTCAATGGAATTATATATTTAATTGAACACTGTAGAACACAAATTGCCTCATTGGCACTTCCAAAATCCATCGATCCATTGGGACCATACTCTGTTCAGAGCGTTGGTGCTGCCTAAGCAGTCTCCTTGGCTATTGGGCACAATCCTGAACGGGTCACCACTCTGACACAGGATACCAGCAAGCTGGTACTCAGTTTGCCAACCTCAAAAGGATGACAGGCACAGTCAACCCCACCCGGTATTAATTAAACAGCCGAGGGGGATTTGAACTCAGGATCCTCAGATCCCAAGTCCAACACCCTAACCATTAAGCCAACACCAGGTTGCTTCCAAAAAGCTTCAGTTTAGTCGTACTTTGGGTGTTAGCCAAAATATTTCGCCATTTTACACCATCTGGAGGAATCGTGTTTTCCACCCGCACTCTCAGCATTTGGGAATACAGTGTCCAAAAAGTGCAGCTGGTAGGAATATATAGATTGTGCTCGGAAAACGCAAAACAAGAGTTTAAAAGAAACTGAGCTGTAACTTTTGTAACCATTTGAGCTTTTTTCATCAAATTTTAAACAAAGCTTTATTATGAGAATATGGAGAACAGAAATTAATAATTTTGTTGAAATAATTTTCATTACTATTATTATTATTATTATTATTATTCGACCCTTTTTTGGCCTCATTTTGCTCTCTTATTTTAAGTTTTGTTTCTCTGTCTCTCTGTCTGTATATCTCTCCGATTGACACAACTTTCATGGTCGAAGTGACCCCCGCATGGAGAATATTTTAATTATCATTGTGACGTCATAGGTTCACGTGTATGGCAGCAACCTTGGATTAAACGCAAAAAAATTAACACGTATCTCGAAAACCGCTGACCGGCCAAAATTGAAACTTGGCACATCTCATTCTATTCCCAGTGGGGAATAGAGAATTGTAAGGATGACGTCGGTGAAGTGGTAGACCAGGCAGAAATGTTTTCATCGAAATCCTCGTTTGCCGTCGAGATTCAGCGTTGTATGTCCAGTCCGTAACTTTTTTACCAATCGAGCTTTCCTCATCAAATCTTCAACAAAACTTTATCATGAGAATATGGAGCACACAAATGAATAAAATGTACAATTTTTAATTTTTTATTTTTTTTTTTTAGATCCTCATGGAGGATCTCTAAGTCTGACTCACGTTGTTGTTCTTCATCTTCTTCTTGTGGACTTTTTTGTTTCACAGCCTACAGTTTTCATCGAAACTTCCTGAAACTTGGCATAGATATGTACAAATACCCTGCGCAGACAGTAACCATCTCCGATTTTGAAAATTCCTCCTAGAAAAAAAGTTATGACGTCAAAATATCTCCGCTAATGGAAATCGCCTAAAAAATTATCTCCGAAACTCGGCAAGCTTTTTGAATTCTGTTTGCGGGAATCGAACAGGGCATTAGCACAGATTATAATTGATCGCAAACCTGATACATCACAATGACGTCATATTCGTTTTTATGACGTCATCATTAAGAGGACGAGGATCTTAGCTCATTTGAGCTTGTTAACGTCGTTTTCGTCAAGTTTCGTTCGAGTACAAAGCGGACGCGGACGGGCTTTGCATTTTTCAGATTCTTTGTAGTTTAATTATTTACTTATTTTAGCGGGGGTAATAGTGGAGAAAGTTGTAGGGTTAAGTCGGTGAGAGAATGAACAAAAAAACTGACAGCACATTCACCTTCTCACGTGACCCACAAACATCGCAATCACTACACACACACACACATCATGTATAAATCACCCATCCATACCCATAAGCTCCCTCGCACTCCTCCAAAAATGCACGCATCTCTCCATCACCAATGATTCCATGTGTACCTGGTCGGCCGTTACCAGTTTTAAACCGATGGACCTCGTTCTGCCATATTAAAGGTTGTTTTTTCCCCCCTCATCGTTTATCAGGATATTTGGTGTTTTTTTATTTTTTTTCACCTCAGCTGCCTTGAGGCACCAAGCTGTTTACAGGTAAAAAGCGCACCAGCTGTAGTCTGCCCACGTGCAAACAGGTAGCCTCCCTGAGTGCAACACGCGGAACCGTGTCGCCGATCCGCCAATAGGAGCTCGTTACGTCACCGAACGGCGTGCTCCTCACTTTGCGAGCACGGGCCGATCACGCCAAAAGCGCGTGATATGAGCTTGCTGGGCGTGGTTATTCCTCCTCGAGTAACCAACGAGGGATGAAGCGGTGCGCGCACATCGGAGCGAGGCAGCAGCTCGTGGCGGAGGGTTCGAGCACGAGCACGTTTCCCAGCACGACCCGGGCATGCCCTCATTCGTGCCCAACGATCGGCTTCGCCTGCTGGACGTCGTGTTCGACGTGCAGGCGAACGGCTCGCGGCCCCTCTACAGCGATGGAGACCTGGTGTCGGGTCGAGTGGTGCTCAAAACGAGTGGAGCGCTTCGATTGCGCGCGGTGCGGCTCACGGCTCGTGGAGCGGCGTGCGTCCGATGCACGGGAGGACAGGAACAGCGCTACCTTCATTTGGATACCTGCTTGCTGGGAGGTGAGTTCGGCGAATCTCTCGATTTACTGCTGCTGCCGTCGATAAGTGACAACCTATGGAAACCCCCCCCCCCCCTTTGACCTGCCGTTGTATTGATGTGCTGCTCTACACTCTCAGTGTCGTAAACGGAGAATTTATTTGTTTGTTATTACAACTTGTGCTTGATATTCGTAACCACGCACAGCCGTTCACATCGGTGACGGGGAAAGTCCAAGAGAAGGTTCCCTCGCATGGCACAATGTCATATTCACGCCGCAGCTCCAATTCCAATGAGATTATTAATGTCTGAATGTGCAATTTCATTAATCTTTGGAAGAAAATTGCAAAGTTTAAGGTATGAAATCGCATACTCATTTACATATATGATGTTATGTGCAGTTTCATGAATCTTTGGAAGAAAATGGCAAAATTAAAGGTTTTTAAGGTGTGAAATCACATACTAATTTACATATATGATGATATGTGCAGTTTCATGAATCTTTGGAAGAAAATTGCAAAGTTGTAGGTTTTTAAGGTGTGAAATCGCATACTAATTTACATATATATGATGTTACGTGTGACAATTTTGAACAGTGATGTAGAAATTAAACCAAACTTGACAATTTTTTTTTTTTTACATGACATGAATACTCTGCTATGCCTTTTTTAATACACAAGGAAAAAAAAAATGTTCACTTCATTAATTGTGCAAATTTAGGCCTGTTCTTAATTAGCGATGTCCCATACGTCTCAATTTTACATGGATTTTTTTTTTAGGATGACACTAAAAGCTCTGAAAAATTTTAATGCCATTTCAGAAGTTTTAATCCATCATGTATTGGTCATATATCCTGTATTTCTAGCTTGGAATTTCAGTAGATAATTGGTTCACAAGTAGTTTTTTTTTTTTCATTAATGTTACGTGTGGGATCTACTTTTGCAAAGTCTGTGGGAAAGACTACTTTAACATCGCCAGAATGTGACCACTACTTTGGCCATTCATGTATTAATTCTCATGAGACCTGTCCTCCACACATGGCCTAGTTTAAGGCACACTAAACTATGTGGGATCATTTGATTTGTAAGGAGGGGTGCCACCTTTTGAAGAAGATATGAGTTTTTGTTCATTACTTCAGACACCTAAGTTTCTAGTTTTTCTATGAAACATAATGGAATATGATGTATTTCCATTTCTACACACAATGTAATACCTTCTTCTATTCCCTTGTGTAAATGCAAGTCTTCCATCATATAACTACGTGGCCAGATTTGGTATTTTTCAGTCGAGTTGATGTTTACATCTACATTTCTATTGAACGTACAAAAGCCCTGATGTCTTGAGACAAATCAAAAATGTATATGAGCATTAAAAATTTTTTTAATCAACTACCAACATATTACTCTCTGCAAATTATTTTATTTATTTTCATTCCTTGTACACACACCAAAACAGATCTGTCCTACGTGTCCTGTCCGGGTTTAATCTTTTTATATTGTACATTTTTGTGTATATCCGCAATAAAGTTGTGCATTTGATTTTCTTCATTAGTACTTGCAAACCATGTTTAATATGATTATAATTTAAAATAATTTTGCATTTTTAAAACTTAACTAGATGACCCGTTGGGTTCCCGTTGTGATAGCGGTTGATGAAAAAAAAATCATTTCAAGAAAAGATAGCTCCAGCAAACTATACCGCCGAGGTTGTTTGCATTGATCAAATACTCCTGAAAAGTACTTGACTGAATCAGGAATTGATTTTTTTTGTTGCCTGATTTGAACGAAACTTGATACTGCACACCGCAGGTGAATGGTGAGTAAGGTGGCCCTAAACTTTTTGCGCTGTCGTGTACCGTTTTGGCTATTTCGGGAACATACAAGATGAGAGTTTTAGTAATATATAGATAATTAGAGAATCATTTTGTTTCATATCCTCCAACATGAATTGCTGAGTTTCTACGTAGTAGTTAAATGTTGGATCTTTGTGTCAAAATATTTTCAAGCCTGTTGATTGTGTTATGGAAGGCAATTTACACCAACAATGTATATATCTCATTTAAAGCAGATGGAGAATTTTGTCCCATACATAACGAGTCCTTCGTTAACACTCAATCTCTTTTAACTACTGTGTATTTTTCTTTTTTCTGGAAGAATTTGTGATGAGTTGCACAAGTGTTTCAACTCTCTACTGAAACTTCTGGGGAATGATAAAATACTTTTAGAATACTTTGAACTTGAACAGATTTCTTTGAAAAATCGTGTTTCTTGTGGTCCCATACATAACACCGTGTTTTCTTTAATGAGATATAAGTTCTTGTGGGTATTCTCCTTGCAAATGCCCATCATTATAATAAAAAATCAATGATTATCTTAATCGCTTTTCAGAGGGTTAAACTTTCTGAATGTCCCTTTCGTCACGTGTTTCTTGGGCATGCCCGTGAGAATGAATTTATAACTCAGAAACTGCTGCCAAAACAACAAACCACCCTCGATTACAAGCCATGTAAGGGATCTCCAAGGAGACAGGACCCCACTCAGCTCACAGTTTTGATTTGCTCAGAATGCCGGCGATAACTTCCCAACCGCTAAAATCGCCGTGGTGTATTTAATGTCCACCAACACCAACCAGTGCTGATGGTGACAGATGAGCCGTCCACCTTAATGTCTTTCCAAAGGATGCTGCACACCTTCATTGCTGGATTCTCCTATACATCATGAGCATCATGGTTGGTAAAAAGCTGGGTCGGGGTTCATACCGAGACGGAATGGCTTGTAGCTACTTTGCCGCTTCATTTAATTTTTCGTTATTTTTACCCGGGAGGGGGATTTGGGGCTAAACTGATGGTTTTAACCTCCGAGATAGTCTATCAGCTCATTTATTACCAAGGCAAGTCACAATCCCACACCACTCACGATGTGCATGGGATTCGTAGATGGTTTGCAGATGAATTGAAGAAGTGGTGACTTTCGGTTACGTTATTTTAACTTAATTCAAGAACGGGCCACAGACCTGTCTGTATAGCTACTCACAAATACCAGAGACCTGTGACCCATGAATTGGAGCCATTCAATATCACTGGTTCCATGAAAATTCCTATTTGTTGCACTAAGCAAATGATGTCAAGTCATAATTTGTCCATTTTAAAATATATTGTATAATTATTATTTTTTCCGCAGGTTCAGAAGAAGCACCTCTGGAGACACTTGTTATGGGTCATCATGAGTTGCCTTTTTGCTTTGAGCTTCCAGAGGGGTGAGTGGTGACCAGCTCTACCACTCAACCCCTTAACCGGTTATTGTTACCACTGCTGCTTTTCCTCATGATTTATCTTCCATGACTTCTTCCCCAGTCTTTTTCTATTTCTCCCTTTATAAGCTTGGTGTTTGCTTAAGATTTTAGGTTCTTGAGTTCATGACGTTGAATTAACACCAGGTGGGTTGACTCAGCCATGTCATTGAGGTCAGCAAAATGAGCACCAGCTTGCTGGTAACGGGGCACTGCATCAGCGGCACAGCCGTGCCCCCAGAAAATGATGCACTGGCTGCATAGTGCATAGGAATATTTAAATAAATAAATACTCTTTTATTAGGTCATTTCCAATGACCTAATAATATTGGTGAGAAAGGGTAATATGGGTCCGTCCGTTCACAATGAAGTTGAAGCGGGAGATCTGGTCATTAGTGATCCTGATAGAGGTCGATGAGACATACACGATGGTAAGACTTTCAAGGTCACCCAAGATCAAGGGTCACGAGGCCTTTGAAGTTGCGAAAATGACGATTTTCAAATTCTATCTCCTCCTACATTTCTCAAGCAATCTTGAATTTGATTGTGGCAAATGAATCTATGGGACAATATCTAAATTTGGTTGGGCTGGATTTTCGATATTCGCTTTCGTTTTCATGTCACCTGACTTCAAAGTTGGCAAAAAATGCGAAAATGACGATTTTCAAAATCTATCTCCTCCTACATTTCTCAAGCAATCTTGAATTTGATTATGGTATATGAATCTATGGGACAATATCTAAATTTGGTCAGGACGGATTTTCGATATTCGCTTTCGTTTTCGCATCACGTGACTTCAAAGTTTGCAAAAACTGCCCTACCGTCAGGAGGCTATATATTTTCTCGCAGAGATGACCGTCACTCCCGAACGAGGGTAATTTGTATGTAGTTCTTTTGGCGGTGTAACAGTACTTACTGTAATGTTGGTAGTGTGATCAACCTTGAGTTGTTTTTTTTAATTATTATTATTTTTTTTATTTCAATCCCCCTCCCCCCCCCCCCCCCCCTCATCGCTTGGTGACTAATGGCTTGTTTGCACTGCCAAAGTATTGCATTCCAAGGTTAACTGTCTGTACCCTCTGAATGCCTGACTTGTGATCCTTGGAGCCCAGATACTCCAATTTCTGTATGCTTCGTGTGTTTGCTCCCTGCGTAGTCACACCCTTGTTTCACATAAGAGTACAGTAATGTCTTAAAATTCCTTGGTCCTGCACATCATTGTTCGTATGCGGCACATGGCTGCGCGCTAGCGTCAGTTCTTTCAGGGGTGTGGTGGTACTGTTGATGTGCTCCCTGTAAGTGAGCAATAATTTGTATTTTGGTCAAGGTGCCAGCAGAAGCTTACCTCTTTTTGTGAACGACACCATGGTATCTTTAATGCACACCAACTAGCACTGAAAGATGGGACACCCAGTTCAACGTCCATCCGAAGAACTGCACACATTGATGAATTGCCCTACATACAAAACATCAGGATGCTAGTTTATAGTCAGGTCAAGGTTCAAACCCAAGCTAGGCAGCTTAGAGGTGAGTGTATATACCCAGGGGTGCCAAGAGGGGTGTGAGCAGGCCGGGTAACAACCCCGGGGCCCGGACCTAATAGGGGCCTGTAATTATTCCTTCAATTTTCTTTTTGTTTCATATAATGATTGTTTGTGATTACAAAACA
>CM068963.1:42503200-42516621 GCA_035128595.1 Eptatretus atami | reverse complement strand
CAGGTTAAAGTGCTCACCTATTGCTTGTAGACCATCAGTATGAGTTAGTCATTCAAATTGAATTGGAGATTGTTGTCTGTTTGTACTTTTAAGACTGACTGAATATGGTTTGCAGGTAAATGAAGGAAGTAGTGCTATTCAAAAACAAATAAAAACACTCAAAGTTGATAGTATAGGCCCATGTTCATTTTCTCTCTGCTTCCATCTCACTTTCAGGATTCTTGCTTCATCTTTTCGAGGTCGATATGGCGATATCAGTTACTACGTGCATGTTGAGCTGCAGTGCCAAGGACGTCGCATGTACCGTGTGCAACGGCAATTTTTTGTTGTACAGCATGTAGATTTGAGCACACCTGGATTGCAGGTTAGTATTTCATTGTGATAAGTAAAATAATGTTGGGGTGTTTTGATTGTTGGACTACCTGGGTAGAAATGTAGGCAACGTATTGATACTCGTGTGTGCAAAAATTATGCCAATTTTCAGATTATTTTTCCTCAAGGTTGGGCTCTCAAAATCAATGCAAACCCAACTAAATCTTAGTGGGGTGTGCTGCACCTGACGGAGGCATTTTGAAGTACATTTCCACATAGGTTTCCTGATTTGGGAAAGGAGGTTGACGAGACTTAGCTGATCATTAATTGGAATCTGAAATTAAATTGATTATAGCATGGTTGAGCAGATTTGGACCGATTAGGGAATGTCATATGTAAGGCTCAATGCTCAGTTTCCAGGGACAACCAAAATTTAGCATCGGGCAACCAAACTACTGACTGTTTCCCGGGTCGGGCAAGTTCATTGTTGTGCCTTGAACATTCATAATGACCCTGTGATGTACAATATGACCTCCTGAATCGATAATAAAAGCTAACTCGTGTGGTTGTTACGCATGATTTTATGTGCTCGTGCTTGCCAAGGTAATCTGGAAGGTGCAATGTGTTTGTTGTAATTGTGTATATCCACCGGTCACATTCGCGTCCATGTGCCTTTGAAGATGCTCGAGTCTGCGATTATGAATGACCCATCGATAAACTGTGTATTCGACCTGAACGAATGTGTGCTTTGCTTGACACTCATGTGGTCACCTGCACACCAATACAAGTTACGATTGCTGAGTAAAATACTCATTGTTTGAAAGTGATTGTGCCAATTGACAAGAATTGTTATGATAGTTTAAATCTATGTATGACCCAATTGTTTTCAAGTTTGTGTGGAGCAATTGCATGTGATTCCAATCAGGTTGGTAAGGTCCACTTGGAGAATAAACTTATTATTATTTTTTTTTTACTATCAACTTGAAATGGAAAGCAATTTCAGAATTGGGCTGTTTGTTGACCATCATGCAATTTGATAGGACCTTCACCTGAATTTGATGTTCGATTATTTGTGATTTTGGTATTTTTTTTGTTATTAATGAAAAGCGGTTATATTTGATACTGAGTTAAAAAAATTTTTTTAATGCAAGTTAATTTTTTTCAGTCATCAGTGGCAGCTACTGGTGAGAAGACTGTGGGCATCTGGAAAATGTCTGGACCTGTTTCTCTAAGTGCGAAGATAAACCGAAGAGGATATTGTCCTGGTACGTGGCGTTTTGTGGTTGAACTCCTAAAAAGTGTCGTTTTCCTTTTTGTCCTTTATTGATTTATTTCCAACTAAAGGTAAACAAATTTTAATTGGAGACCAGTTAAGATGTGGTGGGATTGACTTCAGGCAATGGACATGTTAAGATGTTTGAGTGTTATTGAAATGGCCACATGTATGCTGTGCAGTAATTGTGGATTGGTACCGAATGTCATACCAATTTATGGATGCTGTATTTTCCACATGTGAAAATGCTATGAAATAAAAGATGGGAGGAACCCTTTTGGGTTAGAACTGCACTCGGTAGAGTGCATACCTCTGCAAGGCTGAACAGTTTACATTTTGTCAGATCTGAATCAGGTCCTTAACCAAAATCGAATTGGCCCTGTTTTTTCCACTTACCCAACTCATCCACCAAGTTTTGTCATAACTCGTCCACAACTGTTTGAGATGTCGTTATATACATGCATGTCGTTTTTGGCCCCATCTCTTAATGGTGAAGAATCACTGAAAATAATAAATAAATTCTCGTATCTGAATCCAGATTGTCCCCAACATTGATTCAATTGGTCCTTGTCACACACCCAACCTTTCCACCAAGTTTTGTCAGAATCCATCCACAAGTTTTTGAGATATCCTACTCACAGACGGGTGAAAATATAACCTCTGTCCACCTTCAGTGACGGAGGTAAAAATTCCTCTCCAGCAACATGACTCCCATTAAAACAAATGTATCTATCGCCTTTGAGCTTTCACATATACACTTCTTGGAAATACCACATCCTGCCACCTCAACCCCTCCTGAAAATATTTTGTGGGCAGTTGAATTGCTGTATATACCTGAGGACTGTTAGAAATGGTAGAATTTTAAAAGAGATCTGAGCACTATTTGGCTATATGCTTTATCAATCAAATGATTTTGTACCAGAAAACCAGGGCAAGCTGGAGTTGAGATGCAATTTTTGACCTCATGCCTGGGAGAGCATAATACCACATATGATGTACTGAATGTTTTTACAAAAGTTGTAAGAACAATGTGAGCTTTGTTCATTTAAATTAAAAAAAATTACTATGTTGCATAACCAGTGTAGATAAGGCTTGAGTTGAGGTGACTTTTCCACACTGCAGTTTTCACTTCTCCTTTCTTTTATTATTATTATTTTTTTTTCTTGTGTATTTGTGAAACTGGTGTGAGAAGTCCACTCTTCTTACAACTTAATTTGGAGTTCAGTGGTGTCTTTTCTTCTTTCTTTCTTTTTTTCTCCCCCTTCCCAATGGTATGCTCCTGAGAATGCAAGACGAAGGACTTACCACTTCTCGACTCAATTCAAATTCTACATTCACTGCCCCATCCCAATATAATTTGGTTGTGTTTGTCCATGTAGTTCAATATTAAAGGGGAACCCGAAGGCTCAGACCACCTCAATGCTAATCTATGCCTTAATACCCTATAAAATAGATATGATGTATCTTTTTCTGATTTGCTGTGTCCATCCATACTGGTGCCATGTTTTTGCTGGAGTAATATAACTGATTTATCAATAAACACAAAATCCCTTATAAACCATCAATCTAATGGAAAAACAAAACGTACCAATCTGTAGTCGGCGTGTGACCAGCGTTTTCATTTTCACTGACACTTCGATGGTCGCCATCTTCATCTGAATCGCTCTCATTAGGCTCAAAACTATACTGCTCCATAATTCCCCCGAAAGCGCTTCCATCACTATTTTTGTCTGCAGTAGTTTCTTTAAAATCCTAATCGGCTTAAATATGCTGAGAACCTTCAGTTGCTAATGACTGTGGAATCGGTATCAGAATCCGAGCTCAAAATGCACTGTTTCTCTATGTAAATTGCTGTTTGGATCAAGATGGGCTTCTAGGTGTGACGTCACTGGCAAAAATCGAAAATCGATGCTCAACGGCCTTTCAGCACCTTGTGAATGGCAAAAATATTTTTAATTTTCCAACCCCCCCTTCAAAGTAGACTGTGATTAATGGTTTTCAGGAAGAAAAAAAAAATTGTTTGGGCTCTCCTTTAAGGAAGAGAAGTAAAATGATGGTGAGGGAGCAATTCAGCAAACTCTTGTTTACCACTTGACATCATTCCATAAGAGGTGTAAATGCCATCGGGACTGAACACAATTGCCATCATGTTGCATAGCTGCATTCTGCAATGACGTCACCTTGTGAGTCAAGTGTTTTTGAGTTGGAAAAATATCACTCGGAGAAATGTTTTTGTTTTTTTTCTTACAAAGTGGAATAAAAAAAATCCCCATTATTTAAAGAAACTGGAATAAAGGTCAAAATATTTAATTTTGATCTTTATCTGCAGCCATTCTTCCAAGAACATCACTTTGTCACATGTGCCATTCACCACTAGGTACGAGTGCATCTGCATGCCACCCGCAGCAATTGGCATTCTCCAATTGGTGTTCTGTTGATTTGCTACAGATAATTAATCGATAACCTCCTTCCTTTGTTTTGTCAAGTTCCATTATTTCGTCACAGCATGTTCTGCACTCTGTACCATTTCCTTTGATATTTTGTAAGTGGGATCTTTTGATTCTCGAGATTTTATCACAGGTGATGCTGTCACCTTTCTTACTCGGTCTGGCTTCTAATTTTATTGAAATATGAAAAGAATCTTAAATTTGTCAGTTTCTTGATTAATTCCTATATTTTAAGTAAGCTGTGTTCTAATATTGTGTAGCATTATTTTAATATAATTTAAGTACAAGTTGCATTCCTTTTATTTATTTTTGGGTCATCCAAGATGTACAGAGCTCTTTGTATAATCATGCATTTATCTCACCTGATGAAATACCCTTTTTTTCTTTTCTTTTTTTTTTAATAGGAGAGATGTTGCGCATCCATGCAGAAGTCGAAAACTGTTCCTCACGTCTCGTCGTACCTCAAACTTCCCTGTGCCAGAAACAGACGTTCCTGGCACATGGTCGCACACTCACGTACACGCATGCCGTTGCTGCAGTGCGTGGAGAGTCTATACCATCAGGAAAAAGGGAGTACTGGGATGGGCAGCCATTGCCAATCCCCAATGTCACACCATCTGTGCTTGACTGCAACATCATCCGTGTTGAGTACTTTCTGAAGGTGATTGAATCGCAGCACATAATCGTTTGATTTAGATTTCTATTGTTTTCTCAGATAGGGATAGCCTTTTATAGTACATGCAATACAGTGCTGTATGTGTGATCCTCATGCTGTCTACTTGATGTTGAAGGTATGCGTTACCCTTCACAGGTGTCGGTGAATATCCCTGGCTCTACAAAGTTGAGTGTAAAGCTGCCACTGGTACTGGGAACAATTCCATCACAACCCTGCAGGAGTCGCACCTCCAGCTTCACCAGCCAGAGTAGCATAGCTCTCTTGCAGCCTTTGTGGACCACTATAAACCTTGCTCTACACCTGCGGAGCCTTTTACCTGAGCCATTAGAAGGTATGCATTATAAACTAGAAAGCTTTTCACAATGCAAAGGCTGTCTGCATCCGCTTTGTACTTAAACTAAATTTTGCGAAAACAGCCAAAAGCAAATTGTACATTTTATCAATTTATGTTCTCCATATTCACATCATAAAGGTTAGTTGAAAAATTTATGGCAATATAGTCATGACCTTAACATCCACATCCACACACCATTGCAAAACATCTCCAGTGTGAGAGATGGGCTAGTTGTACTATTATAGATTACTGTGCACTGAAAAGCTGAGATTTGCTCAACAAGGCGGCTTGTTTTCATGTTGCACCTGCACTATTTTTGAATTTTCACAGGCATCCATTTCACATTTCTGAATGACGTTTCATACCTATTTGGAACAAGTTCTGGAATGCATAATTTATTGCCTTCTTTGAGACACTGCATTATGAATGAATGAGCGATTTTCCTCGCAGAACCTCCGTCATATAGTGAGGTCGTGACTGAGGAGCAAAGAAGGATATACCTTCACGGAGTGGAGTTGCAAGAAGATGCCAACATTCCTTGCCTGTCTTGCCCACAGGAGTTTCTCCTGCAGCCGCCTCCTCTCTATTCCGAAGTACGATGCGCACAAGTCATATTGCATGATTAACAAGGGTGTTTTGTGCACAGGTAATTTTAGATTGTGCTTTTGCAATGTCTTAGTTTTTTTTTGTTTGAACTTAACCCTTGATTGAAGATAAATTTATGGCACACAAAGATGACTTTTTTTTCTTTTCTTTTTTTTACGTGGTGGTTAATCAACTTTCGTGAACAGATTTCACAGTGAATAATCAATAAAATCATAAAACGTATTTCCTCATTCTGTGGCCAGATAACATAACCAATAATTGTTATATGAGGCAAAGTACAAAAACTGGATTGCCACATTGCTCTTTTTGGAGAAGTGGCAATAATTTGTAATTTGTTCAGGGTGTGGGCTACGGCTCCCCTAGTCTTCATCAAAATATGCTGTGGGATGTTTAGCATCCCCTGGCTAATGCTGGCAGACAGTTACTCACTTGATGTCCATCAGGTGAATGGCACATTTTAAGATGCAACATTACCTAAGAAGCACCAATCTGACTTCATATTGTGGGTGGCGAGTCAAACCGACAAGATAGCTCAAAGGTACGTGTGCTCACTACCTCTGACAACCTGATTCGTGTGGCCAGGCAGTCTGCCAAGTGCAGTTGCACAAATTTCAAAACACGTTATACCAAATTTTCTGTTTTATCGTAACTAATCAGTCACAATGACTTTGCAGCTAATCAGATGCAAAGTGCATTTCGCTGCAGTAATATCTTTTTTTTAAAATAATGATTTGTGGAGATACACGAAAGTGAAATTTTACCAAAAACATATTGTTGCTATCCGTTGCTTCGGGAAGAATTTTAACATAAAATTTTGAACGACATCTTGGAATGTGATTAGTATCGTCTATCTTGATGATGTAACCTCAATGTTTACATCTCAACACAGCACAGTCATAGGGTGAGTAAGGTGTACTGCTACTCTGCTGAGTTGTTTTCAGAGCTTATTTTTCTTTTCTTGTCACTGATTGATTTTGGCTGCGAAGGAAGGCTTGAATATAAGCACACTTGCACTTGTGCTGTTTAGCCTGGTTTTGAATCTCAATCCCGATTTTAATGTCACCCTGGTGTTTCACATGCGCAGTCACGCATCAACGTGTGCTGTTCCTCGGATGGCCATAAACTGGGCATTGTCTGCCGGCATTAGTTTGTGGATGTCTTTTTGGTAAGAGCAGGCAAGTTATTGCTGGCACCATGAACAAATTGCAAATTCCTGCCTAAGGTGCAGGTAGCAAATGGTCTGGTCTTCTTGGACATCCCTTGATACCAGGTTGATTTCTCAGTATGTGGTTGTCTGGATAGCAGCTCTTGTACTTTAAATTAATTTTCATGCAGTTGGTTCGCATGTTACATGAACGGCTGGTGTACCGTGATTGATTATTAACCTCCGCCATCGAAGATGGATGGAGGTTACTGTTTTCACCCCTTTCTGTTTGTGAACAGTATTACGGAAAAAACTCTTCGACGAAACTTGGTGGGGGGTTAGGTCTGGTCCAAGGATCATGCCATTAGATTTTGGACTTGGTCCAAAATCCAATATGGCCGCTATGGTGGCCAATTTGAAAAAATATTTGAATTTTTTTTTTTTGCATTTCTACATGTTTTAAGTGATTTCCACCCCCCCCCCCAAAAAAAAAAATTTAGAGAAAAAAAAAATTTTGCAAATTTTTTTCAACAAAATTTCGATTTTTTTTTTTTGCATTTCTACATGTTACAAGTGATTTCCAACAAAAAAACATGCCAAAATTATAATTGCGGCTGATTTTGGAACTTCAGGTGGATATACCCACGTAAAATCAATTTGTCTCAAGGAATCTGGTTATGACTAATGAATTGAGTATGTAAAAGGGAAAGTTGCAAACTATAACTCTGTGAGCACTGTTGACGTCAAATTGAATGAATAGGATATCAGGTTCACTTGAGTGACCTCGCAGTATTGGCGGCGGAGGTTTTGCACTCTACCGTGTGCTCCCCTCTAGTTTTAAAGATTTGCTTACCCCAAGTAAACTACATATTTTGTGCACAAAACTTTGCTAATGCATGAAAATTGTATGTTGAAACATTCACGCAACATTGAATATTACATACGATTGATACCATGAATGAGTGATTTGTTTTCAAGAAGATGGCAACAAGAATAATGATAGCAAAACAGCAAATGCAACAAATGTGCCTCTTCATCCGTTGTGTTAGACTTCAAACAATTTCCTGCCAATTCCACTCCCAACTCCCCAATGTCACCATGCCTTCATCCTCTCCTCGCATCATGTGTGAATGTATGTAATTACCAAATTATTTAATTGGACAATTAATCAGATTTGGGAATTTAAGTTCAGTTGATGATCAATCAGAGAAGGATACTTTATTTTTTATGGGATGGCAAAATGAAAACTCACCTTGTCTTTTGGGAGTGGAGTGCATTCTCTCTTTTAAAAAAAAAATATTATTTTTTTTAATAATAATAATAATAACTTGTTTTCCTGTTGAGCATTTCACTTCTTTGATCCATCACATGAATTTCAATTCCCAACAGCCTCAAATTATACAGGATTATGTAATTGCAACCGACATAAAAATGGTTGGCATACTCGTAGATGTTTGGAATGAACTTGTCTGGAAAATTTCATAAAAACAATCTGAATTATCTCTTGGTTAGAGGGTAAACGAATGCATTAGTCTTATCTGAAAAATGGAGCTATTCATGCTACTCATCTTCCCACCCTGTCACCAAGGGATTAATAAAATGTAATTAAAATCAACAATAATAGAGTATTTGGATTGAATTGCTTTGAAATTTTCCTGAAGAATTTCTAATTGTTATATACTGTGTAGTTGCTGCAAAAGGAATATTAACATTTTTGTTTGAAGAGCAAGTGTTCGGAAGGCAATGTAGTTGGTTACCTGTGCTGCAAGTTGCAGCCTTGTGTAAATCATATTTGTCACTGGCACCTTGAACTTTATTGAAAGACTGATGAATGGTTTGTCCGTGTTCTAAAATACACTGTTCGGCGCATGGCTTGGTGAAATGTGCCCCATTGACTGTCAACCTTTTTCCACTGGCAGGTTAATCTAAACCCCGGGACACCTGTTTCGAACATCTAATGATGCTCATTCTGACAGAAGATGTTTGGAAAACCCATCACAGCGTTTGAGGATCATGTTAAAAGGATTGTTCAGTGGCCGGTTGAGCATGTGAACTTTAATGCACAAAAACATGTTGAGGAGGACAATGCTTGAGTACTCGTTGCATACCTGATTTAAAGTAGTTGCAAGGCATTCCAAGGACAGTCATTACTTGCATTGACAGATTTATGCTTCTGCCCAGTGGCATACCAAGTGGGCATCATTCCTGTTGAGGCTCCTATTTAAGATTATTCGGATTTGTGTCGTCAATGCCAAAGACTTTCTGAATTACAATATTTAAGTGGTGAAAGGAGATATTGGTACATAAAATTACTGCACTGTGAAATCACGTTTTATTTTTATATTTTATTATTTTCTCGGTGATTCCATCATAAAGGCACAAATTGAGGAAGAGCTAAATGTTAAAGATTGGCAACATTACTAGTGAGTTTTGTTTTAAAATGTCCATTGGGCATTTGATACCAATTTTTAATTGTTTATACTCAGGAAAATCTCAAATATGGCTTGTACAAGTAATGCCAGGTGAATGTACAGTTCATTGTTCCTTCAATGTCATTAAGGTTTGTTTTTTTTTTAAAAAATACATCTGTTTGTTATTTGTTTTTCTTATTTCTAAATACAGAATTTGTATTTTATTTGTCATTAAAAGCTTTCATATTGTCATTTCCCATTTTCTGATGTTGACAAAGGCTGAGTTTCACAGTTTGTTGTGTTCATGATTACAACAAACTCAAACATATGGATGTGAAAAAGGAAGTGTCTGCATAGTTACACATCAGAAAGATTTTGGTGAGCATGCAGATATACGAGTTCATAGAACGCTTAACCTATGCAGGTTCAGTAATGGTTTATTTAAAAAAAAAAATTTTTTAAAGGTCTTGTTAAAAAAAAAAAAAAACATTCCATACATTTAGTTCCATTGAAGGTGTCTTTTATACCGCCTTATTTAACATGACAAAGTACTGCTAAACGGAAGTGTTTTTGAAAGTGTCAAAAAGGCGATTTGTGGTCTACAGTGTTAAAATATATAATTCTATAAAGTAAAAGTTTAAACTAGGTGGATGAATTGGTAAAGTGACATGAACAAGCTGATTCGATTTTAGGTCACGTCCAGAGCCGACCTATCAGTGGGATAACAAACTGTTCAGCTTAGCGGAGATATGCTCTCTAGCTGGTGCCGTTCTAGTAATTCCTGCTTTCTTTCTCATGGTTTTGCAAATTGATTTGATGCAACGTTGATGGGCCAATAAGGTTGGCGACCACCGATAGAACGCTGAACCAACATCACCTCTTCGCTCGTATAATAGCCGCATCAATTCAATGTTGAATCTACGATTGTCTCTAATGAAGGGGAAACTCGTACATTCAATTACAAATTATGCTATCTGGAATGTATCTGTGTTAAAGGGGAGAGAGAGTTAAATAAGCCAATTTTTACATCCTGTATCTTGAGTCGAAGGAGGGTGGATAGATAAAGTGAACAGGTGTGCTTTTGTAATAAAACATTCACAAAACTACTTTTTTGGGGGATGGTGGCCCACCAAAAAAGGTTGTCAAATGATCATCATTCCAACAATGGAAAGATGGTCTCAGGTAAGTTAAACCATGACCTATTTCTCTTTGGAAGAAATTGAAATAAGAAATAATGAGAATCATTTGTTTGTGGGGAACGTATGAATGTGATTTGAAAGCAAGCTCCCAGTGTTACTGTGGCGATAATCCATGGAATTGATCAGCTAATTATTTCATGTGTTTGACAAGGTCATGTTCTATTTGTTCAATGATTACCTTTTTTGAAGATGCCAAGTTTTCATAACCAAACAGCATGTCTCCATGAGATTCATGGGTCTGAGTGCATTTTATAATAATTCATCAGAAGCAACTAATCTTATAGATGTCCCTTGTCGAAGCTCTGTGGAGCACATCTTTTGATGCTCCACAGTTTGTTTTCCTATTCTATTATCTAGGCATTCTGTTGCCTGTGGAAAATGAGATCGCATTTAAAGATATAATTTCCTTATTTTGAGAAATGCTAGGCCTCTTCATTTGAAACTAATTATGTAAAGGTCAGCTGGAGAAAAAGGTAATTGGAAAATTAAAATTGGGAGCGAGATGACAACCTACACGTGGTGCTCCTGTAAAATGATATTCGACAGTGTTGTACTCTGAAGATGTCAGGCCGAATGTCAACTGGCCAATACCACTGATGCACTCGGAGCAAACCCCAGCAATAGGGCCTGGGGTTGCGTAGCACTAAAAACAGCCCTTTTCTGAGCCAATAGCCGTGGACCAAAACAAAACCAGTGGATCCCTCACCCCGCATCATCCAACTCGATTTTGAAGGGCTGACATTTCCTAAGTGTGAGATCCTTGCCAAGATCCTGAAGGATTACAACATCGATGTAGCCATACTCAGAGAGGACGACAAAAAGGCTGCACTGAGCGAGTCATTCATGATGAGCATGATCCTGACTGCATGAAAAGTTCCAAAGTGTGGAGGAAGATGGAGAATGTCCTGAAATGTTACAAGGAGGTCTACAAACAGAAAATGAAGGCAGCCACTCAAGTCTCCATTATGAAGTTCTTCAAAAAAAAATCCCAAATGAATCGGCCTCCATTTCATCTTATGAGCTTTCAAGCTCAACTGGACAGCCTGCCACAAGCAATATATACTGTGTATCCAACCTCAATCATGATAACACTAATTAAAAAGTAATTAATTTTAATGTTTTTATTTATGTTTTACGCATAGTTTACTGATTTTAAAATAAATTTTTTTTTTTGCCCCTCCTTGTCTCCCTACCTCCACCCCCCTCTTCTTCCTCTCCCCCCCCCCCCCCCCCCACCACCTTAACTGGGTTGTATTTGTGAGTTCTTAAAGCTCACTTGGCTGCACCTGGATGGGATTGAGGGTAGAGTAGCAGTCGAAAGTGGAATCCTATCCAGGTTCCTCCTGATGACTTCATTTTTGCTTTTTGCTTGTTCAGGTTCATTTTGATGACATCAATACAGTAGATATTTTATTTGGTCTTCCATTTGATTTGAATTTAATTTTTTGTAATTATAAATTTGCCACCAGAAGAGTTGGCTTGCATGAAGTGTGTGCAGGGTAAGTATTCCATGAATACCATCCATTTTTAGAGGGGCTTTTGGTAATCGTCAAGCTGGAAATAGTCTTCAGGAAATAGAGTGTGTTCATAGAAAGGTGCTTTTTTTTATTGCAAGTGCATGCAACGGTCTTGCCTGCGAAACACTGGGGGTGTGTTCAATTGCAAGCAATTCTGTGAACAAGTAGTTTGCTATCCCTTTCCAAGCCAGTCCTTCTGTAGCAACTGCTTTGCAAGCCACTCAGCAGCGAAGCAAGCAATTTAAGAGAGGTGCTTCGTTATGTTGTACAAGGAAACTAGACAGTTTGAGGCCATTCAGCCCATGATGCCTGCACCACATCAACACAAGATCAAAAGAAGGAAATACTTTTTTTTTTTTAATTTAAATGAAGGGTTTTGTATTTTTTTCCCAAGAGGAGGGGGGCACAGGCTTGGTTAAAAAAACAACAACACATCAACCACACAACATCCCTTGATGAGACCTCCCACCAACAGCACTTTGTACACATGCTCAAACTACCTAAAAGTCCTGCCAACATCCCTCTACCCCTCTTTCTCCATAACTTCCAGGTACCTATCTAATTTAAACGTATCTCCTGTTTCTGCTGCCACTACCTTTCCAGGGAGACCATTCCATGCATTAACTACTCTCTGAGTGAAAGTCCCCTGCCTTGCTACCGTCTTAACTTTCCTCTTCTTTACTCTCAGGCTATGGCCCCTGGTCCTATAACTGTCTACTCTGCTGAATAATTCATCTGCATTTATTTTCTCTATACCTTTCATTGTCTTAAACATCTCGATCATATCTCCTTTCTAGTGAATAAAGCCCCGTCTCCTTCAGCCGCTCCTCATACCTGAGTCGAGCTCGGCCCGGAATCAATCCAGTAGCCCTGCACTGAACCCTCTCTGGCATATATGTCCTTCCTGAGTTGTGGTGACCAAAACTGCACACAATTCTAGATGTGGCCCTCACTAAATTCCTGTACAATGTTAACACCACCTCTTAATTTATAAATGACCCCCCTCTGAATACAGCCTAAAACCTTATTTGCTTCACCGACGGCTGCCTGGCATTGTGCTGCCTGCTTACCTCCCATATCTATTACCACCCCCAGATCATTCTCCGTGTGACACGCTCCAAAATTACCCCTTGCATCAGTGTAATCTCTATTTTCATTATTCTAATCATCCTTAACACCTGCACTCAGGTTAAATTCCATCTGCCAATCTTTTGTCCAATCTATGCAAGTGTCAATACTTTCCTGAATCTGATCACCATCCCCTCTGCTATCTACCTAACCTCCAAGCTTTGTGTCATCTGCAAATTTGGAAAGCTTACTCTTTATCCCATTATCCAAATCATTGATATAAATAATGAATAGTAATGGTCTGAGTACTGATCCCTGAGGTACCCCACTACTTACATACTACCAGCAAGACATCCTCCCACACACAGCCACTCTTTGCTTCCTATCACCAAGCAGGGCCAGATTTAGGCATGGGCAAGCTGGGCAGTTGCCCA
>CM068963.1:42491052-42503190 GCA_035128595.1 Eptatretus atami | reverse complement strand
CAACCAGGGGGCCTCCACATATTTCATGAAAAAAAAAATTGTTAGGAAAAATGTATTTGTGAGTGTCTGAATGGTAGTTGGTAGTTAGTGGAACAGATATAAGATATTAATCTTATCTCATTCTCCATTTTATATGGAAGTCAGTTGACTTCTATGGAAGTATGGGACTTTGCACGTCTCTTTACTATTATTATCCAAAATTTTCGGGTTACATTTATGGTCCTTGCATTTTTAAGGTTACTTTAATAGTTAGCTTACGTTTTGGTTAACCTGGCTTTAGCCGTTTGCACTTTGCTCGACAAAACTGTTGAGGTATATTCAGCTCACATCATGGCGAGAAATAGTGGACACGATGCGCGTCACGCGTGCTCACTTATATCTTATGTGAGACTGAGATTAATAGATTTACATCGGAACATTCAAATTGTCTTCGTAGCATCATCAATTTTGACGTAAACAAGTCGTGTTGTCATCATGATGTTTATAGATGTACATTTTTATTCAGATTCTTTGTTTCTTGAAAAATATACTTTATGGATGACTGTAAATATGTCTTGTCACCTTTTTAGTATTCTAAGGTAGGGTGGGTCTCCATTACTGAAGGCTGCCCAGGGGCCACCACATGTCTAAATCTAGCCCTGTCACCAAGCCAGTTTTCAATCCAATTAGTGACCTGACAGCCACTCCACAAGCCATCACTTTGGCTAACAAAACTGATCCAACTGGTCCATCACTTGTTGAAAATCCAAACTGGTCCAACACGTGGAACATGTCTTTCACTCCTGACAAATCTCACACTCTCATTATGTCTCTCCAAAAGGACAATTTTGAACCCCCCCCATCAACTTTCTCAACAATCCTCTGAAAAGTCCTTTCATTCAAGCCTAAAACCTGCTCCTAGGCTCTTGCTCACCCTCTCTCTGTTCTATTCACCATCTCATTTGCTCAAGGTCATCTGCCATCTGCTTGGAAATCAGCAAACATTACTGTCCTGCATAAAAAAGGTGCAAAAACAAATCCCTGCAACTATAGACCAATCAGCCTCTCCCAATCATCAGCACGGTTATGGAATCCATCATCGCTTCAGACATTAAATCCTTGCTCTTCTCCAATGGCTTGATTTCCAATCATCAATTTGGTTTCAGACCAGGTCACTCTATCTTGGATATGCTGCTTCTGCTCTCTCAACAATGGATGGAGGTTCTCAATGCCAGATATGAAATCAGAGCCATATCCCGAGACGTATCACATGCTTTTGACACGGTCTGGAACCCTGCCCTGCTCACCAAACTCTCATCCTATGGTATCCAAGGCCATCTCACTCATGGCTCGCAGACTTCCTCTCTGTCGCAGCCAACGTGTGGCCCCAAATGGAGTTCTCTCATCCCCTCCCTCTCCAGGCTGGAGTTCCTCAAGGCAGCATTCTGGGCCCTGTTATTTTTTTCTGGTTTTCATTAATAATCTCTCCGACTCTCGGGAAAATCCACTTTATCTCTTCGCTGATGACTCCACCCTCTGCCGGCCCATGTGTCATCCCTCAGCCCAGCAAGCAGCAGCTTCTTCACTCTCTGCAGATCTGGATAAAATCACAAACTGGTCCAACACGTGGAAGATGTCTTACAATTCTGACAAATCTCACACTCACAATGCCTCTCCGAAAGGACCATTTGGAAGCCCCCCCCCCCATCTAATTTCTCAACAATCTTCTGGAAGAAGTCCTTTCCAGATTCTCGGTCCCACTATCTGCCATGCAAAGTCCTTCCGTGGCACACCTGAGCTCCTGACCACGTACAAAGCTTTCGTCCGCAGCCTGATGGAGTACTGCTTTACCCTCTGTGCTGGTGCTCCTGCCTCTCACCTTTCATGGCTTCACACTGGAATCCAAGGCATTTGGGATCATTAGTATTTCCCACGGAGAGGCTGAGCCTTTGGGCCTCTCACTCTCTCTCTCTCTCACCACAGGCAGGTTGGTCGTCTTTCTGTCTTCTACCGTCTTTCCTCTCGGCTCACCCCCTCCCCCTGCTCTGTCTGCAATATGCCCCCCTCCCATATTTCCTCAGGGCACTCAAGGTCCGCCAGCAACCCCTTCTGGTGAAACTGCTAAAATGATGAATCACTGCTCACCTTCACTCTTTCATTTCTTTTTTTCCTGCTTTGGAATAAACTCCCACTCTCTTTTCCATCCCATTCTTCCCTCTAGGTCTTCAAAACAGCTGTTCACCACCACCTCTTATCTTCCCCCATTCAAAACCACGATCTTTTCTACCCCCGTTAATCCATCCTTCAAATTCCCTGCCTTCCTTCCCGAAAGTTCTCTGTCGTGTAAGGTTCTGAATGTCCCTGTGGTGCCCCATGTTGTATACCCTGTGTACCCCCACCCCATCCCTCTCCCTTCCACAGATATCCTAATGTCTCTGTTCCCCACTGTTTTGTCCTTCCTCCTCCACCCCTCTTCTCTCCTGCCCCCCTTGTTGTGCGTTAGCTCTCTTATGACCCTCGACAATGTATACAAAAAACCCAACCTCCTACGTGGTACCTTTATATGAACCCATGCCCCCTCCCTTGGGGGGGGGGGGAACAATCCTGCACTATATCTAGCAAATCTTCATCTGCTTTGCCCTTTACCTGTTTCTGGACCCAATCTATCCCTGGCCTTCTTAAAGTCTCGATACACTATGTCCACTGCCATTCCTTGATAGAAATCTGAAAGATTTGTAAAACAGGAACTACCTTTGGTAAACCCTCCGACTACCTTTAATTGGTTTGTATTTATTTAAATGGTTCCTCATCTTGTCCTTAATGTCTCCAACACCTTCCCCACAACTGAAGTCAAACTAACAGGTCTATAGTATCCCAATTCTTCTCTGGATCCTTTCTTAAATAATGATATTATTTTTACTACTCTCCATTTCAAACTGTTCTGACTCCAGGGAACTATTGAAAATATCTGTTAACATGGCGCTTTCCTGATCAGCCACTTCCCTCAATACTCTCCATTGCATATTATATCTGGACCCGTAGCCTAATCTTCTCTTAGATTACCTCGCTGTTCCTTTACTTCCTCCACTCCAACCTGGATCTTCTGCAAAAGCCCTTTCTCACCTCCTCGATAGATACTCTCAGCTATGGGAAATTCTCCTGACTCTTCTTGTGTAAAAGTTGAAGCAAAATACCTGTTTAATAAGCCTGCCATCTCACTTTCCTCAATGGGCCCACACTGATCCTAATCTGTTCTTTTCCCCTGATATCCTTAAAGAAAGCCTTGCTATTATGTTTATTCTTAGCCATGTGCTTCTCATACTCTCTTTTTGCTTGCCGAGTTATTTTCTTAACTTGCCTCTGTTTACTCTGATAGTGATATAAGTCTAACTCCAGTCCTGGTATTTTAAACCTAATAAATACCTTCTGCTTCTCCTTTATAGCATTCCTTATCTCACTGCTCAACCACCCTGGCCTCTTTCTGTTTCAAGTTTTACACCTCATTGGAATGTACTTTCTCTGTACTCTACACATTTGGTCATTAAAGGTTTCCCATTTCTCTGATGCTGATTGTCATGTTGTTAGTTTCTTACAATCTACATCACCCAATTCTCTCCTCATACCTTCAAGGTTTGCCTTCCTGAAATCTAATAGCTTTACCCGACTAACCTGAATCCAACCCTTAACAGAATCTTTGCACACACAATGTTATGGTTACTTGCTCTGAAATGCTCCCCTACCTCCACCTGCTCCACCAGCTCCAACATATTGGGATCGTTACTTAAAAGGAGGTACAACACTGCACTCCCCCTCGTGGGCTTATCTCCAAAATGGGTTGAAAAGCAATCCTGGACTAAATCTAGGAAATCCTCATCTGCTCTGCCCTTTCCCTGTTCCTGGACCCAATCTATCCCTGGCAAGTTAAAATCCCCCATAATCAATACTCTTCCCAAACCACATGCCCTTTTGAATTCTTCATGTACTCCTCCTTTCTAATCTTCCTTCACACCCGGAGCCCTTTAAAAGCATCCTACCAGTATCTTACTGTTTTTGCAATCTCTAATCTCGACCCATACAGAATCCTCAACATTTATTCCTTCCTTGATGTCACCCCTTTCTCTTGATGCAATGTTGTCCTTTACCCAGATTGCTACTCCTCCTCGTCACACCGATACACCTTGTAGCCTTCTCATCCTGTCCTCCAGTTACTCTCCTCCTTAAACCATACCTCACTCACTGCAACTATAATGTACTCCTCGCTATCAACTTTGGCTTCAAGCTCTTCCATCTTATTATTTTAACTTCTGGCATTGGTATGGAATATATTTAACTTTTCCCTTCCTGAAATTCTATTTTCATGCCTGGCCTTACTCATCACAATTACATCATCCGTTCCTTTCTTATTACCTTTGCCACCCTCCACTGACCTAAAAAAGCCTGAATTCCTTCTTCATTTCCCACTGCAAACCTTTCTGCCCCCTTTCTATTTAACATAATGGCCACCATTCCGGAAACACTCTCTTTGTCCCCGATATGATTCCTACCGCTTCTTAAATGTAAAATCTTCCTCCCGACACCATTCTTCCAGCCATTGGTTGACATCAAACGCTCTGCTCATAATTTCTTTATCATGTCCTAATCTTGGGAGAATCTCAAAAAAACATGACCTCACAACCCTTGGCTTTCAGCCACTTACCCAATATCCTGTATCTATTTTTCAATACCTGAGTCAACTTCCCTCATTCATTTGCTCCTAGGTGTACCACAACCAACTTCTTCCTATCATGACCTGATACAATATCGTTTACCCTTCCTTTAATGTCCCGAACTCCTGCCCTTCAAAACTGCACAAAATTCTATGTCTTCGATCCTTCCTGCAGAATCTACGTATTTAATATTTCATCACCCAAAAAACTGTCTCCCACACCTCATTCCTATTGCTGCACCACCACCACTACCTACCTGCACCGCCACCACCACTGCCGGCCCCCACTGCACCACCACCACTGCGGCCCCCGCTGCACCAGCACCACCACTACCGGCCACCGCTGCCCGCACCACCGCCAGTCCCGCTGCACAGCCACCACCGCTGCACAGCCACCACCACCGGTCCCCACTGCACCGCCACCACTGACCCCCCTGCACACCACCACTTACCGCATGTTCCCGCTGCACCGTCACCACTTCCAAATCCTCAGCAACTTCACTCCACAACCGTAACCATTATCTACAAATTTCTCACATTCTGCTACTTGCTGCAAATTATCTATTCGTTCCTTCAACCCGGTAATAACTATCCTCAAGTGGACTATTTCCTCACACTTCCTACAACAGTAAGAACCCCTCTGCTTCCCCTATTGTTGATATGGGCCACATTGAGCAACTATCACATTTTATGAACTCCTCTTCCTTTCTCCTTCAGTCTCTTTATACCCTTTTTTTATCCCCATACTCCCAAGGCCTTAACTGACTTACTTAAACTTTAAACTTAACATGAAGCTTCCCCCTACTTCTTCAAATAAACTAACACAAATACCCTCTAAAACTGTTATAAACACAACTACAGCTTTATAAATAGTCCCACAGCCTCTGACACAAATCACTACAACAAAATATGCAAAACAACACCCAAAAAACACTTGTTTTGTTCGGGTCGACCTTACCCTCTTTCGAACTACAGGAAGTGACGTCCTCGCAGTTGTTCTTCGTCCTCTTGTGTTTATTGGCGTTATCAGAGCCGTGAGGCTCCATAAACGCCACACACTCAAACTCATCGGCTACAACCAAATACTAAAAAATGAAATTTAAAAATGCTAGGGATTTTATACTGTTCGCCCCATTTCCTTTATATATTTTAAGAGCAATTTGCAGAGTCGAGGGTGCTTCTGGCTCAATTGACAAAGTGTATCCGGTACACCCGACCAGGGGATCCCCAACCCTCAGACACTGTTGAAAAGACACGATCTGGATTCTCCATACTGAGGGCACTGAGTGAGAATGTGTTCCATGTCTTCAGGAACTTTACACTGCTCGCAGAACCCCATCGCGTGACACCATATCCCATGTAAATAGGGTTTAGAGTGCAGTGTCAAAGTCTGAGCCTGTTGAGGACTCCCTGGTCCCTTCGGCAGAACCGAGGAAACAAGACAGAGGATTTGACTGAAGGGTGTACCTTGAAGCACCATCTACCCTTGGTGGAGGTCACCCACTGAGATTGCCATTTTTTGTTAATGTAGACCCTAATTAAATTGGAGAGTTTTGATGGGCCCAGGGGGATTGGGGTGACGAGATCAAATCTTTGTGCCCGTTTGGCTGCCTGATCGCAGGCCTCATTGCCTCCTCTGCCCATGTGGGCAGGGATCCAGCACAGGTCAACGACCGTGCCCCTCCAAATGACCATGTTAAGAAGGTGAAGCACCTCAAGAACCAGGTCCTGCCTACATCCAGACTGTGGGAACTCCAACGCTTTCAGACCAGAGAGTGAATCGGAGAAAATAACTGCGCTCAGGGGATTAAAGTCAATTATCCATTCAAGGGCCAAGACGATAACTATGAATTCAGCTGAGAGTACTGAAAGATGGTCAGAAAGCTTAGCGGACTTGATCACCTTAACGTCTGGGATACAAAAAGCAGCCACTGTTCTAGCTAGTACTGGATCTTTGGAGCCATCTGTATAGACATGCAGTGATTGGCTCCAAACCGTGTTGATATATTTCACGGCCTGGTTACATGTTATGACCACATTGTCCCTATTGGTTTTCCCCCATAGACCCAGGTGGATGCGAGGCGTTTCTTGAGTCCAGTGGGGCCAAATTGCCACTTTGTTTGGGGGATTAGCCAGTAAAGAATCCAAACACATTTCTTTAGCTGCCCTCACCCACACAAGTCCGAAAAGAGGAGGGAGGGAGGATTTGCCGAGAGCTTGATACTCCCAACAGTCCAAGAACAGCGCTTTACCTGGGTGGTTGTCCCCGACAGAAATGCTCAGCCCAGTACCTCAAGTTGGACTCCTTCCCAATGGAGAGATAATGGCAACTCGCCAGCCTCTGCAAGCAGGGCACAGACTGGCATGCTTTTAAAAGCACCCAGACACAACCGTAGTGCTTTGGCTTGAATGGTTTCCAGCTTTTGGTGGTTGGTTTTGCACATGTCCCAAAAGGCCTGACAGCTGTAATCAAATTGGGAGTGGATGAGGGTTTTATACAGGAAAAGGAGACTTTCCTGATGAGCTCCCCAAGATGTACTGGCAAGGCTTCGAAGAAGGTTAAGGCCTTTGGCACATCTGGTGCCAAGTTTTTTTTAATATGGGTGCTCCAGGTTTGGCCCTTGTCGAAGGTAATTCCTAGAAAGGATACATCAGGGGAAGCTTTAATGGAAGTACCATCGATTGTTATTGATATGTCCTTGACCTTCCTTTTGCGGGAGAAAAAAAGTGAACTTGGACTTGGGTCCAGAAATCAAGAAGTTCCATTTTTAGGCCCACTGCTCAATCTTGGAGACCTCCCCCTGGAGTGTTTTGGCTGTAAACGGAGGGTTTCTGCTCCGGGTCCACAGCAACATCATCCGCAAATAGCGATATCCTGTTACGGGATACTAAAGAGGGGGCAGCATCATCCATCATGATATTATAAAGGATGGGACTAAGACAGCTACCCTGGGGCGTACCGTTTACCATGGGGAACATGGAAGACGGGGCTTGGCCAACTCTCACTTGGAAGGATCTATTGGAAAGGAAGTCACGAATCCACCAGAACATTCTGGCATTGATGCCTCGTCTGCGTATCTTGTACAGGAGGCCTCTTTCCAAACTGAGTTGCAGGCCTTGTGAATGTCAAGGAATACTCCTACTAGGAACTCACGATTGTTTAATGCTTGTCTGATGTCGTTGGTGAGCGAAGCAATGTGGTCGGTCAGTGGTGGAACGACCCTTTCTGAACCTACATCGATACCTGTACAGTAGGTTGTTCTTCTCCAAAAAGAAGACCAGGCATTCGTTGACCATCTTCTCCATTAATTTGCTGACCACTGAAATGAGAGCGATTGGTCAGTGGGAGCATGGGTTAGAGGGATCTTTCCTGGCTTTGTGAATAGGAATGACAACAGAGTGTTTCCAGTCATGGTGAAGCTTACCTAAAGACCAGGCCCTGTTAAAAAGTTCAAGGAACACACCCAGCACCTTATCATCCATCTGCTTGAACATACCGTTGGTTAAGTGGTCAGAACCAGGAGCTCTGCCCTTGGATCTTGAAATGGCCAGCTTCAGTTCCCAAAATGCAAAGTCCAGGTTGAGCGTGGAGCTTACTGGGCAGGTGTCATAGATGATGGCTTTGTGTTGATGGGTGAATTGATGTTTGTGAGCTATGAGCGTTGGGTTCATGTTGGTGTCTCCCATGGGATTGGAGAAGTGAGCTCACAAGGTAGAGGCCTTGTCACCGTTCAGAGTTGTATTGTTGCAGATGAGCACAGGGATAGTTCTCCCTCCATCTTTGCTGCCATTCATACATTTCACTCACCTAGAGACGGTATGAAGAGAGACACCTGGGTTGATGGATACACAAAAGGAATGCAATATTGGCTCGCTTTATGGCTCGCTGGGCTTGAGCTCTTCTCCTTTCGAACTACAAGACATTGTAAATCAACAGCGATTTCCTTACTCTTCTGAGAGCGGCCCTCCTCGCCCTTCTCACCAGTTTGCATTCATCATTCCACCAGTGAACCTGGATTTTCCGACCAGCTGAAATTTTGCAGAAGGGGATTGATTCCTAGGCAATGGTCTTTATGATATTGACTAAATTACTGTTAAAATGGTCAATGTCCTGAGTGGAATGCCCATTTGTCACTTCCTCAGAGCAGCGGCATGAAAAGCACACCCAGTTGGCCTTGGAAAAGTTCCACGACGGGGATCTGTCCAAAATCAACTGGGTCGCTCTCCAATTTGAGGCTGGTGATCACTGGAAAGTGATCACTCCTCAGACTGTCAGAGTGAACATACCATTCACATCTTGCCACTGCAGTGGAGACAAAGGTGAGGTCAAGAGGAGAAGATTGCCCAGTGGATGGATTAACAAAGGTCCCACTACCATCGTTAAAAAGCACCTGGTCAAATTCATTGATGATGCATTCGATGCATTCTCCATTTCTATCGGTGACATTAGAGCCCCAAAGAATATCGTGGCTGTTAAAGTCGCCACACCAAATGACGACCCCTTCACATTTCCTTAAGACCCCCTGGAGTGTGTTGAAGGTCAGGGGTAGGCACGGATTGTAGAGATTTACAATTGTGACACCATCTCTTTCGCTAGAGAGTTTGATGCTATTACATTCAAGTTGGGTGTCGCTGTCGATGTCTATGAAGGGAACACCAAGCTTGACAAACACCCCACACCCACCTTCATTCCCACTTGCTGTGTCCCTGCATATAAGGGTGTAGCCAAGGATCCTAAATTGGTTATGACATTTTAACCAGGTTTCTTGAAAACAGATTGTATCTGGTTTGGATGTGAGATCTCTGATGTATTTAATAAACTCCGGCCCATGAGCAGCTAAGCTTTTTGCATTCCATTGGATAATTTTCATTAATCATCAGGGGAATTCTGGGACTGTTTGGAGTCCACCCCTCTGCGTTTTTGGCTTGATTGGTTGAATATTTTATCAATCGTCTTGGAAGTAAACCCTTCCCAGCCCAAATGTTTGATGGCTGCAGCGGAAATAATTTTGATTTTCTCCCATCTGTTTTTTGCTTGAGCTGCACAATTTACTACTTTCGTGATAACACCAATGAACCCCATTTTTGTAATATTCATATCCGCGTCGGTGATTGCACTCTCAGTTTGGCATTCTGTATCTTTTATCTCAGGCTGAACTCCCACCGATTTAGTTAGTACGTAAACCAGGCCCTCAGTTTTGGTCTTGCTCCTAACCACGTTTACTGGGGTCTTCATTTTGGGGACCATCAGGATAGCCTCAGCATAAGATAGTTTTCCCCTGCGTCTTTAACTGTTGGATCTGGGCAGCTCTTTAGAATTAAGGGCATCCTCTGAAGGCATCCTACGGTCCCCACCACAATTAGCACAAGACATTTTTTTCACAAGTGCAGCTTCCGTATTCATGCTCTCCATTGCATTTGCTGCAGCGTTGTTTGCCCTTACAGGCTGGAGCAATATGACCGAACTTTTGGCACTTGTAACGTCTTAAGGGGGCTGGAATGTATTCACGTACAGAAAAGGCTTGATACCCTAAGAAAACATTTGAGGGAAGGACTGGGCTGCCAAAGGACAAAACCATCGCACCGAGGTGGTGCTGACTTTGACCCCATCCCTGACCGTGGTGAGTCGGCAGGCGTCAACAACTCCCACATCTGCAAAATGGCTCTTCATGTCATCAATTTCAATGGAGGGATCAATCCCGTAAATGACTCCTCGACCCTCCCTCAGAGACTTACGAATCTGACACAAGACCCGGACACCACCAAAATACGATGCTCTCAACACCGTCTCCCATTGAGTGATTGATTTGCACTCAATGAAAAGGTCGCCGGATCTGATCTTTTTGGCGCTGGACAAATCTCCAAATTCATTTTTAATCAGTGTAGCCATTTTAATTGGGTTGTCTTAAGGGTTTGAAGCCACCGGAGGCCGAAACTATGACCAATAGTTTGGCATGGTGCTCATCGGGGATAGAGAAGGCCTTAACCGCTTTGGGAGGATCCGACCCTTCGGCACTCTCCCGCCGTGGTCTGCCACTCTTCCAAGCTTGATGAACTCTCGTCATCTTCGCCAGACACATTTATCATCCTTGATCACCTTCTCCCGGAAGATTAAATTGGCCAATTGAGCTGAGAATCGATCGTGATACAGGCAAGACAGGATACAGAATACCGGAAAAAAGCTGATGCACACTCGACGCTCAAACCCGTCCTGTAATGGCGTCCACTGATCGTCAATTCAAGCTCAAAAAAAAAAAACGTCCACCAATTACCGCCGAGAGTATTGGAAGATGATCCCGTTTCGATACTCCTCCATTTGTCTTCTCATGTCCCTTACAGTTGTGGCTGTTATTGGTAATTGAGCATCAATTCATTCATTCTTTTTTGGGGGGGGGGGAGGTGAAGGAGTAGATACACCTTGCTTCAGTTTTTTGAGGGTAGAGGGGAAAAGGGGGAAAAAGCGACTAACGGTCACTGTCCAGAAGCAACAACTAGAACAAAGAAACGAAAACGAGGCAGAAGACGGAGGGCACGTACACCCGATTATCACAGGTAGGCCCGACTGAGATCGAGAGACGAAGCAAACGATGCAACACAACAGGACACGATTTGGGATGGAAAAGTTGACGAAAAACACGAATAACAAAAGAGAAACAAAAACGAAACAGCAAAGCAACGTAAATGGTCCGGGAAACTTTGCTTTCAAAGAACGAGCAGGTTCAAAATGGCCGCTGGCCGCCATAGATTCAAAACCATGACAACCAATCAAATGTTCAGACATACCCCTATGTTGTATACTCTTAATATTATTGAAACTTGCTTTCCATACTTTAATTTTTACCCTACCCACGGGGTCTTCCACCGCACGGGGTCTTCCACCACGCGGGGTCTTCCACCGCATGGGGTCTTCCACCCCACGGGGTCTTCCACCGCACAGGGTCTTCCACCCCACGGGATCTTCCACCGCACGGGGTCTTCCACCCCACGGGGTCTTCCACCGCACGGGGTCTTCCACCGCACAGGGTCTTCCACCACACGGGGTCTTCCACCCCACGGGGTCTTCCACCGCACCGGGTCTTCCACCCCACGGGGTCTTAGCGCCGCTCATGTTCTTTCTTTTCTTGTGTGCAGTTCATTTGAACGTCTATTTCTCCATTATTCGTGAACAGAATTCGATGAAACTTGACAGGCATGTACTCGACACACATGTACAGGCATTAACCGAGCCCAAAGTGTGATTACGGCCCTTTGGGCCGAGGAACGGCCCATTTTGGCCCATTTTCTTAAAATTGTTATTTCTCGGTTATTAGTGGACGGAACCGAACCAAAGTTGACAGGTATATTCTAGAGACCATTTTCCAGGCGTTATCTGAGCCCAAAGTGCGATTCCGGCCCTTTGGGCCGAGGAACGGTCCATTTTGGCCCATTTTCTTAAAATTGTTATTTCTCGGTTA
>CM068963.1:42444266-42475680 GCA_035128595.1 Eptatretus atami | reverse complement strand
TTTTTTTCTTTGTAAGTTGATATGTAAATATATTATTGCAGGAATTGGTTCCCAGTTCGCTTTTGTCTGTTCCTTCTCATTGGTCTAGTATGGTTCGGGATTCTGAGTTTTACCGCAGTCTTATCCCGCTAATCTGCATTCTAGTGTGGTACGGCCTTGGTATTTTCACTCGGCTGCAGTCCGATCTTAGGAGTTGGTATTGTACTCTACCGAGTTGGTAGCGTGACCCGGTGCGGCAAGGCGATACCGGGGCGTGGTTCCCGGTAGTCGAAACTGCGCAGTTTAATAGGTAAATTTTATTCGGAGGACAAAAAAGACCCTACGCCCACGTGGTTGAATTAATTGGGCGTCCAACGGTCGGTTCAGCGACCCGCCGCGGTTCACGAATTCCGTGAGTTGACGGCCTACAATTCTGGCGATCTGGTGGGAGACGATCGTAACTTCCCCCACCTAGTGTCCGTTCTCGCCACCGACCCCGACCCGCAAACGTATATATTATATAGTATATTATATATATATATTATATAATAATATATATAATATATATATATATCGTTTTCTTGGCCATCTCTCAAAGGTGAAGAATCACTTTAACAATTTGAAAACTCTGTTATCTGGATATGATTGGATCTTCACTAAAAGCTGAATCGAATTCGTCCTTGTCAACATACCCAACCTGATCCACCAAGTTTCTGCGGAATCCATCCGATAACTTTTGAGATATCGTGCTCTATCATCATTAAGCCCTATCTCATCAGATGGTTAAGAATCACTTAAAATTCCAGTATCCAGATCCGGATCGTTCACTAAAAATTAATCAGTTTTCATTGTCACACACACGAACTGCGCCACAAATTTCATCCAAATCCGTCCACAACTATTATTGAGATATCCTGCACAAAAAAAAGGCAAACAACAGGACACACAGAGGTGAAAACATAACCTCTTCCTCCTTCGTGGCGAGGTAAATATGAGTAAGCTTGATTTTCAACTGTACTGAAGAAATTATGCCCCTTCATGATACCAACTCGATAAACATGTGTATTGCATTCAAATCAATGTGTGGTCTTCTTCCTGTTATTCAATTATTGAGAATAGAGTTTAGCATGATTGTGGCTTTTAGAATCGCGCTTTTGGACCGAATTATGAAAAATTACCTTCTTGTTATTATGGGTGCCGACCACGACCAGGTGACAAATTAGAGTGTTCTTCAGGACAGCAGAACATGTGTGTTCAGTGCTATCTGCCCACGCTGGGCACTCGTGGCTCTTTGCTGTCGCGCCTCTGCTCTGGTGCACACGTCATACGCCGCCTGCACCCAGCACTACTTTCCCCTAGTCTTGGTGCAGCTTGTCTAGCCCAGCGCGATTGGTTATGGGCAGGCGATTTTCAGCATGAAAGGCAGCAGCTTCTACTTGTACTAGATATTCCAACATCAACCGTGTGAACGGAATTAGTGCCTTCATTTGTTTAGAGCTGCTGAGCGGGTGGGACATCGAGGGATTAAAGTTTGTGCAGGTGAGTTACCAGGAAGCAAGAGGTGCTTGCCCTCAACATGAACATGTTGTCCTCGAATGGTCACTCACAGCAATGCTTCCTTTCGTTGAGCTGTCAATCATCTTCAAGACATGAGTCGATTCTACTTCCTCCTTAACAGGTGGTTCGCATCCAGCATCTTTCCCACCAGCACATTTGAAAGCAGGAACATTGTGTATCTCCTCTGTCGTCTGAAATGTGGTTGTGTTGGCTGCTATATGAGAGGTTAATAAATATAAAAGAAAGGAATTTGTTAACGAAATAGCTGGTTTGTACCCATAATGTACGTGATGAATGTTAAGATTATGGGAAGAGAAGGAAGCCGAATTGCGACTGTGTGGTGTTATGAAATGGTAACTACCAGTATGACGTTCATACTAAAAGAGGAAGTGAGATGGAACAAAGAAAGACAGGAGGTTGTAGAAGAGGAAGAGACCAATCTCAACCCACACAACGCATTCTCCATGTCCCCCTGTAGTCAAGGTAGGCCGTCTGGTCACATATTATGATGGTAAATACCGACAATTGCTTCGTTTGAGAGAATAGTATAGGGGTGGGGATGTAGGAAAAAGGAGGGTTGAGAAGGCGGAGCGATTTATGGGTGGTGGAAAGAAAGCAGCGATGAAGGTCAGGAAGAGCCGATGTGAAAGTAAGGCAGCGAACTGGGGCTTACCGGAGTGAAGGTGCTTTCAATCGTCGTAATGCAAAAGCAAACTTGGTTGTGTGCAGACTTTGGTTTCTCTGAATCTGCATTCTCAGCCATCACTAATATGTGCTCTCGCTGGTGTTGGTTTTCAAATGTTTTAGAATATCGGATGTATTACAGTGATGGGCAAGGTACATTGAACAAAGTGAGCATGCAACTTTCGGCCTGTCTTTAACCTTCCCAAAATGGTTCCAAACTGCACCTCTGGATGTTTTGAATGAGTTTTTTCTTGTTTTGTTTTTTGTATGCATTGTCGAGGCTCGTATGAGAGCAAACACACAGAACGCACAACGATGGGGCAGGAGACTAGAGAGGTGGGAGAGGAAAGAACAAAACGGTGGTGAACAGAGACAATAGGAGATCTGTGGAAGGGAGAGGGATGGGGTGGGGAACACGGGGAAAACAAGATGGACATCACAGGGACTTTCAGGACTTTACATGACGGTGAACTTTTGGGAAGGAAAGCAGGGAATTTGAAGGAGGTGGGTTTGGGGTGCATTAAAGGGGGTAGAAAAGATTGTGGTTTTGGATGGGGGAAGATAAGAGGTGGTGGTGAACAGCTGTTTTTGAATAGACCTGGAGGAAGAGTGGAATTGAAGAGCGTGGAGTTTGTTCCAAAGTGTGAAAAAAAGAGCGTGAAGGGAGCAGTGATTCGTGTTTGTAGTTGTATCAAAGGGGTTCGTAGACATTGACGCCCTGCAGGATATGGGGGGAGGACATATCGCAGACAGAGCAATGAGGGGGGGCAAGACCGGAGAGGAAGCGGTAGAAGACAGAACTACCACCGAACTGCTGCGGTGAGAAATGAGAGGCCCAAAGACTCAGCCTCACCGCGGAGATACCAAGATCCCTAAATGCTTGTTTCCACAGCGTGAAGCTGAGAAAGTGAGAGCAGGAGCACCAGCCAGAGGAGAGCAGTAATCCATCAGCTGGATGAAAGCTTTACGTGGTCAGGAGCTCAGGTGGCCGAGGAATACTGCATGACGGAGGATGCCCAGTTGGCGACTGGCTTGGTGCCATTTGAAAATGGCTTTCCCGGAAAGATCATTGCAGAAAGAGACCAGAAAGCTAATGAAAGACTTTTTCAAGAGGATCGTTGAGAAAGTAGATTTGGGGGGGGTGTTCCAGACGGCCTTTTGGAAGACAAAATGAGATGAGATTTGTCAGGATTGAAAACATTTCCATGCATTGGACCAGTTTGTGATTTTATCCAGATCTGCAAGAGCAGACAAACTGCTGTTTGCTGATCTGAGGATGACAGATGGACGGCAAGAGAGTGGAGTCAAAGCAAATGTGATAGAGGATTTCCACAGTCGGAGAGATTATTGATGAAAACCAGAAAAAAACATGCCCAGAACACTGCCTTGAGGAACTCCAGCCTGGCAGGAAGAGGGATGAGAAACTCCATTAGGGCCACACGTTGGCTGTGACAGGAGAGGAAGTCTGCGAGCCATGAGTGGAGATGGCCTTGATACCATAGGAAGAGAGTTTGGTGAGCAGGACAGGTGCCAGACCGTATCGAAAGCACGTGAATGTTGTGGCCAGTATCGGCGACGAGCACGATCACTCGATGAGCAGTAGAGTCGGCTCCACCGAATACCCGAATTTATAGGTCGTCACCCCGATAACTCTGGAGCCGACGGGTCCCTTATCGGACTGAAGATCGCCAATAGTCGACCGCGTGGGATAGGGTCGATTGCCAATTCAATTTACCTAAATACCCACGTCGTCCAAACTACCGGGAAATTCACCCTCGGCAGAGCTCGAGCGGAACGAGCCGTTAGCGTGCTCGAACCGTGCGTAACCCGAGCGGATGGTTACCGAGGTCCGTCGTCCAAATGCACAATTTGCCGCTTCCAAATCCCAACACGCACCGTGCTAATCCAATAAAGAAAACACTGAAACATTTAACAGGGATTTATTTATAATTGGGGGGGGGGGGGGGGGGAAGAGAACACACAAAGAGCAGAATCCGACATAATAAATGCAGTCAATGTACAAGCAAAGGCACTTATCCAGTTGCTACTTAAAGACGGCCCACACAGACACACACACACACAGAAATGGACCCGTTATTGAAGCCTCCAGCTCGAGGACAGGTGAGCTAGAGACCAAGACCTTGATTGGACCTGTCCACCTCGTGGTCTTCGACGATCCGGCTCGGCAGGACTCGAACCCGCAACACGATGCCGCTCCAAGCACTAGGTACCATGCTCTCCAACCGGCCACGCACCAATTGACCAAGGCCAATGAGAAGATCAAGGCGATGATGATCCAGCTCGGTGGGACTCGGACCCGCAACACGATGATGATGACCACCACGATGACTACCACGACCCTTTTACCACCACGATGACCTCCACCACCTAATCCTTTACCCCCCCCCTTTACCACCATGACGATCGCCACCACCTCGATCCTTTTTACCACCTATTACCACCACCACACCCAGCCTGCGTTTTTTGTATCCTTTTTCTCCAAGGTGAGCAAATCGCCGTCTGAGGCGCTCTCCACCCTCATTGGACGGCGTCGTGGGAAGGTCGCTCTCTGTGGCCATCTCAACCCTCATTGGCCGGCGTGTCGTGGAAAGCCCCTTCGTGTGCCATCTGAACCCTCATTGGCCGCCGTGTCGTGGGAAAGCCGCCTTCTGTGGCCATCTCAACCCTCATTGGCCGGTGTGCCGTGGAAAGTCGCTTTCTGTGGCGTGATTGGACAAGGGGCACGCCCCTGCCTTCCTGGCGGAGTCCTGTCTGAGGCGAGAAATTTCCGCCCACGTACGTGCCCCGAACGCACGTGGGCGATGGCGTCGGTGTGTGGAGTGAAGTGAAGGAGGTTGTTTGCAAACGAATCTCCACAGCGCACACATGTAATCCCGTTAGACACAGGTAGGGGACCCTAACATAAAACACACACTTAACCGATATAACTGTTCTATCGGGACCTGAATGTTGAGTGCAGTAAGCTTCCAAATTCGTAACAATATGTCTTGGGATATGGCTCTGATTTCATGTCTGGCATTGCTGGGAGAGCAGAAGCAGCATATCCAGGATGGAGGGACCCAAATTGATGATCAGAAATCAAGCCATTGGAGAAGAGGAAGGATTGGATTCCATAACCTTGCTGATGATTGTGAGAAGGCTGATTGGTCTGTAGTTGCAGGGATCTGTTTTTGCACCTTTTCTATGCAGAGAGGTAATGTTTGCTGATTTCCAAGCAGATGACAGATAATCTTGAGAAAATGAGAGGGTGAATAGAACAGAGAGAGGGTGAGCAAGAGCAGAAGAGCAGATTTTTAGGACTTGTGGGCTGATGCCGTCTGGACTGGTTGTCAAAACTTTATCAGTCAATGTATTGCCTACCCATCAAAGCCTGGTGTTTGCTTTGTGGTTAGGGTGGCTGGCTTGGGATCTTGGGGTCCTGAGTTCAAACCTCTGTACCATTGAATTAACCCCACGTGGGGTAGACTCAGCCTGTAATCCTTCTGTGGTCGGCGAAATGAGTACCATTGTGCTGGAAATAGCGGTATTGCATCAGCGGCACAGTCGTGCCTTCAGCCAATGATGCTACCCACAGCCATGTGCTGCATACGTAGGAGGAGGAGGAGCCTACCTGTCCGTCAGCAAAGCAATCGGCACGCTTTACTGGCCAACTCTAAATGCCTTGCTCTTCATTTATAAGGAACATGCCTTTTGGGCATGTTTATTTTGCAAGTGACTTGCTTTTGCTGCTATTTTGCAAACGGGACACCACAGGAGCGTGTTCCTTTTCAATTAATACATTACCAGGCCATGTGTAACTGGAACACGCCCAACAGTGACCAAACAAAACAAGCGCTTATTTGTATGAAGTAGGAATTGCTCGGAATTGACGTCAATTTCTGTTCACTACTCAATTCCTTTCAATTCCATGGTTGGCATCGAGTACTTTGGAATAGATTCTGCCCACCATGATTAAGCACTCAAGCAAGCACTCCAACGAAACTTGCCAAGTTAAATTCCACATTTTAAATTTTGAAATTTGGTACAGGTTAAGAGATGCGATAGCTTATTGCATTTCAGCTAGAATGCCTATATACATCCTGAGTTTTATGGGGATAGAGGGGGGAGGGGTTTGGGAAGAGGTAAATGTGAGGTGAGCGGAAGGGAAAAGGCAGATGTGTGGTGGAGCGTTAATTACAATTCATACTGTTGCATCAAAATGATTTTGCACAGAATAATAGTGAAGATGGAAACAAAATAATTTCTGAAATTTATTTTTTATCGGTCAGACTATAAACACCGTCCAGAGATAACCGGCATCCAGACACATCTGGATATAACCAATGTTCGGCGTATCAAATAATGTGTGACAACTCTGGATTACAGCTGATAATAATATCAATAATAACTCTGGATAATATAAGCATTACAGCTGAAATGCGATCAGCTCTAGAATCTCTCAATCTGAACAGAATTTCAAATTTTAAACTGTGGAATTGAACTTGGTGGCAGTTTGACTGCCAAAAATGTGTTTATTTGGCCAATTCACACATTGTTTGACTCTTGATTCACACATCGTCTTGGCTCAGATTGAGTGATTCTAGAGCTTGTCGCACATGTGGAAATGAAATAAAGCCAGAAGCACTGGTGTCTCCTGGCATTTATTATCATTGCGATGTATACAGCGATTTGTAGTTATGAAGATGTGGCATTCGATGATGGTATGAATATGGTATGATGATATGAAGGCATTGGTATGAAGGGGCTGAGAAAGTCACCAGCTTAGTGAAGGATTCATCAGTAATGACATACTGGCTTTTGGAGGTCTGCTTCATTAATAAATTCTGCCCAACACTGGTTAGAGACTGGGGGAGCTGTTCTTAACTTTACCATTGAAGTGCATATAGGGCTTAGTAGTTTTGTCATTATTCAAATAAATGCTGATTCTTGTTTTGGTAGCATTTATAGACATGTTCCAGGTATATATGAATGAGAGCTTTATTCTCTCCAGATCTGCAAACAGAAGTGCAACTGCTTTTTCACTCGGGTGATTATACGGCACCTGATGGAATCGTCTGATAAATAGAGAAAGTTGATGCTAATGATGTAGGTGTCTTAACCAAAGAGTATTCCTTTTGAACTTTTCTTGGATGGTTTTAATGTCGGCTTAACTGAAATTCAATCACAAGATGAGATCAGGACAGATGCTGGAAACCCCCATTATTTATGTCTCTACTTATTCCCAAGAACAAAGAACTGACAAGCTCAAGTCAAACGATCAGGGTCAATCTTGCTTTTCGACCAAAACGTCCCAATCGCTGTGTGATGTTACCCTGGTTGCTTCTTTAGGTTTGAGGATTATTTCCAGCATTTAAATACCAGTATATGTTTTTATACCCTTTTCTTGTCTGTTCAGATTTATCCTGATAACATTCCCCAAGGAGAAGAAGAACAAGCTTCTGGAAGGAATAAGCACAACTGGGGAGTTGCGCAAGTTGTGCAAAGGAACTACTTTGATAATGTTGGCTATGGGCACAATGAAGAGGACATTGCAGCTTCCTCCAGGTTCACCAATGAGCCTTGGTCTCAGGGGCCACATCAGGACATCCACAATGACTTCATCTCTTCTGCAGTCTATAATGGTCCAGCCCATGAAAATGAAATTGATGGCTTCATTAACACCGAAAATCTGCAAAGACAATCATCAGATGACATCTCCCACCAGGATCGGAAGTTTGAATCTGATAGAGGATATCCCCAGGTATTGTCAAAAATGTCTGACTTGGCCCACAAAATGGAAAATATTTGGATGAATTGCAAACCCTTGCATATGTTCATGGATATTGAAATTGTTTGACATGCTGTGACCTTTCTCTTTTAATCTTAAATATTGGATGACAAAAATATAAGGATAGCATTGGATCAATTTAACCAGACTCGGTGGTGTAATGGATTTTGCGTCTGCTTTGAGTGTAAGAGGTCGGCGGTTTGAACCCTGGTCGAGTCAGACCGAAGACTTAAACAATGGTACATGCTGCTTCCTTGTTTGATGCTCAGCATTTAAAAAGGATAGAGCATGGACAAAGAACTATAAGTTGGTAATAACAGCGCAGGCTTTGATGGGCCGAATGGCCTCCTGTGTCAAAGTTTCTTTTAAGGGAACTCGAATTATATAATCTGTTGTTAAACTTAATATAGCTGACATGAAAAGCATTTTTAATATTTGACAATCACCCTTGATTTATTTTTACCATAAATTGTCATTATACAGGGTGTTCACTGTTCACATTGAAATTATTCAACTTTGATGCCTTTTAACTTTTTATGTCTAAATTGTATATGTGAAGTGCAAGGTGCAGGACATTGTTCAGCTGAAAGAGCACATCACATCACAGCGGCAGCGGCCTCCGTAACCCCCGAGATGTTAGAAAATGTGTGGAGGGAAAATGAGTACTGCTGTGACTTAGTCCGTGCTACGAATGTTGCACATGTTGAATGTTTACTCCAATGTACCCAAATTACATGGACACATATACCAAATTAAACTCAAGCACACTGACTCTGAGCTGTATGAATATTCCTCTGTTTGCATTAGTCAATAAAAATTTACAAGGCTTCGAAGTAGTTTCATTTCAATGTGGACATCCTGTACATACTAGCAGGCACCCTCAACCTCTCTCTGGTTGGGAGTACCATTCTCAGTTTATCAGAGCCAGGGCTGGATTATGTGCACCAGAATAAGGCATGTCTACTGGCCATGGGTGGCCACTTAAGGCCAGTATTGGGGTTGGAACCAGAAGGGTGTATGATATGGATACCCAGCAGTATTAAAAACAAAACCTGTCAAAGAGCGGAAGAGCTCCTTGTGAGCCAACGGCCATCCATTTATAGTGCCCAACTGTGTCTGTGGACGTCCTCCTGCAGTTGGGTTACTTTTAATTAGGATGTTGGTGGCAGGATTTGCACTGCAGCCATGGTGAAACCCTTCATTCCACAAAACGTACTGAAAGCACAAATAAATCTGAAAACCCACTCTGGGAGTAACTCCTGTGCAGCTGCCCTCCGCAGGGCAGCTCACCAGGTGACGGGATTGGGGAAAAGCCTTCAGGACCCCCACTCTTTGATGATGGGAGGAAAACCATGGGGTAACCTTCCCGGGTCAGATTGTGGTAGTGTGTGTGAGGGTGGTACTGAGGTGTCGTCCACCAGACAGCGGTCTCCTTGGGTTAACCTGAGGCGGTCCCTTCGGGTGGGTGCCTGGAATGTCCTATCCCCAAGAGAGGATATCACCCGTCTCTCTTATCATCTGAGCTCAAGCGTTTGGACATCGGTATTGCAGCACTCTCTGAGGTTCAGAGATCGGATTGCGAAGAGATCATCACGGGTGGTTACACCGACTATTGGTCTGATTGCTCTGATGGTTACCATGCCCAAGGAGTTGCTGTAGCTGTGTCCAAGAAGCTGACTCAAATGATAATTGAGGTAACACATACTTTTCTCATCTTGGGGGATTTCAATGGATCGACTGGAACTGAGAGGGATGGTTATGATACATGTGTTTGTCCTCATGGGTCTGGAAATATGAACCAGAATGGCACTACGTTCCTTGACTTTGCAAGAAGTCATGGACTTTGGATGGCTGGTTCATGGTTTCAACATGCCCACAGGCTCATCGCTGGATTTGGTATTCCAATGCTGGGGGTGTGGCAAAGGAGATTGATCATGTGCTCATTGATGGTCGCTGGAAGATGATCCAGAACTGCAGGGTCTACCAGAGTGCTCAGTTCCTCAATACCAACCACAGGCTTGTTGTAGGAACTCTGAAGTTGCAGCTTAAATCTGGGAGAATGGTACCATTCCAGCCTAGGCTGAATCTTGGCAAGCTGAAGGATGAGAGAGGAGCTGAGGAGTTTGCGAACAGACTGAGTGGGGATTTAGGGGAACTGGGTGCTTTGGGGAATCGTGAAGAGTTGTGGAGTGCCTTCAAGACCACCGTCCTTGATGTTGCCGGTGGATGTCTTGGAACTCATTGTAGGGTGAAGAAGAATTTTGTCTCAAGGGACACTGGATACCATTGACCGGAGTTGCAGGGCCAGGCTGAATGGCAGAGCTGAGGCATAAAACTGTATGTGTACAAGGAGGCCGATGTGCGGGGAATCTGTGAGGGGGTAGATTATCACCTGAGGTCAAGTGATTCTCGTGCTGCTGACGGGAATTTGCGCATTGCGTTCCTCCAATCCCATCCATCGGTGTACTGCAGTTCGAGTGGAGGGAGGTGGACTCTTGACAGAGGAGTCCGAAGTGAAGGCCCGCCGGACCGGTTACTTTGAGCGGCTATACCAAGCTAATGCACCAGCTGTTGAGTTGGATTTCATGGGTGTTACCATCCCTATTGCTGACCCTCCAATCAACTGTGATTTTCTTTGTTTTTTTTGTATACCTTGTCTAGGCTCGTATGAGAGCGAACACACAACACACAACAAAACGGGCGGGAGTGGGAAGGACAAAACAGTGATCCACCGTTGTTTGTGGAAATACAGGCTGCGGTGAACCGGGTAAAATGGGGTAAAGCTCCTGGGATCTGTGGCATCCATGCTGAACTTCTCAAAGCTGGCGAAAATGCTGCACTCGTGTCTTGTCATGCAGTTCTGTGCTCTGCCTGGAACACAGGCATCATCCCATCTGACTGGAAGAGGGGTCTTGTTGTCCCTCTGGAAAGGGAAGGGTGATCGCCAGGGCTGCAACAACTACCGAGGAGTGACGCTGCTCTCAAAGCCAGGAAAGGTCTTTGCTCAGATAATTATTCATTGGGTTCACCACCATCTGCTTGAGCACCAGCATCAAGAGCAGTCAGGCTTTACACCAAAGAGGTCAACGATTTACCATATCCTTGCTTCTTCGAGTCATCACTGAATGCAGACGAGAGTTTCGGCAGAGGCTGCTTGCAGCCTATGTTGATCTCTGCAAAGCATTCAATGCAGTGAATTGGGATGCCCTCTGGAGGATTCTTGGTCTTTGTGGGGTGCCACCAAAACTGATCAATCTGGTGTCTGAACTATACTCTTGTCCTGAGAATGCTGTGAGATGTGGTGATACTATCTCTGACTTATTTCCAGTTGTTACTGGAGTTTGTCAGAGGTGTGTACTGGCCCCCACACTTTTCAGTGCTTGTTTCGACTGGATTCTGGGGAGGATGTCGGAGAGATCAAGCAGCGGCGTATCATTTGGGAATGTCAAGATCTCTGACCTTGATTTCACAGATGATGCAGTCGTCTTTGCGGAAACTCTGCATATCCTTTTGGGGGCCCTCGAGGTGCTGAATGAAGAGTCGGAGCCACTGGCATTAAGGGTTTCCTGTGTCTAAACGAAGATCCAGGCTTTCAATGACATCTTGGATGCTGCTATCTTGTCTGTACCTGTTTGGGGTGAGGATGTTGAGGTCACGGAGAGTCACTTACCTTGGCAGTGATATGCATGTCTCTGCTGGCTTTGAGCCAGAGGTCAGTAAACGTCTGGGTCAAGCCTGGGGAGTCATGGATTCACTGGATCATGGGGTGTGGCGCTGCCAGTACCTGTGCAGGAGGACGAAAGTCTGAGTCCTCAGGTCCTTGGTGCTTCCAGTCTTGCTCTATGGATGTGAGACTCTGATTAGGGATCTGAGACAGCGACTTAATTCTTTTGGTAGCTGGTCTCTTCGGAGAATCCTTGGCTTTCGCTGGTTAGACTTTGTGTCCAACGAGCAATTGCTGAGAGAGACTCAAATGAGATTTGTTAACTGCACAGTCAGCGTCACCAAATCCCTACCGCACCAAATTTATACTATGTATGTATGTATGCATGTATGTACATATATATATATAATATAGATAGTCATGCGCCACTTAACGACGGGGTTACGTTCTGAGAAACGCGTCGTTAAGCGACATCGTCGTTGTGCGAACATCATTTTTTTTTTCGTTTTCGTTTTCGAACATCGTACTTACACAAACCTAGAAACCTAGGCTATATGGTGTAGCCTATTGCTCCTCGGATACAAACTGTACAGCATGTTACTGTACTGAATACTGTCGCATTTGTAACACACATCCAAGAGAGACGGAAGACACGTTAGATTTACCTTTGTGCTGTTCATGACGGCCATCGGTGTTGTTAGCAGCAGCTTACAATCTCCTCTCGCATCGATTATAGAAAGGTGAATAAATAGCGTTTGGATTTTATAAATACGTAATCATTGCATCGATGTTATAATTTACAAATGAAGAAACGAGCACCTGTCAATTGTGTGAATATTTTCGGAACAGTGCGATTGTTTTAAAACATAAAAAGCTTCACTAAAATAAATTTGTGTTTTGTCGACTAAGAACAACGATTTATTCGTGGAATTCTCAATTCAAAGGTAATTTACTTGCTAGAAGGTAAACGTGCAAACATTAGTTCAGTTTGAAAGCGATTTCCTTGAATCCCGATTTAGCACGACCCTGCTTTTTTCGCGATGACATTTTATGGACCTCAACGATCGCATTATAACGGGCCACACTGTCGTTTATTATCATTATGAAGTATTATGTACTGTACATAATTGTATGTGCTATCCTGTACTTGTATACGACTGGCAGCGCTACGACGGCTCCGACATCACTCGGTGATAGGACTTTTTCAGCTCCATTATAATCTTATGGGACCACCGTCGTATATGCGATCCGTCGTTGACCGGAACATCGTAAAGCGGCGCATGACTGTATATCGATAGATATATAGATATATATAGATATGTGTATATATATATATATGTACAGTAATCCCCCGTTTCTCGCGGGGTTACGTTCCAAACCTCCCCGCGCTAAGTGAAAATCCGCGATGAATGGACGCCTCCCAAAAAAATCGATTCGACTGGTCTGGTCGGTTTGGCAGTGATTGGGTTTGAGGTGCCGGAGATCGATTGGTCTGGTCTGGTCGGTTTGGCAGTGAGTGGGTTTGAGGTCGGAGATCGATTGGTCTGGTCTGGTCGGTTTGGCAGTGAGTGGGTTTGAGGTGCCGAGATCGACTGGTCTGGTCTGGTCGGTTTGGCAGTGAGTGGGTTTGAGGTGCCGGAGATCGACTGGTCTGGTCTGGTCGGTTTGGCAGTGATTGGGTTTGAGGTGCCGGAGATCGACTGGACTGGTCGGTTTGGCAGTGATTGGGTTTGAGGTGCCGGAGATCGACGGACTGGTCGGTTTGGCAGTGATTGGGTTTGAGGTGCCGGAAATCGACTGGACTGGTCTGGTCGGTTTGGCAGTGATTGGGTTTGAGGTGCCGGAGATCGACTGGACTGGTCGGTTTGGCAGTGATTGGGTTTGAGGTGCCGGAGATCGACTGGACTGGTCGGTTTGGCAGTGATTGGGTTTGAGGTGCCGGAAATCGACTGGACTGGTCTGGTCGGTTTGGCAGTGAGTGGGTTTGAGGTGCCGGAGATCGACTGGTCTGTCTGGTCGGTTTGGCAGTGAGTGCGTTTGAGGTGCGGAGATCGACTGCTCTTGTCTGGTCGGTTTTGAGGTGCTGGGTATGAGCAATGCTCGTCCAACGGCGGTAAACCTTTTTCCTTCCCGAAGCATATATTGAGCACCTTACCTTAACCTTCTCCTGGAGCGTCCCAGGACCTTCTCTGGCGCTTCGGTTCCTTGCCAGAAACCTTAGAAGGTCCAGGGCGTTTGGGCGGCATCGTGGGGCTTGGAGAAAAAACGTAGAAAATATTCGAAGTTCACAAGCGAAACTTTGTCTCGTGCGTTGTGTGACTGGTCGAGCACCACACGTTATAATTTATTGCTTAAATAATTTATATTTTATACATTATTACCGCGATGTACCGGGGAATCCGCAGAAAAAATTAGTTACGTTCCGGGGACCCGCGATGAACCGGGGGCGCGATAGGTGAACCGCGATGAAGCGGGGGTTGACTGTATATGTATATATACATATGTGTACATAGTATATATGTATATAGATATGTATATATATATATAATGTGTATACATAGATATATATAGATATAGTATATATATGTATATATATGTGGATGTACGTATATGTATACTGTATATGTACTGTATATATATTTCGATATCTATGTATATGTATATATGTATATGTATAGATAGATATGTATATGTATATATATATGTATATAAATTATATAGATATATATGTATGTATATGTAATATATATATGTATACGTATATGTGTATATATATATATATGCATATACATTTATGTATACTATGTATATGTATAATATATATATACATATCATAGACTCCTATAGAAAAGGACTGGAACCTCCCATGCTCGGGGTTTTTAACTTGAGTCTGAAGGTTTAACTTGAGTCCGGGGCTAAAATGACTTAGAAGGGCTAGAGACACGATCTCGGGATCCATATAGGGGTTTTTGAGGACAGCGAGTTCATTAGTGTCATTTTCAACCACCTGAGGTCATCTTCAAGGTCAAATTACTGAATTTTGGTATTTCTGCCCGTTTTTGTGTCTAACTCATAAACGGTGAGAGAGGCTGATTGTAATAAGATGCAAGTGTGTAGAGCTGTCAAACTTGATATTTATTGTCATATATCGTATTACATAAACATTATAGCATGTCACAACACTATGCCTATTACAACTATGTCTATGTCTATCACTAGTTGGAGAGCTTTTCTTGCCTCCTGAGGCATCCAAAGCTTTTCTTTATCACTTACATTGAGGACATGAGCTTTCATAGAATGTTAGCTAAAGTAGTACATGCAGCATTACTACTAGCTAAAGGTGCATCTACAGAGGATAACAGCTCAGCAAAATGAAATCGGCAATGCATTTTAGTCTTGTCATACAAATTATAGGCATTATGTACAAAAAAAGATGGTTGACATAGTCGGCACACTCAATCCACCTCTATTCAAATTATCTAGAAACTCAGATGACACCTCGTTACCATCTTCATCATCAATGATCTCTCCATACTAGTGCTATCGCCATATTATGAACAAGGTGTCCGGCCAAATAAACTACTTTATGCTTAAGGGCATCGTCAGACCCCAAGAGATCCTGAGTGTCTTGAGGAGTAATCTCGTCAATGAGTTCACTTCGCTCATCTGGATTTATGGAAGTTGTACAGTTCTTGTCGCAATCAATCACACGAGAACTAGATTCGGGCATAATGTCATGCTTAATGAGTGTTTGCAAATTTACAATTTTAGCTGCAGCCATAATGTCAACTACGTCAATGTAGAAGTTTCCACCGCTTCTTTGCCTGGCTTGGCCGAAAAACTTTTCCAAGGCTTCATCTGCAAATATAGCAGGAAGAACGTAGTCAAAGTCTTTCTCTGCCAGAAGCAATTTGGCAGCATCCACATTATTACGTGTGGACACAGTGAAGGCTTCAGCAGTTTGCTGAGTTAGTTTCAGCTTACGACCACCACCTCCTTGCCATGCGCAGGTAGATATAATTTGGCAGGCCTGCTCCAGCCTAGTGAAACTTGTCAGTCTGCTGTCCAAGGCTGTCTGGATTCGTCGCACAGATGGATAGCTGAGAAACGGTCTTTCACGTTCATCATCTTGAACCACTCACTCATTATCTGGGTGGGATGATTGTGCCTTCGCTGATGCCCAGTGAATCCTTGAAGGTCTTTAAAGCAGCGACAGTCTTGTCATTGAACACTTGGCATACCAATGGTACGCTCTGGCGTTGAAGGGGCTTGGGGAAAACAGCGGTGTGCGTCAGCTTGGTTAAGCGAATAGGAGTAGCCCGGTCGATCTCATAAACCTTCTGAATATAACTCCAGTAAGCTTTGTACTCATTACCATCTACGACAAATGAGAGTGTCTTGCCATCAACAGTAATCCAGTGTTGCGAATATTTTTGAAGATGTGCACGTAGTCGTACACTAGAAACATAGATTGCTCTTGAATTGACAGACTTGGCAACTTCCTGGTCTCCAAGTTTTGAATAAACACTGCGGTTGGTATTGCAATTGTTACATATCAACGAAATCACAGTACCGCCAGCACCAACTACAGCTGATGCAGCTTCGATAAGGAGTTCCTTCAGCTGATCGGCAGTTAGTTTTTTGCAGGGCAAAATGCATAGAATATAGCGTGGACCACCGAAATGGCAGGCAACTTCAACAACCATAGCATGTGAAGCAAGCATTTCGTGTTCACCACCCGCTGCTGCATTTTGAGCATATCCTACAACATGCCCTCCAGAAAATCGCAATGTCTCGACCAGCTTTACCTCGTCAAACATTAAATTGACCAAACGCTGCTGTGGTTTAAGCTGGTCGAACAAGGTTTTGAGGTTGGAGTCTGCTGACTACTAGCAAGCATCTGTTTTACCTTTTTGTTGATGGTAGAATGATTAAGCCGGATCGACGAATCATTTTGTATGCACTGGGTGATATGTTGTGAAGCTGCATTGCGAAAATCATAGTATCAGTATCAAATCGGCGACGATCAAGAGGTTTGAGCATAAGATGCAGCTGCGACAGAAGGAAGGTGAAATGAGGAAGCTCGTGTGCCTCAGTCATCCAACAGAGCTGGCTTATTACAAGCTGAAGAATTTCCTTGCTTGTGCATTCATAGATGTTTACCTGGTCAGTTATGGATCTAATCTGGGACCATTTTGAGAGCAGGCTGTTCTTCTGCAAAGGAAAAAGTCATTTGGGCACCTCAATGCCATCTTTCTCAACTCTAATCAAGAAAGAAATCCAAAAGGTGAGTGAACTTGTTGGAAATGAAAGAACTGCTTGACAGTTTGTCCAGTAGCATCAGTTCTTGATAGGTAAAGGTTTCCTGGTCTTTTATGACGTTAAAGCCAGGAAAATAGGAGCTGATTTTAGCACAGAAGTGGTCAAAATCTTGGATATTGTCTGCAGCCTCATCAGCTGCCTGCATCTTCTTAGCTCTTGATTCTGACGTAGAAGATTATGTTGGGCGTGGGGCTGAGGTCACCTGCTTCAAAGCTGATTTCGGTACTCCAGGAAATATTGATGGGGTTCTTGGGGTCGTTTGCCACCCCTAACTGACACCCAATCACAATTGAAATGTGTCTCACAAATATATATCTCTTTTAAGCACCTCAAGCTTTCTTTCTCATTTGGCATTGCCAATATCCATCTCTCCCTCTCCTCAGGATCTTTTGGGAAGGATATGACCTTTACATAAGGCGTCCCATCATAGTTTCCTCTACAACCAAAGCAGCTGCAACGATGTGGCATATTGTCACCAAAGCAGGAAACAACACAAAGATCCTGTGAGATAACCAGCTGGACAGTTTCTGAAAGAGAAACAAACAAAACATACATTAGTTAACGATGATAGAAATCAGCAAGTAGGTGCAGTAGGTGCACAATGTCATGTTTTGTCATAGACTTTACAAAAGTTTTCCTCTATGAGTTAGACACAAAAACGGGCAAAAAATACCAAAATTCAGTAATTTGACCTTGAAATATGACCTTTTGACCTTGAAGATGACCTCAGGTGGTGTTGAAAATGACACTATTGAATCTGCGTCCTCAAAAACCCCTATATGGATCCCGAGATCGTGTCTCTAGCCCTTCTAGAAGTCATTTTAGCCCCGGACTCAAGTTAATCCTTCAGACTCAAGTTACAAACCCTGAGATCGTGAGGTTCCAGTCCTTCTCTATAGGAGTCTATGATGTATATATATATATATATATATATATATATATATACACAAAAACATATACTGTACACTGTATTTGCCTTACTTCACTTGTTTTTTTTCATGAGGGAAAATGTTCTGTTTCCTCTACATACTGAATGACTGCAGGAAGCACAAAACCAAAATGGAGATCGTGATATCCCTCACATTACAGCTCTGCATCCTTCACATGCCATTATAGCAAGCTGGCAGATCGATGCCGGTGCTTCCCATGGCTGTGATGACCTTCAAAGAGAATTCTTGAACCCTCATATCGGTGTGTCAGCTTTTGCTCATGGAGGGCTCAGAATTTCTTTTTTTCCTCGACCTTTTCCTTTTATGTTTTTTTTATATACTAGCAAATACCACTCGTCACTTTGTTGCCAGGAATACATACACACACATGCACACGCACACGCACACGCACACACACATATATCCTTCAGAAAATATTCAGACACCTTGACTTTTTTTGACATTTTGTTGTGTTGCAGCCTGAATTTACAAAGGTTTCTGAATTTAACAAAACTTAAATAGTGTCCAATGGTTTCATTTGGCATCAGCCCGAGGAAATCGATTCGTCATTGATGAAACATCTTTCGTGTGTAGTTTGCTTTCCTTTGGTTTCAGTTCATGGAGGATTCTTTATGAAATTGTTCATTGTATTTTGTGTAGTTTTTCTTCCCTCTGCCATCGAAGGTGAAGGTGGTTGTTTTCACCCCCTCTCTGTCTGTTTGTCTGTTTGTTTGTGTGTAGGATATCTCAAAAAGTTGGGGACGGATTCCGATGAAATTTGGTGGGCACGTTGGGTGTGTGACAAGGAAGAATTGCTTCAATTTTGGTGAAGTTCCGAATCCGGATCTGGATATGAAAATTATTTATTTTTTGAAGTTATTCTTCACCTTTGAGAGGGCCAAAAACGATATCTAGCATGATATTTCAAAAATTTATTGGGCCCAATATGTTCTTGTGGATCAGGTATTCGTGGCGGAGGTATGCGCTCTTCCGAGTGTCGTTCTAGTTTTTTTTTTAATTGATATTGTGTTTGCTACATTTGATTTCAGGCAACGAGGGTCTGCAGATGGCTCAGCTTCGAATCTTGTACGAGGCGAGAGGGCGAGAGTCAGCTAGACTTGCAGAACAGCTGGAAGTCTTGAGAGATGAGTCAGAACGACAGACCCGTGTTCTTAACCATCAACTGGCCTTGGTCTCAGGTTTGTATGCAGTATTTACCAAGCTACCTTCCTTACCTTACTCGGTGTATGTTTCCATCCAAAATAGTAGAGAAATAATGCAAATTTATAGCAACAGCTTTCTCGTTTTATTTCTCTTTTATCAACTTTTACTGAGTAATATTGGGTTTCCTTCCAAATTTTTACGGAGCAGGTAGATTTCTCATGCAATGTGAAATTGTGTGTTGGCACTAATGTCTTCTGTCATTGTGTTTCTCTGGGTTTTTTACAAAAATTATATTATAAACATAAATAAATAAATAAATATATTCAGTATGTGTATTCATATATATATATATATATATATATATATATATATATATATTATATATATATCATTATTGTTACGGCTGTGGAAATTCGCAAACCACCATTCAGGACCCGTAGGTGAGATATCTCTAAGTACATGTGTAGTTAGCCCAAACCGTTGTTTAGAGGGAATTTATGTGATTCATTCGGCTGCGAGGCTTTGAGATAGCCGTTTTTCTGTTCTGTCTTTGTTTTGGGCCAACACGTCTCAACCGCGGCCACCTTGACCACCGCCGCCGGCCATCGTCACCAACTGCAGCCACGCTCACACCTCAGACAACAACACCACGCCAACAGCCACGACCTTTACCGTCACAACTCGCTCCCACATCATCGCATCATGCCATGCCCAAGCGGCACCATGACCATCAAAGCACCACCTGTGAGCGCTGAGCGTCGGGCTGTCCTGGGCTCGTTCAGCGATACGCACCGAGCGCGCGTGCAAGTGGCGGCCTTTCGAGGGAGAGTTCGGATCAGGAATGCTACACGCCCACTTCTGATCCGTCCAATTAGCAAGCGCGGGCGGCTTGGCCCGCATCCGGGCGCGTCTGGTGAAATCGAGATATGCAAATTCTAGGATCAGGGGAGATTCACGCCCCCTTTCCTCCGACCAATGGGCGAGCGGTGCCCCCGCCCCCGAGGTCATCCTGATCCGGAAATTTGCATACTGTTTTCTTCTGCCGGCCTATAAAACGCCGAGCGCACGGCAGAGAATAGAAGAGGGTTTTGGGCAGTCGAGTCGGGTCTGGAAGCGCCGAGTGGAGCCCGAAGTTTTAAGGCAGTCAAGTCGGGTTGGAGAGCGGAGTCGAGTCGGGTGGCGAAGGCATCGAGGTGGTTTCTGAGTCGGCTGAGGAGAATTGGGGGAAGAGGCCAAGGAGCTCGGGTCCGGGCAGGGAAGACGGCGTGCGGCGACGAGTCGCGATGGATCGCTCGTCGCGGGACCCAAGCAGCCAGCCATTCTCCCTCCCCAGGGCATCAACAATTTCCCCCTTTTCCCCCGCGCTGAGAAAGTGCAAAAAGGGGGCCCCGTTCCCACCCCCCTCCAAGCGGTGCCAACGAAACCCGAAGGAGCACGAAGTCGGGGCAACCCCGCGCAGCCACATTGGCGGCTCGTCACGAGGACGCGGGTAGGACCCCCCCCCCCCGGTCTCGCGGGCCTGGCCGCTCCTTCAGGTCACGCGCACATATTGGCCACGGGCCCCGTCTGCCCCCTGTCTTTGAGGGTGCCTTTTCTTTTGCTTTCGAATGAATGTGTGTCGGCGCCGTCTGTGAAGTAAACTGTATAGGTGTTGCCGTGTGTTCGCGTATTCGGTAGTAGCTCCGCATTGTTGTTTTTGTTTTAATTGATATAGGTGCATTTTGACTGTTTGACTGTATATGTGTGCTTTTCGTGGGCCGGGTAATAAATGTGCTTTGTGTTGAACTGTTTTCCCGTTTCGCTTCGTCTTTTCTTTAATTGAATCTCCATCCTGCTTCAAGTAAGGGTTCGTAGTGGGCTTAATACGCCCGATAATTAATCGGAACCGTCGAGGCCGACGATAACACCGCTCGGTTATCCGATAGTACGGAACGGCCGCCCAAGCGGCTCGCGTCCGGAGTCGACCTGCGGCAGGTGCGATCGCCCGGTTTGCCATCCGCGTGGGTACTTAGGTAGGTCGAGTTTGGCGAACAACCCTATCCCACGCGGGTGGCCAGTTGGCACGATCGTGGTGAGGCCGAAAGGCCCACCCGTGACTAGCTCCCGGCGTTAGTCCGAGAGGGTCACGACAGAATTGTCCGTCCGGTGGGCGACGTGCTGCGATTCGAGTCACGTGGCCGTCCGCACGCCGGCGGGCGCGAATTCGCAACACTGGTGTCCGGGAGTGGGATTCGAATCCCTCCCGCCTCCAAGCTAAATTCACGGGGAATCGTTCCAGGGTGAGAGGAGCGACCCCGATTCCCTCCAAATTACGAGCGATTAAATTAACCCGTTACGTGAAATAAGATGGAGTCTCAAGGCGAGCGGTGCCGGGGGTATTAGAAATGTATATGTGTAGTAACGTAGGATCCATGGCCCAGGATGAAATCCCCGTGCAGGAAATGCTTATGGTGCAGGATGAATTTCCCCAACCGAACCCAGAACCCGAAATGGGCGCGGCAGCGGCAGAGGCCGCGGCGTATGACACCCCCCTCCCCACCTCCGTCAAATCCCCTCCCCAGCCCCCGGCGGATCCGCGCCCGATAATGGCAAATCGACTACCACGGGGTTAGCTGAAGTAAAGGGATGTTGGAAGCATTGATGGAGCAATGAACGGCATGGATGGAAATACGCAGCAAATGAATGAAATCAAAAACGAAATGAAGGCGAATTTGAAGGAAGAAATGAAGGAAAGGCGGGGTGAGACGCAGAACATGGGCCGAAGCCTGCAGGCGGGCATGAAGGCAATAGCAGTGGAGCTCAAAATGGCGACGCACGTGTGGGACGAACGAGCTGGGAGGGGGTGCAACGGTTGTCAGGCCCGCAGTGGAGGCGGGTGAGGACAAAGTAATTCGGGGGACGTGTTGGGCGAGAAGTGTGAAGGTGACGGAGAGAGCAACAGTGACGGTGACCGGAGGGAAAAACTAATTGGGTGACGGAGACGTGCACGAGGGAGATAAGGGAAGAGACGGAAATAATAGTGGAGACAAGGGAAGTAATGGGTGAAGAGGTGACTGAGTTAGCAGAGACACGGGAGATAGAGGGTGAATTGGACGGGGTTAGAGACGCGCACACACACACACACACACACACACGGAGTTAGTGGAGGATAATGGGGGTGAGCTGGCGGACTGGTTAGAGACCCGGTGTGAGCAGCTGGATAGCCTCCTCCAGGAACGAGGGGAGGGAGTATGTCCCCTTGAGGCGAGTCACGACCAGGTGAGTTCGGTCGTGCTTTGCGAGTTCGAGGGGATGAGTGCTGGAACGGGTGCACGCCGAGCTTGGGGGTATAGAGCCGGAACCCCTTGTGGTGCACGAATCCCCAACGTGTTGGTCCCGGCGTGTGTGGTGTCGAGGTGTGTGTTCACGAGTGTGGCGAAATGCGTGCTGCAACGCACGCATAGCGCGGGTGCAAGGGCGTGTGTGAGAGCGAGCGGGTGGGTGACAAAAATCCCGTGTGTGGATGAGACCCAGGTGTGAGTGCGACCCCGTGTGTGAGTGGTGTGGTCGCGAGTGTGCCAGGATGCGTGCTTCCCAGCACGCCGTGTGTACAAGAGGCACCGTGTGTGGAACAAACCACGGGTGCGGGTGAACGACCGTGTGTGGAAGGAGCCACGTGTGCAAGGGGATGGGTGGCATGCGTGAGTGAACGGCCGAGTGTGAGAGAGACAGTGTGTGTGAGAGAGCGTATGAGAGGGAGATGACGGTCGGCATGCGGGAGCATGCAGCCGCATCTCCCGGTGTGAATGTGATGGAGTGGATTGTGAGTGTCGTGACACGCAGGTGTGCGTGGTTTGAATGGCGACGGAGACTGCGACAGAGAGACAGGGCCGAATAGCGGCGTAGCTGTAATGGGACCGGCCGGGTTCACCCAGCAGCGAGCGCGAGGTCCGGCTGTGCAACGCACGAGGCCGCCACATGCTCGCTTGCGGGAGTGAAGCCCGGTCCGGAAACGCCAGCGGTGGATGTTGCCGATCCCGCGGACGGACAAAAGGTTAGGCAGGATACCAATTTGGACCGGATGGTTCTCCACGCAAGCTTGTGTTAAGCTCCAACGGCAGAGCACATGTGTTCGCGTGGGGAGCCCCTCGGAGTGCGAGGTTTGCTTTTTTGTGCGCACGGTGACGTCATGGCTGCACGTGGGGTTGGAATCCGGCAGGAGGGTGAATCCCTGCCGGATGGTACCGTCCGAGAGGGACGAGGTACACGTGCAGCTGCATGACGTCACGGGCAGGTGCAAAGTGCGCGAGCTGTGGGTTGCCGCGCTGGTGCTGCGCAAAATTTGAAAAAAAAAAATTAACAAAAGCAAGCCTCGCTTTCGGTGAACAGGATTCCCTGGGCAAGGGGTGGAAGATCCCCTTGGCCTGGGCACAGGATAACACTAGTTAGGGGGAAGGTTAGCTTAGCTAGACCGACTTCATGGGGCAAGGGTAAGTCCTCATGGAGTCCGTGGAATGGATTAGTTAGAGAGATTTTAGTTGAGATTTAGGATGGGAAATGGATTTTAAAGATTTGGAGACAAAGACAGACTGTGAGTGTGTAGAGGGGACGTAGCTTAGCTACGTAGTTAAAAGGAACGTGCTGTAGTTTAAGGGACGACGTGGGAGCACGAGTTAGGTAGGGGATGTAGTGAGCAGGATGGCAGAGGTTCAGCGGTGTGCGTGTTGAAGAGTTGGTGAGTTGTGTGGAGACATGTTGAGTGAGTGAGGCCAGCGGGTCTGTGTGTTTGGAGCGAATGTGGAATGCATGGTGCGATGAGTGATTGGGGGGAGATGACTCCCGCCCAAGGGACCCCGGGTCAGTGTAAAGTGAGTTAGAGAGTTAGTTAAATTGACAAAATGGAGGTCGTTTTGCTGTTGGTGGGAATGTAGGCTCGATACCCATTTGGAGGGGTGCAGGAGCCCTGTTGACAGCTGGAGCTTGGCTGCGAAAGGTGAGTATCGCTGAGTGGGTACCCGGGCACCAGGCTAGTCGGCCGTGGTAGCCAAGGGCCCTGGGGGCGGAATAGCGTAGTGGCACGGGTGCGCCCGCATGGTGCGGGGGCCCGGGGCGCCATTAGCCGCGTGGGCAGTGTTGTGGCACGGGTGACCCTCGGAAAGGGGCCCGGGAAGCCAGCCTGCCACGTGAGCGTTTCAGGGGAGTTGCCATGGAGGGCACTCCCGGTGTTTAGGGAGCTGGTAGGCTCGGAGGCAGTGTAGTGCCGGGGTGCCATCGTCGGAGAATCGGCAGAGGTCGTGCCTGCCAAGGGGAGCCACGCGTCCCAGCCATGAGACCGTGTGAGGGCACGGGAAGAAAATTGGGGGGCGAGGCCCGAAATTGTAAGGACACCAACACGGGCGACGGGAATCTTGGTTGCTAGAACCGATAGGTTAAGCGAGAGGCGCTTGTTGAAGCCCCGGGGTAGTTTAACAGTTAAATGGATAGGGTAGATTAGGAAGTCGACCCTCCGCACCATCCATCCTTCGCTCACGTTGTGGGCCGCTGGACCCACTTTGGGTAAAGATCGCTGAATTCCAGGGAGGCCATCCTGAGGCTTCGTTGGCCTCGACACAGGACGCTAGCTCTCCCTTATTCCCCTCCGGGAAGGGAACGTAGGGGTTGGGAGTAGGCTAGGTGACGAGATAGGTTAGCCGAACAAAGACAGTAAAGGGGGTTAGGGACGAATTATAGTGGGGAAGTAAGGTAAAAATAAAACAACAAAAAAATAAGTTGGGCTAAATTGGGTTTTGACAAATTAAGGGAGTGGGTATGGACAGTGACAGGTAAAGGCGATAGGTGGGAGGGAGACCGTAGGGTAGGTCCGAGCCCGCCTTCCGAGTGCCAGCACCACCGCACTCCCTCCACCAACCTGCACTGCACGGCAAGAGGCCGGCCAACTTCATCGGCTGTTTTGTTGCTGCGAGGCCTGTACCGCCGGATCGTCTGCAGCTGTTTTCTGCAAGGCCTGTGCCGGCCAGTTCATCTGCCGCTGTTTTTGCTACAGCGGCCCTGTTTTGCCATGCCTTGCCTGCCTGCCTTTGCTTTGGCCCATGCCACTGCCCCTGTTCACCAGCCCCGTTCAATTTTGCTTTGCCCCCCCCTTGTTCATTGCCATGTGCGCCAGGATCAAGGCAACAGTTTGCAAGCTGCAAGAACTGTCCTGTTGGCAGCTACAACACGGGCTGCAGTGGCGGCCCGTGCGCCGGTTCTCTGTTGACTCTTCTTCTCTTTGCAGAGTCCATTGATCCTGGGCCATGCAGTAGTGTAAATTTGTCAGGTTAAGGTGTTAAGTTGTACTGTATATATGAGTGCGCCCCGGCATGTCTGTCTAGCGCGGCAATTTATTTAAGTCGTCCGTGTGAGTGGGTTTGTTTAGTTAGTTACTCAGCCTCAGGTTTATTATTTTGGGGACACGAATACCATGAATGTCGCACTCAGGGATCCGAAGGTAAAATGTACTAGGGGAGAACTACACATGATGGCACATGAGAATTTGACGACTCGGGACGAGTCTGTAAAAAGGGGAGGGGGTAGTGTTACGGCTGTGGAAATTCGCAAACCACCATTCAGGACCCGTAGGTGAGATATCTCTAAGTACATGTGTAGTTAGCCCCAAACCCGTTGTTTAGAGGGAATTTATGTGATTCATTCGGGCTGCGAGGCTTTGAGATAGCCGTTTTTCTGTTCTGTCTTTGTTTTGGGCCAACCACGTCTCAACCGCGGCCACCTTGACCACCACGCCGGCCATCGTCACCAACTGCAGCCACGCTCCAACCCTCAGACAACAACAACAACGCCAACAGCCACGACTTTTACCGTCACAACTCGCTCCCACATCATCGCATCATGCCATTCCCAAGGCGGCACCATGACCATCAAAGCACACCTGTGAGCGCTGAGCGTCGGGCTGTCCTGGGCTCGTTCAGCGATACGCACTGAGCCGCGAGTGCAAGTGGGGCCTTTCTGAGGGAGAGTTCGGATCAGGAATGCTACATGCCCCCTTCTGATCCGTCCAATTAGCAAGCGCGGGGCGGCTTGGCCCCGCCTCTGGGCGCGTCTGTGTGAAATCGAGATATGCAAATTCTAGGATCAGGGGAGATTCACGCCCCTTTCTCTCCGACCAATGGGCGAGCGTGGCCCCGCCCCGAGGTCATCCTGATCAAGAAATTTGCATACTGTTTTCTCTGCCGGCCTATAAAACGCCGAGCGCACGGCAGAGAATAGAAGAGGGTTTTGGGCAGTCGAGTCGGGTCTGAGAGCCGAGTGGAGCCCGAAGTTTTAAGGCAGTCAAGTCGGTTGGAGAGCGGAGTCGAGTCGGGTGGCGAAGGCATCGAGGTGGTTTCTGCAGTCGGCTGAGGAGAATTGGGGAAGAGAGCCAAGGAGCTTGGTCCGAGGCAGGGAAACGGCGGTCGGCGACGAGGTCGCGGTGGATCGCTCGTCGCGGACCCAAGCAGCCAGCCATTTCCCTCCCCCAGGGCATCAACAATTTCCCCCTTTTCCCCGCGCTGAGAAAGTGCAAAAAGGGGGCCCCGTTCCCACCCCACTCCAAGCGGTGCCAACGAAACCCGCGAAGGAGCACGAAGTCGGGGCACCGCCGCGCAGCCACATTGGCGGCTCGTCACGAGGACGCGGGTAGGACCCCCCCCCCCGGTCTCGCGGGCCTGGCCGCTCCTTCAGGTCACTCGCACATATTGGCCCACGGGCCCCATCTGCCCCCTTGTCTTTGAGGGTGGCCTTTTCTTTTGCTTTCGAATGAATGTGTGTCGGCGCCGTCTGTGAGTAAAACTGTATAGGTGTTGCCGTGTGTTCGCGTATTCGGTAGTAGCTCTGCATTGTTGTTTTTGTTTTAATTGATATAGGTGCATTTTGACTGTTTGACTGTATATTGTGCTTTTCGTGGGCCGGGTAATAAATGTGCTTTGTGTTGAACTGTTTTCCCGTTTCGCTTCGTCTTTTCTTTATGAATCTCCATCCTGCTTCACGTAAAGGGTTCGTATGTGGCTTAATACGCCCGATAATTAATCGGAACCGTCGAGGCTGACGATAACACCGCTCGGTTATCCCGATAGTACGGAACGGGCCGCCCAAGCGGCTCGCGTCCGGAGTCGACCTGCGGCGAGGTGCGATCGCCCGGTTTACCATCGCGTGGTACTTAGGTAGGTCGAGTTTGGCGAACAACCCTATCCCACGCGGGTGGCCGATTGGCACGATCGGGTGAGGCCGAAAGGCCCACCCGTGACTAGCTCCCGCGTTAGTCGGAGGCACGACAGAATTGTCCGTCCGGTGGGCGACGTGCCGCGATTCGAGTCACGTGGCGTCCGCACGCCGGCGGGCGCGAATTCGCAACAATATATATATATATATATATATATATATATATTATATATATATACATATATATATATATATATATGTGTGTGTATGTGTATATTGTTGGGGGTCAGGTGAGAAGACCACCAGGGTGGAAAGCTATCTCGGATCCCACCAGACTCCCTGGAATTGCAGGCCGTCACACATGGATAATTCCGTGACACGCAGGTCGCTAACCGACCATGAATGCCAATAACTCAACCACGTGACTTCGGGTCCTCCATCTAGTTAATCCGGTTACCTAAAAATAACAACGTGATCTAATTACCGGGGACACTCCCTCGGTCTGCCTTGTCCGAACCGGATCACATTACCGGATCAGATGCAGCCGAGCGACACTGCCAAGGACGTACCGGCAAAAAGGAATGGATCATTGGGAATAAAGTCCCGACTAAGTTAGGATACGGACCATGCTGGATCAATGAAAGAAAAGACGAAAACGAGCCGGGAACATTTCCACAAAGGATTTATTAACAGGCAGGCGAGGAAAGATATGTGGCACAGTGAATGTTGTTTATTGTTGTCTGTAGCAGGGATAGCAAGAAAAGTGAAAGGTGTGGCAATATACAAGCAACTGACAAAAGCAGACGCATAGCAGAGTTATCCCGATATAATTCTGTCCACTCTTAACTTAAACGAGGACACACACACACACCACACACACACACACACACACACAACACACGCAGCACACAACATACATTCACGCCGTGAAGAAGAGTTGATGAAGAGAAAAAGGAGATGAGGCTAACGGTCTCTCAATACCTTGCACGATTTCCTGATCATGCCACCTATACGTTTTGGGGGATGTTCCACTGGGCGATACCTCCCTGACAGCTGGTGCGTCGTCTCTTGCTTCGTGGCACTGCGTGCAGCTAGCGTAGGTCCAGAGAATGAGAAGCAACCGTCGGGTGTGCAAGGAGGGTCTTGGGTAGAGTCAAAAGCCAATGGGTGGAGAGAAAGGCGGAGTCCGAAGCAAGTGTTCGGAGAAGGGCGGAGGAGTGGTGAAGAAGGCGGAGTCAGAACAAGTTGGTGCAGAAAGGTGGAGTCAGAAGGCGAATGGTTGAAGATGAATTCCAGGCCAGGACGAGCAAGATGAATCGACAGGACTGAGCGAGCAGGAACGACAACACACGAACGAAACTTGAACAACTCAGGAATGACCTCGACTCTCGAACGACGACTACTACTCTCACCGTCCCGTGACCCGTCCTTTTATAGGTGGTGCGGAGTGGAGGCGACGACCCAAAGCGATGTGTCGTCACCCGAATCGCGTGCTCTGGTTGGGCCCCGGCCAGCACACGGGCCGGCTGCCATGACCGGAAGCAGCTCCACTTCACTTCCGGCCAGATGGTTCCAAGCTGCGGAATCGTCTCGCTCCGAGCACCGTGACATGAATTGCCTTGCACCGAACCCCATGTTATGAATCACTTTGCACCGAACCCCGTGCCATGCCGCGGCGACCCGCAGTTGGCACTGGTCAATGTGCCTGCTCCACGGTGCGCTACGCGGCCCGAGCGATCTGGCCACACAGCATGCCTCTGCCTGGTAGCAACTGCATCGAGGCGGAGGTGTGGGAGGATGTCTGCCATCCGCGGGAGACATTTGTTTCCGTCGTGGTGAGCGAAGACCGATCGTAACATGTTATTGTAACCCCATGCGCAGACCCGACCAAAGATATGTTATTCGTGCCCCGTTCTGCATGATGATAAAGTATCACGGCTGCGCGCGAGTCCGCCATTGTACACGTGGTCAGCACGCGGGTCCACCCGCCATCGAGCATGCCCCGTACACTGCGCGCAGGTCCGCCATTAAGCACGTGGCCAGTGCGCGGGTCCGCCCACCATCGAGCATGCCCCGTACAGTGCGATGATAAACCACCCCAGGGCCGTGCGTGGGTCCGCCGCCCTGATCCATGTCATGAATTCAGGGTAAAGATTGGAAGAGAGCATTGACACAAGTATTAAGTGGGGATTCGGATTGGAAGTCGATAGATGGAATTATTCGATGGGGATTTGGAAATGGGTTGGAAAGGGCGATACCCCAACTCTTCAAAGCCGCATGCGCTTTGCAAGTTGCCAGCATTTAGGATGCCGTTTCTTCCATATCCTTGGTTTGTGTTTGGACATTATCGCTGCACATGCGTTTGGCAGGCTGTGATTTCTGCAGAGGGATGTCCGGCATAATGCCTGCTTGGCCTTCACTGAGGACCCATCTCACAGTGAAGGGCCATGTGGCTGGGATTTACCTCAGGAATAAGAGTAGAAGAAAGAATAGGAATGAGTGCAGAGATTTAATCAGACCTCGCTGTGAAGTCTCCACAATGCACTGTCCCGTTGTCCCGCTAGACAAAAGGGAAGGGTCTGTCTGAAAATTATTCCATTAATATACGGTCTCGGGACCGCTGTATGATGGTTGCTATTGCTTTGGAGGGATGCGGTTCCTAGAACCGCAACAATATACATTTATATGCACATGTACATATACAGTGCCTATAGAAAGTCTACACCCCCTTTCACAATTTTCACCTTTTGTTGCCTTACTGCCTGGAATGAAATTGCATTAAATCAGACTTTTCCCTCTTTTATTTCCACATCGTAACCCACAACTTCCAAGTGAAAAACAAATTTCAGAAAACTTTCATTAAGAATACAAAACTAGAATATCTTGGTTGGATAAGTCAGTGTCCACCCCTCTTATAGTAGCAATTGTAATTTCACTCAGGTGTAACCAATTACCTTCAAAATTACACAAGTTAATTGGCCTCCACCTGTTAAATTGTAGTGATTCTGATTATTACCCCTGCCACCAAAGGTAGATGGAGGTTCTGTTTTCACCCTTGTCTGTCTGTCTTTATTTGTGAACAAAATATCTCAAAAAGTTGTGGACGGATTTGGATGAAAGTTTGTGGAGAGCTTAGGTATGTTACAAGGACAAAATGATTAGATTCTGGTGATGATCCGAATCCAGTTCTGGATCTGAGAATTGTTTAAGTGATTCTTCACCATTGGGAGATGTGCCAAAAACGACATATATATAGCAGAGTATCTCAAAAAGTTATGGACGGATTCTGACAAAAATTGGTGGGTGAGTTGGATAGGTGACAAGAACAAGCCGATTATATTTCATTTCAGTTCCAAATCCAGATCCAGCCTATCAGTGGGATACAAAACATAAACTAATCAGCCTGGCGGAGGTATGTTTCCTTCCGAGTGCCATTTTAGTTTCAGAATAAAATCAGCTGTTCCTGTAGCTTTCCTTTGCTGGGTAGTATATTTCACAGCAAAGACTCAACCTTGAGAACCAAGGAACTTTCAAAAGACCTCCCGAGATAAAGTTGTAGAAAACCACAGATCGGGGATGTGAATAAAAATATTTCAAATACCTTGAATATCTCTTGGAGCACAGTCAAGACCATCATTAAGAAGTGGATGGTGTATGGCACCACCAAGACCCTACCTAGATCAGGCCATCCCTCCAAACTGTATGACCAAGCTGTATGTATGTATGTAAACTATGTATGCCATAAAAGCATGTAGCTATTTCATAGTTGCCATTGGCCTCTTGGTGGACTCTCTTTTCAGTCTCCTCATACAAAGACTTGTCACTGTGTGCATGTGACAGCAATATCCCAAGCACTCCACAAATCTGGCCTGTACGATAAGGTGGCAAGAAGGAAGCCAGTACTCAAAAAAGCCCACCTTAAGTCCCGTTTGAGGTATGCAAAAAACCACTCCGGAAATTCTGAAGCCATGTAGCAAAAAGTTTTGTGGTATGACGAAACCAAGATGGAACTTTTTGGCCAAAATGTTATGTTTGGCACAAGCCCAACACAGCACATCACCGAAAGAACACCCTCCTTATTTTGAAGCATGGTGGTGGCAGCTTCATGTTATGGGAATGTTTCTTATCAGCAGGGATTGGGGCACCTTTCAGGTT
>CM068963.1:42405662-42427605 GCA_035128595.1 Eptatretus atami | reverse complement strand
AATTGTATTCCACTCTGGAATTGCCAAACATGATTCCAAAATCCAGGATGACTGCACATTTTATTCCTCGCTTCTCCCTTCTCTGGAACCACCTTCCACGGAGCTGTTCTGTCTATCTGTTCTCTCCAGGGCTTCAAGCATGTAGTGCACCATCATCTGTTGTAATCCCCAATTCTGACCCATTGCCCATTAATCTTGCTTAACTCAACCACCTTACTTGCTAGTTTCAGTTTCCTCTCCTCTTCTCTTCCCTCTCCTCTTGTCTTCCCTCTTCTCTTCTCTTCTCTCTACTCTCTTCTCTTCTCTCTCTTCTTCTCTCTCTTCTCTAAACCTCTTCCTTAACCTCTTCCCTCTCCTGTTTTCCTGTTTGTTAATTCATTTGATGTTTGTCTCATTGTTAGTTTTACGTTGCTCTTCCATGAGACACGCTCTTGCAAAGAAAAAATAAATTTGGGGATGCATTGTCCCAATAGTTGTCCTCTTGCATTCCCATCTGTGCATTCCTGTTATTAATGATCTTCAAGAATGGAATTCTGCAAGGCTCAATCTTAGCATTCCTGCTGTTCAATCCGTACACATCAGACATCCCTGAGTAAACAGGTTCCAAATTTCCCCACCCCGACCTTGTGATCCTGGTCCAAGCAAGTCTTTTGAGAAAGTTGAGGACACTCTTAACCAAGATGTTGCTTCTTGAACCACTGCTACCACCAATGGTTCCTACGTCTCAACATCCAGAAGTCAGTCTGCTCTGTTTTCCACCTGCAGAATTGTAACACAGACAAGCAGCTGGTAAGTCAAGCTCAAAAACACCCAGCTTCCCTTCACGCATGCTCCTATCTACCTTGGCGTGCAAATGGACCGGTCCCTGATCTTCAGGCATCATGCAGAGAAAGTAGCAGGGAAAATAGCTGCAAGAGTTAAGCTTGCTTGGCCAAGACTGGGGAGCTGATTTCCCTACCTTACACACTTAACACTTGCTCTGGTGCATGCCCCTGCAGAACACTGCATTTCTGCATGGGGTAGGAGCCACCTCACCCCTTAAGGGTTGTCAGTGGATGCCCTCATGCTGCCTTTCCCTCCACCTCAGGCAGACATGGCACCCACCATTAGTCAAGTTTAATGATTATGATGATGATTCTTCGACGGAAGTGGAATATAATGGCGTCATGCAGGCAAACCCAGACTTCGCAGTATAAGTTGCTATATCCTATCTAGCTAGCATCGTAATATTTCTCGTGAGTGAGTGTCAAGTTTTGTGCAATCTTTTGGGTGTAAATTGACAAGTTTCTATCCTGTCTGGAATGTCACTTTCGTCTGCCAACTTTTAGGTTTATTGGCTCTCTGACAATCTCTCTTGACCTTTCTTTTAAATCTTCTGACCATATATGTCTGTACTGTGCCCAACATTTATTTAATAACAGCTTATATAATACTCATTTCCAATGTGGTGACCACTTGTATTTTATCCTCTTCTTAGTCTCCTTCACCCAAACATTTCAGTCTGTGCTGTCATTTCCTTTCTGCAGTTGCATGTTTGTTAAAACATCACGGGCCATTAACTTTCAATGGGAAAATGCCATTAACTTTCAATGGCACGTGTACTGACCGTTGTTTGGAGGGCAATTTCCTTGTAACAAGGAAAATGTAATAACTGCAAGTATACTTCATATAGGTTTAAGTTATTTTTCAATTCTCTTGTTTGAAAATGAATATTGTGCATTTACCTGCTTGTGATCAGTACATTTTGGAATATGTACTAGAGTTTAGAGATCGTTTGATTATTGTGCTTTCTGGATGCAGGAGGAGACTGTGACCCAGCTGGAAATGCAGTTGGAGCAGGCGGAACGTCGGTCAGTAGCAGCTTGCCTTGACAAGGCTGCGGTGGTGAACCAGCTGACACGCAGTTTAGAGGAGAGCCAGCAGCAATGTCAGAAACTTCTTACAGCTGGTTGTTTGTGTGCTGAAATTTGCTCATTCTTGATCTCTCTCTTCCCTCACACACACAATTTTTCTGCTTCCTTCGCCGGGCCATCTTTTTCTCTTACTACTATTGCTCTTCCTTTTGAGGGTAAAGAATATTTATTTGGCGGTATCTCGGTTCATAGATTTAATTAATGTTTTCCCCTTTAGCAGCATAAATACATTTATCATATGAGATCGATCTTGTGACACTGGTTGTTGATTATATTGGATATTAAAACCCAAAATGTTAAATATTCTTCATTTTATTTTATTTTTGCTGCAAGATAAATTAACCTTCCTTGCTTGATCTGTCCTAAAACCAATCTTGCTTCCATTTCTTCTTCTTCTTTTTGTTTTTTTTAAATCAACAGTGATACAAGACCCACAGACAAGTTTGTACATTTATATCCCCTTTTACAGTTAGGAGACAGTGGACAAAACAAAGCTGGTATAGGGAATTTTTTTATCTGAGATCCCGGAATCATGAGCTGTGTGCTAAGACAGGAACACCAAACAGGCCAATCCCAACCTAAGTGATCACGTCTGGGGATAAACCAAAATATTGCCTGGATAATGGTGACCAAAGTTAGTCAAGGTACACTATGCCTGATCCATCATTGGCAGGTGTGCCCTTAAGTGTGCAGTGGTGTGTGCTATAGCTTGAGTCAAGGTACTTGTGAAAAAAAAAACAATTTGTTCTCGGTTCTGCAAAACCTTCTTCCTCTTCTTTTCCATTTCTTCTTCCTCTTCTCCTTCCTCTTCTTCTGCTTCTTTTTCTGCCTCTTCTTCCTCTTCACTTCGCCGTCTTCACCTTTACTTTGCCTTATTCACCTTTTTCTTCACCTTCACCAAAAATTCCAGCACTTGAGGTGGTGTGCGCCCTTGTGGGTTGGAGTGATGCAATTGGTGAACATCCCTATAAAAGCTTCATTTGGAGTATTGTATGCAATCTATTGATCTCTTCATAAAGATAATGTAATTGCATATTTAGCAAAATTACCAATCACAGAGGTTGCTTAAAAAATTAAGATTTTTTCAATGTTTTTTTCAAAATGAAACACTTGATGCTATGCAAACCATTTGGCCATTTGCCTTGCATCTTCCTATCAAGTGTTTTGATTGTCCTCTATCCTTGCTTTAATTGGTAAATATGTCATGTCCGGCAAGAAAACTAACAGGTGTAAAATATAAAACACGTGCCATTTTGTTCTCATTCCCCAATAAATTTCTGTAACACTCTAGATTTTCTCATCGCAACCTGGTTGTGGAAATATTTTCCATCCCCTCCCCCCCCCCCCCATTGTGATCGTGCAAACTGACAATAATACAATCCACAGTTATAGGTCTTATGGACTAATGCAAATACACAACAGATGGTTTAGTCAAAATTGTTAAGCAGGACGTCCCTTCGTTACTTGCTGCAAATGTATTTATTATGCATTGTGCAATGACTTGGCTAGTACTAGAGCAACATTGTAATCAATCTTTGACACTTTCTTTCCATTTCATTTCTCCCGTGCTGGCTGATTTGAGCACAAGCAATTGTGATGCTGTAAATGCTGTGCATTAATGCTGTACTTGCTCACCCATCACAATGTTGACTTCTGCTTTAGGGTTGCTGATCATGGTATCGATTTGTTTCTGCAGCCGTGTTGCACAAGACAGGGCTCAAGCTAGCATCCATTTACTTCTCTTTCAAAAACGTGCCACAGTTCCCTTGTTGTGTTGTTTTTATCATCAATGGAATATGATTGAACTGTTTAATAATAATAATAATAATAATAATAATAATATAATCATCAGTAGCCCCAGGCATTTTCACTGTAAGCCCACAGCCTCAAGAAAGCTGGCCAGTCCAATCGGTTTCTCCCCAGAGATCGGGAAGAGAAAAAAAATGTTAAATAGTTCTCTGTATTGTGCAAGTTGTAATTAAGTGTATTGTACAGTGTCAAGTTCATGGTGACAGGGTGGGCAGAACGTGTCCTGAGTTTGATCGCGTTTGTGTTGATGGGTTTTAAATGTGGGGTGATAACCAGAATGAAGTCTAGATAATGTTACTCTGGATGAGCACGGGAGGGTTGGTTCGGATGGATGGATCATGGGGTGTGGTTTGTTGAGTATTTTTTATTGTTGTGCTGTTGGGAGGTTTTTATGTGATGAAAAGGTGTTGGTGTTTGTAACATGTGCTTGCAAGCCATAAAGAAAGTTTGAGATCCAAAACTGTTTAATAACCACATTTATAGCCAATGCACATTGCACATTTTGTGGATATATCGCTCCTGTGTAAACACTGTTTTGACACAGGTTCTGCCCAAGAGATGGGGAGGCTACATTTGGCCCTGCAACAAGCTATCGCTGCTAAGAACTTGAGCGAGTCAACAAATGCTGCACTGCAGGTGGGTCTCAGCATGATATCGTACCAGCAGAGAGCTCTTGGGGTAAACACAAGATGCACTCCAGGCTCAAACAAAAACAAATTTTTTAATACAAATGGATTTGCATGACAAAAAGGCATTCTACTTTATTTCCCATCAACAGGAGGAAATCTCGGATTTCAAGGAGCAACTAAGTGCTTATGAAACAGCAGCAAAGCTTGGGGTTCGTTTTGGAGATGTCAGGACCAAGCAGTTTCCAACGTCTGAATCATACGTGGATCTTGCCATCAAACGTCCGAATGATATGCCTGAACATAAAACGTGAGTTGTGAGAGTGCCACATGTGGAAGTGAGTTTTTAGTAAATGCATTTTACGTGTGCAAAGATGTCAGTTTCTTATGCATTTTTTTTTTTTACTGCTTGCCTCTTTCACACTCATTCTGGGGCAAAACCATGGTGTTGAATGTACAATTTGCATAGGTTTTCGAACATTGTGAAGTCATTCCTTTCTCGGTTTTATTTATTTATTTTATTTATTTTGGATGTAGCAATTTGCAAAGGGGAGAAGGATCCCTGACCATGTATTTTAATTGTGAAAATGTTGCATTTATCACTTCAAGTGATAGTTTTTAGCTCATCTGGAATGTAGTTCCAGGAAGCTTTATGGGATGGCACGTCGTCCGTCCACAAACACTTACAACTTCTTCTCTGAAACTACACCCACAATTTTGATGAAACTTCACCACAACCTTCATCATCCGGTATTTACCAAAGCTTATTCACGGCATGAAAAGAATCGGGCCCTGAGGGGGTCTACAGGGGGTAGCCCCCCAAAATAGGAATTTTCTCTCTTCTGAGAAACTACACACACAATTTTGATGAAACTTGACCACAATCACCTGTGATGTACCAAAGTTTGTTCACTGCATTAAATACAAAATCTATAGGAATTTACTTTCTTCTCCATTAAATATTTTGTGGGTTATTCACACCGACCAGTGGTTCCCTGGTTTTCTTATCCAGCCGCTACAAGGTGAGCGCCCAGGGGTATTGCCCCTATTTTTTTTTTAGTTCCATTTGTGGGGAGTATGTGTACAAAATTCATGCTCTACCTTGGAATCGTCCTTTGTACATAATGTTCATAAGAATTCGCTTCTGTGCTCTTTCCTTTCCCTTTCCTTGTTTATTCAAATCTCATTTTTCTTTGTTAACACAAAACTAACCTGGAACCTGTGATGCCATATTTGGTATAAACTCATAAATTTGTTTAATAATTGTAGGGAAAATGGTGCTTGAATTTGGATTTGTGACAGAAAAACGTAAACTAGAACGACACTCATTCGAGCGCATACCTCTGCCAGGCTAAACAGTTTATGTTTTGTATCCCACTGATGGGCCGGATCTGGATCCAGACCTGAACAAAATCTAATCAGCTTGTTCAACTCGTCACCCAAGTTTTATCATAAACTGCTCACAACGTTTTGAGATATTGTGCTATTTACTGTTACTAGCGAATGCAACCCGTCGCTCGCTACGACATTAGGAGAAAGAGATTTTTGGGGGGGGAGGGCGGCAGTGTGGAGAGTGACACCTCACTAAATGTCGCTTATACACTCTGGGGGGGGGGGAGTGGGAGCAAGGAGGAGGGGGGGGTGTGGGGACGGTGTTTGGGAGGAGGTAAGTGTGAAGGAAGGTGTTTGCACTTGCATTTCATCGTGGGACTTGTGGAGGGGAGTGGGGATAGGACAGGATTGAACAAAATCGGGTACGTTAAAATGGCGCATTAATACAGCACGTGGAGACCGCTGGAAATATCCGTGGGGGTGGAGAGGGGAGGGGGTTTGGGAGGAGGTAAGCATGAAAGAAGGGAGTGAGGGAAGGGGAGGCGGCGTGAGGGGAACGGAGGCGGCGTGAGGGAAGGGATGCGGCGTGATGGGAAGGGAAGGCGGCGTGAGGGGAAGGGAAGGAAGGCGGTGTGAGGGGAAGGAAGGCGTGAGGGGAGGAGGTGGAGGGAAGGAAGGCGCGTGAGGGGAAGGGAAGGCGGGGAGGGAGGGAAGCGGCTGATGGAAGGGAAGGCGGCGTGAGGGGAAGGGAAGGGAAGTCGGTGTGAGGGGAAGGGAAGGGCGATGGCATTTCTTACATGCAGCAACATTTGCACCCCTCCAGTTGGCTCACTCAGAATCTGATTTGTACATGCTACACGTTGGAGAAACACTGGTATGCTTAGAGAGAGAGAGAGAGAGAGAGAGAGAGAGGAGAGAGAGAGAGAGAGAGAGAGAGAGAGAGAGAAAAGAGGGGGGGGGGTGATTCCGGCAGATTGCTTTCCAGTTTAATGTCCATCCGAGAGACACATTGATGAATCGCCTGTTTTTTGAAAACACTGGGATGACAGTTTATAACTTTATTTGGATTCAAACCCAGTCTCGACAGCTTAGAGCGAGTGTGCGTACTTCTTGGCTGTCCTGCCTTGATGTGGTGATTCATTGCTTTGTAACAACTGAAAACATTTTTTGCTCGTTGTAATCATCTAATTTATTTTGCCTCCCTAACTCTGGAAATATCCCCATGGAGGACCGTGCTGCGGTATCACTATTGAAGCTATAAGAGTGCTCTTAAAATGGCTTAACCACGCAAGCAAGCACTCCAACGAAACGGTTGAAGAAACTTTAAAAAACGAAATGTATAATTGTTTTTTAAAAATATGTATGTATCTTTACCAAAGTGATGGGTCGTATAATGAAAGAAGATTGTACAAAAAGAGGAAATGTGGTGTAAAATATAATTGCACATTTTCAGTGAGCCAGCTACCACCTAACGCACCACATGACAATGCAGGGTGAAACGCAGGTGAGTGTGGCCTTGAACTTTGTTCATATTGGTCGATATATTTAATGACAGTGCAAATATTGTAGAGCGCTCGCCAAGTGTCTTAAGCACTTCAGCGAGCACTCCAGTGAAATGGTTGATAAGGAACGGCAGGCTTGGCAAGCAATTAGCGATCGCTGCTTCGTCATATAAACATCATGCACCCAACAACACCCGGACAATGTCTCAATTGGACAAATGAACACTTTTTGTTTTTTAGCAGTCGGAACAACTGCTGAAGTCAATAAAAAACAATTATATTTTGAAATTCGTCTCAGATTACTAGATTTTAGAGGTCCCGGACGCGTCTAGACACGGACACCGCCCAGACGCGAACACCGTCAGGAGGGTGAGAGGAAGAGAGAGAGAGGGAGACGGATGGGGGGGAGGGGAGTTAGCAGAGAGAAAATGTTATGCTTTATGAACACACACACACGCACACACACACTGACATTTATTATTATAGATTGTGTGCATTTATTAGTATAGATTGTGCTTGGCCCCATCTCCCAACGGTGAAGAATCACTTTTAAAATTCTTGGAACCGAATCTTGTGAACTTTCTTTAAAGTCCAATCTGGGACTCAGCTTGTTCCTGCTGGCTTCTTTCTTCTTCCATCATGTTCTGATGACTATATACATTTATTTAGTAATACTGTATTCATATATCTTGCCTGAAGACCCAACATTTGTCTGAGAATGATTCATCAATGTCTAAGCTTCATCACTTCCTCTTATGGATTGTTGTCTATGTTTCAGCCTTTTCTCCTTGACCATCTATCTCCTGAGCTTTTTGTTATTGTTGCTGTTCTTTTTCTTTTTTCGGGACTCATACCATTATTTCTAGTTCCCTTCTTGGGAAACTTCCACGTGCAAACGGCACAATGAATGAACAGAAAAGTTGTAAAACAAAAAATCGCAGTCTTTGCTCTCATTGTCTTTCCCCTAATTGGTTCACGAAAAAATATTTTCACGAAAAATATAATTGGTTCACGAAAAAATATTTTCACGAAAATATAAGTGACCACTATATTCGTTATTGTTGTGTGTCTGTCTGTCTGTCTGTCTGTCTGTCTGTCTGTCTGTCCGAGCATAGCTCCGTGGGTTTTGATCCGATCCTGATGAAATTTTGGTGGGAGGTTTATATCATGATCTAGTTGTGTTTTCCTGAAAAGGGCATGGTCCGCCCTTATGGCGGAGCCACGCCCAAAAAACATGTGTTTTTAGGGGGTAGCCGATTTCAATTTGCATCTTCTCCTAGGGGTTTTGTCGAATCTGACAGGGGTTTCGGTATTTGGTTAGCCCAATGGCACCTGCATAGCCCACGGAGCTCGATTTTCATTTTCGTCCCAAGGTCAAGGTCACGAACTTAGAAATTGCGATTTTGACATAAAAAATTCTTCTCCGAGGGGTTTGTCGAATCTGGCAGGGTTTCGGTATTTGGTTAGCCCAATGGCACCTGCATAGCCCCACAGAGCTCGATTTTTCATTTTCGTCCCAAGGTCAAGGCCACAGGTCACGAACTTAGAAAATTGCGAATTGTGTTTTTAGGGGTGGCCGATTTCAATTTGCATCTTCTCCTAGGGGGTTTGTCGAACCTGGCAGGGGTTTCGGTATTTGTTAGCCCAATGGCACTGCATACCCCACGGAGCTCGATTTTTCATTTTCGTCCCAAGGTCAAGGTCACAAGGTCACGAACTTAAAAATTGCGATTTTGACATAAAAATCCATCTTCTCCGAGGGGGTTATCGAATCTGGCAGGGGTTTCGGTATTTGGTTAGCCCAATGGCACCTGCATAGCCCCACGGAGCTCGATTTTTCATTTTAGTCCAAGGTCAAGGTCACAAGGTCATGAACTTAGAAAATTTCGAATTTTGACATAAAAATCAGACGACCGCCCAAACTTTGAGAGCTAGGATGACAATATTTTGTATGCATAATCTTGAGGTCATTCCCCACCTAAAGTCTTGAAACCATTTTTCTCTATCTCGAACACCTTGCCCGTGGCGCCCCCTTCAAGTTTGTTTTTACGCTGATTTCATCAAAGTATGGATAATCCGAGGAGTGTGAAATGCCATATAGCCTATATGACGTTATATTGTTCCTGGAATGTTCCAGAGGAAATTTTGCACAAAGGTCATAATCCTTGACCTTTGACCTTTAAAGTTCACAAAGGTCAGGTTTTCAAAGTTGTGGAATCGAACCGGGTTTTCGACCTTCTTCGAGTGAACTAACTCCATTAAGCTATAGCACGTATCCTGTTCCTTATTTTAATGTCCACAAAATTGTTTTGGGACTTTAAAGGTTATGCAAAGGTCAAATTTTTAAGTTGTTGAACGAAACCGGGTTTTCGACATTTTGCAGCTAATAGCCTGTCACTCGTACCACATCATGTTGATCTTTTATAACTTGGTCAAACGTTATCACATTGTCTCATCCTTGGACTTCTGAAACAATCTACATCGTCAAATACCGCTCGTGAACCATCGTCGTCTTCAGACTTGTTTAGATTACACTTGTCCCATCAACTATATCAATAAATTTCCTTCAGAACTACTTTAATTTCATGAAAAATCTACTACTACTACTGCTACTACTACTACTACCACCACCACAAAAATCCCAACTCCAGCCACACTCTCCTGCTATCTTTTTTGAGCAACTCTCAACCCCTTAATTCCTCATGTACATAGTAAATTGATTGCACCTAACTTAGTTCTAACTCTACAGTGCTGTGCACTGTATTGTGTGATGGCTTCTCATCAACAAACACTGCTCACTCATCCCTTGATGAATTTCTGAAATGTGAATTCCCTGGGTTGTACTGCAGAACTGGAACTTCATCTCAGGGCTCAATGGAGGAGCTGCTTTACTCCTTGCAGGAAGAGCTGCGCAGGGCTTTATCTGCAAACCGAGAAAAACGTGCCCAAATAGCAAGGCTCAATAAAGATGTCCAGTCTGCTGAAAGTCAAGCAGAGGAAGCTTCCTTGCACAAAGATAAGGCTCATCTGGAAGCTGAAGAATGGAAGGTAACTGGTCTGAGAATAGCACAACTTTTCACTGTTTTTGACTAACATTATTTCTTTTCTGGATATGTAATGAGATAAACGTCTTTAAATTTGTTACCATTGTTTCATGATGATGCATATTCTTTGTAGCGAGAGAGTTTGTTCGTTTAATTTTAAAAGATTTCTAACAAAATAGGGGAAGGCTTCTTACTGTTGTCAGGTTTTTCTTCAATTGGCACTTCCAATTTTTAATGGTACCCAGAGTTGCTGAGACACCCCCCCCCCTACAGGAGTACAAAACCACTGTTTAGAAAATTATTTTAATTTATTAGCTCACCTGGAAAGTAGATCTGGGAGCTTATGGGATGGCGCGTCGTCCATCCGTCCATTCGTCTGTCCTTCCACATATACTTGCTACTTCTTCTCCGAAACTACACATACGATTTTGATTAAACTGTACCAAAACATTCATCACTGTGTATGTACCAAAGTTTGTTCATGGCATTAAAAAAAAATCGGACCCAAAGGGGGTCTATGGTGGTTGCCCCCCAAAATAGGTATTTGCTTTCTTCTCAGAAACTACACATGCAATTCTGATGAAACTTGACCACAACTTTCATCACCCATGATGTACCAAAGTTTGTTCATGGCATTTAAAAAAAATCCCAAGTCTAAGGGGGTCTACAGGGGGGTTGCCCCCCAAAATAGGTATTTACTTCCTTCTCCATTACATATTTTGTGGGGCATCCACACCTACCAGTAGTTCCCTGGTTATCTTATCCAGCCATTACCAAGTGAGCGCCCAGTGGTATTGCCCATATGTTTTTTTCCCTGCGCTCTCAACCTTCCAAATTTCTGAGCTGTATCTCGGAGCTAGCTGGGACAATCGGAAGAAAATGTTGCATCAATAAAGTCAATCAATATTCCGTGGGGGCTGACCTATTTTTTAACCTTGACCTAATTTTAAGGTTTTGACCTCGTTATCGTCATTTCAACATTTTTCACCACAACTCGACAAGTTTGTCCGATCGGACCGAGATTTCCCCCTTTAGATAGCTCAGCATTAGGCGCATTTAAACTTTATTTGCATCATATCCCTCCGGGTTAAAGGTCAAGGTCTTGCATCCCATGACATACGAAACCACCATTTCAGATTTTCTCCCCTTTTTATTTTTATTTTCTTTCAATGGCTGAGGACTTTTAGAATTAAATTTTTCATCAATAATGGGAATAAAAAGTATGTGGGGTTGACATGGCTTTTTTGATCTTGACCTAATTTTAAGGTCATGACCCATTTATAGATGTTTCAACATTTTTCACCACAACTCATCTGAGGTTTTTTTTTTCACTATAACTCAACAATTGGAACTAAATTGCCTTCTCTAAATAACCTAGAGCAAGGTGCATTTCTGCTTAATTTATATCATACCCCTTCGGAGTTTAAGTCAAGGTCAAATGGCAGTCTAAAAAAAAAAAATTTTTAGTCATTACTCAATTTACCAATAGTCTCATTTTGCCGAGTCTCAAGACCACTTGCCTTCCAATATATTTTTTGCTTCTAATAGTGAATCTGCACTGATGTGCACCAGATATTTCATTCATGACTTTGCCAATTTTTTTGGACTGTGACCTCAACAACAACAAAAAAAAAAACCGTTTTGATCAAAACTGAATAATTTTCTCTGATTTTCATTAGTTTTAGGATGGATAGATGTAGATGAGACAACATTTTCTTAATTTACACTCGATGCCTAAATGTTGAAGGTCAAGGTCGTATGGTGGTCTGAAAAAAATATGGCATCATTGGATCGCGGGCCGAGGGTAAGTCACGGGCGTTCACAGATCACTAGTTTAATTTAGTCCCCCCCCCGCCCCCCCCCCAGTTTCTCATTCTATGCTGCGTTTAACATTTCACATGTACAGTGCAGCATCTGTATTCCGCGTGCATGCGAAAGTTTGGCGTTTCAGGGATTTGCTCCATCGTTTGCGTTATTCTTTACATCTGTTGTTAACACTTTGTTACGCCTCCAGGTATCCGGTGTCAAATTTGTATATGTGTGACAAAAAGTAATTTGTTCCTGGGAAAATTTGTATTCACAAAAGTTATGAAAATACAAAAATGTTATTAATTTTATCTCGCACCCAAATCTGAAATTCAGGAATCTAGTGTTTTGGCCTTTTCCTGAGACTGCAGGCCATGTGTTCACAGGTCCTGATTTGCATAACTTATTAGTAAGCATGTTTTTAGATGAAAGTAAAATCTGTTCCACATTTTACATGTTTGTGAGTGTGAGGGGGCTGGGGCGGATAAATGCACAGGCCTGCGTGCCCGTGCCCAGGGCCCCGACTTCGACGGGGATAAATATATTTGCTGTTAAAATGTCTATACCAGATCCACCACTATAAATGTACACTGCTCCTTCCCAATTCCATATCTAGGCGATGCATGATGGCATCGCCGGGCACCGAAGGAAGGGAGTACTCAATTTTCACTCCGTTTGTTTTCTTGTTTGTTTATTTGTCTGGGTGATATTTCAGCCATCCTTTGAGCTAGAAAACTGAAATTTCGGGACAAAAGTGAAGATGTGCTTTGGAAAAAACGGTATTTTTTTATTTTGTGACTAATCAATTAATTGATTAATTACTGAATTATTATCGATTTATTAATTCCTTATCTTTTTTCTTTCTCATCTGGGAAATATTTAACTTAATTATTAATTAACTTCATTATTTAAGTTAATTATTCAAGGCTTATTAATTAACTTAATTATTTAAGGCAATATTTAATTAACTTAATTATCATCGATTTATTAACTCGTTATTTATTTTCTTTCTCATCTGGGCAATATCTCGGGTACCCTTTTTGGAAACTGAGCTTGGAAACTGATATTTGGACACGACAGTGAACAAGTGATTTGGTTATAAAGAGTATTTTTGATTTTTTGATTAATCAATGAATCGATCAATTTTTCATTTTTCGATGAATTACTTAATTTTCAAAGAGTTACAGATTCGGATGAAACAGTGGTGGTTTCAGGATGCTATTCGGCAATTGATTAAGAAATCAATTGTTTTACGACTATTATTAACCTCCGCCATCGAAGATGGACGGAGGTTACTGTTTTCACCCCTGTCCTTTGTTTGTTTGTTTGTGAACAGTATTAGGAAAAACTCCTGGACGGATTTCGACGAAACTTGGTGGGGGATTAGGTATGGTCCAATGATCATGACATTAGATTTTTAGACTTGGTCAAAGTCCAATATGGCCGCTATGGCGGCCATTTTGAAAAAATATTTGAATTTTGTTTTTGCATTTCTACATGTTTTAAGTGATTTCCAACCAAAAAAAAAAAATTTGTTTAGAGAAAAAAGAGAAAATGTTGCAATTTTTTTCAAAAAATTTCGATTTTATTTGAAAAGATATTGAATTTTTGTTTTTGCATTTCTACATGTTTTTAATGATTTCCAACCCCCAAAAAAATTTGTTAGAGAAAAAAAACCCAGAAATTTTGCACCTTTTTTTCAAAAAAATTTCGATTTTTTTTTTGGCATTTCTACATGCGCGTCGATCTAGTTTAGTTTATTCAATCGTGGTTCAGTAGAGTCTGATCCGTTTTTACCTACAATGAATAGGATATCAGGTTCACTTAAGTGACCAGCAGTATTGGCACGGAGTTTTGCACTCTACCGAGTGCTCCCCTCTATTTTAATTATGCAATTAATCACTGAATCAATCAATTATTGCACCCGCTCACTCAAATCCATCTCCATATGCTCCATCCATCCATCTGGGACCATACTCTGTGCAGAGCGTTGGTGCTGCCTAAGCACTCTCCTTGGCTATTGGGCACAATCCTGTTTGGGTTGCCACTTCGACACAGTATACCAGCCTGCTGGCACTCATTTTGCTGACCTCGGAAGGATGACAGGCCGAGTTAACCCCCTCTCAGCGTTGAATTATACCAGTGGTTAACTCGGCCTGTCATCCTTCCGAGGTCAACAAATGTAGTGCCAGCAGGCTGTATACTGTGTCGAAGTGGCATCCCAAACAGGATTGTGCCCAATAGCCAAGGAGAGTGCTTAGCAGCACCAACGCGCTGCACAGAGTATGGTCCCATGGATGGAATGGAGCATATAGATGGATTTGAGTGAGCGGTGCAATAATTGATTGATTCAGTGATTAATTGCTAATTAAAACTAGAGGGGAGCAGCTCGGGTAGATGCAAAACCTCTCGCCCATACTGCTGGTCACTTAAGTGACCTGATATCCTATTTCATTGTAGGTAAAAACGGATCAGACTTCTACTGAACCACGATTGAATAAACTAAACTAGATCGACGCGCATGTAAAATGCCCAAAAAAAATCTAAATTTATTTTGAAAAAAGGTCAAAGTTTCTGGTTCTTTTCTCTAACAAATTTTTTTGGGTTGGAAATCATTAAAAACATGTAGAAATGACAAAAACAAAAATTCAATACTTTCAAATAAAATCGAATTTTTATGAAAAAAATTGCACAGTTCTCTTTTTTTCTCTAACAAATTTTTTTTTTCTGGGGAATCACTTAAACATGATAGAAATGCAAAAAAAAATTCAAATATTTTTTCAAATGGCCCGCCATTACGGCCATATTGGACTTGACCAAGTCTAAAAATCTAATGTCATATCATTGGACCATACCTAATCCCCCCACCAGTTTCGTCGAAACCGATCCAGAGTTTTTCCTGTAATACTGTTCACAAACAAACAAACAAAGACAGGGGTGAAACTAGTACCTCCGTCCATCTTTCGATGGCGGAGGTTAATAATAGTTCGTTAAAACAACTTATTTCTTAATCAATTGCCGAATAGCATCCTGAAACACACACATTTTCTCCGAATCTGTACTCTTGAAATTAAGTAATTCACTCGAGAAAATGAAAAATTGATCGTTCATTGATTAATGCAAAAAATCAAAAATACTCTTTTAACCAACACTTGTTCACTGTCGGCCAAATATCAGTTCCAAGCTCAATTTTCAAAAGGGTACCCAGATATCTGCCCAATGAGAAAGAAATATAACGGAGTTAATTAAACGATGATATTAATTAAATTAAAATTGCCTTAAATATATTAAAGTAATAACTAAGCTTGAATAATTAACATTAAATATGAGTTAATTAATATAACTTAAATATTCCAGATGAGAAAAAAAAGATAGCGTTAATAAATCGATAAATAATTCGTATTAATTCATTAATTGATTAGTCACAAATAAAAAAATACCGTTTTTTTTCAAAAGCACATCTTACTTTTGTCCAAATTCTTATTTTCCTAGCTCAAAGTGATGGCTGAATATCACCAGACACAATAAAACAAACAAAAAACAACGGAGTGAAATTGAAGTACTCCCTTCCTCGGGCCCGTATCATATGCATCGCTAGAAGTGGAATGAAGAGCAGATTGATACTATTTTAGTGGATCTTGGTATAACATTTAACAGCAATATATTATCCCCTACGAGTCGGGGCACTCTGGCACGGCCGCAGCCTGTGCATTTATCCGCCCCAGCCCCTCACACTCACAAACATGTAAATGTGGAACAATTTTACTTTCATCTAAAAAACATGCCGTACTATATAAGTTAATGCAAATCAGTGCCTGTAACAACAGGCCTGCATCTCAGAAAGCCCAAAACAACTAGATTCCTGAATTTCAATTTGGGTCTAGAATTAATAACATTTTCGGTATTTTCATAACTTTTGAATACAAATTTTCCCAGAACAAATACTTTTTGCCACACATATAAATTGACAGCCGGATACCTGGAGGTCTAACAAATGTAAACAACAGATGTAAAAGATAACAAACCTGGAGCAAATCCCCTGAAACGCACTTTCCATGACCGCGGAATACAGAGCTGCCCTGTCACATGTAAATGTTAAACAGCAGCAATATGAATGAGATGGGGGGGGGGGAGACTTAAATTAAACTAGTGATTCTGTGAACGCCTGTGAGACTTACCCTCGGCCGCGATCCAAATAAGGCCATATTTTTATCAGACCACCAATACGACCTGACCTTCACTTTGGCATCTGAGGTAAATTAAAAATGTCGTCCTCTACAAATCTTATCCATAAACTAATGAAAATCAGAGAAAATTATTCGAGTTTTGATCAACGTTCTTTTTTTTGTTGTTTTGAGGTCACATCCAAAAAAATTGGTCAGGTCATGAATAATATCTGGCACATCAGTCAATTCACTATTATCGAGCCAAAATATATTGGAAGGCCAAGTGTTTTGAGACTCCGCAAATATTGAGACATTGGTAAAATTAGATAATGACTAAAAAATTTATTTTTTTTTAGACTGCCATTTGACCTTGACTAAACTCGAAGGTATGATATAATTAGGCAGAAATGCTCCTTCTCTAGTTTTGAGAAGCAATTTAGTTCCATCTGTTGTTTAGTGAAAAAAAAACCTTCAATGAGTTGTGGAAAAAGTTGAACATCTATAATTGGTCTATGACCTTAAAATTATCCAGATCAAAAAAGCCTGTCAACCCCACATACTTTTTATTCCCCTTATTGATGAAAATTTAATTCTAAGAAGTCCTCAGCCATTGAAGAAAATAAAAATAGAAAAGGGGAGAAAATCTGAAATGGTGTTTCTATGTATGGGATGCAGACCTTGAACCTTTAACCGGAGGATATGATGCATAATTAAGTTTAATATCGCCTTAATGCTGAGCTATCTAAAGGGGAAATCTCGTCCGATGAGCGGACAAAACTTTCAGTAGTTGTGAAAAATGTTAAATGAGAAACGATGTCAAACTCTAAAAATAGGTTCAATTAAAAAAATAGGTCAGCCCCACGGAATATTGATTGTTTATTGATGCCGATTTTCTTCATTGTCCCCACTACTCCGAGATACAGCCAGAAATTTGAAGGTTGAGAGCGCAAGGAGAAAAAAACATAATTGCAATACCACGGCGCCACTGTAATGCACTGAATAAATAACCAGGGAACTACTGTTAGTTTGGATGCCCCAACAAAATATGAATGGAGAAGACAGTAATACCTATTTGGGGCACCCCCCCGTAACCCCTTAGCTTGGATTTTTTAAATGCTGAACACTTTGACATCATGGGTGAAAAGTTTGGTCAATTTCATCAGAATGCAGTGTAGTTTCTGAGAAAAAGCCAATACCTATTTTGGGGCGGCCCCCCAAAAAAACCCCCCCAACACCAATTAATGGAAACCCCCTTTGGGTCCGATTTTTTTAATGACCATGAACAACTTTGGTACATCACAGTATGAATGTTTTGGTACAGTTTAATCAAAAATCGTATGTTAGTTTCGTAGAAGAAGTAATATATGTGAAGACAGACAATGACATGGACACGCGCCACCCATAAGCTCCAACTACTTTCCAGTAGCTAATAATAAAATTAGTTTTAAACAGTGCTTTGTACTCTTAGGGGGTGTCTCAGCAACTCTGTCGCATAAAAATTGGAAGGCCCAATTGAAGAAAAACCTGACAAATAAGGAACCTCCCTATTTGTTAGAAATCTTTTAAAATTAAACGAACTCTCTCGCTACAAAGGATATCATCATATAACAATGTAACAAATTTAAAGACTTTATCTCATTACATATCCAAAATAAGTAGTCAAAAAACATGAAGTTGTTATTCTCAACCAGTTACCGTCATTCTCAGCTTCCAGATGAGGCCTAATCTTGTGCAAGGAAGCTTCTCTGCGGATTGATTTCAGCGACTGACATCTTTATTAGCCTTTGCTATGTTCACGTTTTCTCGTTTGCATGAAGCCTGCCAGCCTCTCCTGCAGATTAAGCACTCCTCCATTAGCCTTGAGCTGAAGTTCCAGTTCTGCAGTACAACCCGATCACATTTCAGAATTCTCAAGGATGAGTGGCGCATGGTTGTTATGAGAAGACCATCACACATACAGTGACCACTGTGATAAACTAAGTTAGCATCAATTTACTATTACATGAAATAAGGTTAGATGTGCTCAAAAAATACAGCAGAGTGTGCTGAGTTGATTTTTGTGGTGGTAGTATAGTATGCAGTAGTAGTAGGATTTTATGAAATTAAAGTGTTCTTGAAGAAATTTTTGATTATATTTGATGACAAGATTATCTAACAAGTCTTGAGACGCGATTTCACGACAGTTCTATTTTTTTTTTTTTATTTTTTTTTATTTTTTTTATCTTATATTTTGACGATGTAGATGTTTCAGATCAAGATAACAAGTGATAACGTTTTGACAAGTTATAAAAAGCATATAAATGAGTGGTACGAGATGACAGCTATAGCGCAAAATGTGCAAAACCCGTTTCTTCAACAACTTAAAAATTTTGACTTTGGCATACCTTTAAAGTTCCAAAACAATTTAGTACATTAAAATAAGGAACATATACGTGCTATAGTTTATGGATTAGTTTTCATCGAAAAGTCGAAACCGTTCGATTCCCACACTTTGAAACCTGACCTTGTGAACTTTAAAGTCAAGTCAAGATTATACCTTTGCACAAATTTCCTCTGGGAACATTCCAAGAACATATAACTTCACTATAGGCTATATGCTTCACACTCCTGATTATCAGACTTTGATGAATAGCGTAAAAACAAACTTAAGGGGCGCACGAGCAAGACCTTTAGGTGGACTGACTCAAGATTATGGCTACAATATTTCATCCTTTAGCTCTCAAGTTTGGGCGTGTCTATTTTTATGTCAAAATCGAAATTTTCTCTAATTCATGCCTTTTGACCTTGACTTGACTAAAATGAAAAATCGAGCTCACGTGGCTATGCAGTCCATGGGATAACCAAATAACCAACCCCTGCCAGATTCCATAACCCTCGAGAGATGATTTTATGTCAAACGCATTTCTAAGTTTCGTGACCTTGTACCACCTTGCCGACGAAATGAAAAATCGGAGCTCCGTAAGGGCTATCAGGTTCCATTGGCTAACAAAAACCAAACCCCTGCCAGGTACGACACCCCTAGGAGAGATACAAATTGAAATCGCCAGACCCCCTAAAAACACAATTCCAATTTTCTAAAGTCGACCTTTGCCTTGACTTGTGACGAAAATGAAAAATCGGGAGCCTCAGCGTTGTGGGCTATGCAGTCCATGGCTAACCAAATACCGACTACCCCGCCAATCGACAACCCCTCGGGAGAATTTTTATGTCAAAATCGCCAACTTTATCTAAGTTCTACCTTTGACCTGGTACCAATAAAAATCCGAGCTCCTGCTATGCAGTGCCATTGGGCTAACCAAAATACCGAAACCCTTGTCAGATTCGACAAAACACCTAGAGAAGATGCAATTGAAATCGCCTACCCCAAAAACACTGTTTTTGGCTGGCTCCGCCCATAATGGCGCGACATGCCTCATTTCAGGAAACCACAACTAGATCATGATATAAACCTCCCACCAAATTCACTTTATCGGATCAAAACCCACGGAGCTATGCTGACAGACAGCGACGGACAACAGACAGACAGACACACACAACAATAACGATATAGTGGTCATATATTTTCGTGAATATTTTTCGGTGAACCAATTATATTTTCTGTGAATATTTTTTCTGAACCAATATCATTTTTCTGTAAAATATTGTTTCGTGAACCAATTAGGGAACGACAATGAAGCAAAACTCATTTTTTTTTTGACAACTTTCTGTCATTCCATGTCCGTTGCACGTGGAAGTTCCCAGAAGAACTAAATAATTGGTATGAAAGTCCCAAAAAGGAAAAAGAACAGCCAACATAACAAAAAGCTTCAGAGACTAGGATGGTCAGAGAAAAGCTGAACTAGACACAATCCATAAAGAATAGACAGACATTATGAATCATTCTCAGCAATGTCTGGTCTTCAGCAAATTATATGAACGTATTACTAATTAATGCTATATATCATCAGAACATGATGGAAAAAAAGGAACGCAGGAACAAGCTGAGTCCCAGATTGGCTTTTAAAATTCAAGATTCTGTTCCAAGAATTTTTAATTATTCACCGTGAATGGCCAAGCACAATCTATACTTAATAAAATCACTACAATTCTATAAAATTTAAATGTCAGTGTTGGCGTGGTGGTGTGTATATCATAAAGCTAACTTTCTCTCGCTTAATCCTCCCCCCCAATCCGTTCTCCTCTCTCTCTCTCCTCATCACCACTTCCTGCGGTGTTCGCGTGTGCCGGTCGTTCTAACGCGTCCGACCTCTAAAATTAAGTAATCTGAGACGATTTCAAATATAATTGTTTTTATTGACTTCAGCAGTTGTTCCGACTGCTAAAAAACAAAAATGTTCATTTGTCCTTGGACATTGTCCGGGTCTTGTTGGGTGCATCGATGTTTATATGACGAACCCGATCGCTAATTTGCTTGCCAAGCCTGCCGTTCCTTATAACCATTTCACTGGAGTGCTCGCTGAAGCTAGAACTGGCGAGCGCCACATATTTGCACTGTCATTAATATATTCGACCAATGAACAAAGTTCAAGGCCACCCACCTGCGTTTCACCCTCATTCATTGTGCGTTAGGTTCGTACTGCTCACGAAAATGTTGCAATTATTTTTACAACACATTTCCTCTTTTTGACAATTTTTCATATACGACCCATCACTTTTGGTAACATTAATACATATTTTTAAAAAACAATATACAGTTCTTTTAAAGTTCTTTCAAACCGTTTCGTTGTCTTCTTGCGTGGTTAAGCCATTTTAAGAGCACTCTTATAGCTCAATATTGATACCGCCAGACGTCCTCCATGGCGATATTTCAAGTTAGGAGGCAAAATAATAGTGATACAAGAGCAAAAAATGTTTTCAGTTTTACAAGCAATGATCACCACATCACGCAGACAGCAAAAGTACGCACACTCTCTTCAGCTGTGAGACTGGTTTGAATCCAAATAAAGTTATAAGAACTCATCCCAGTTTATCCAAAAACAGGCGATTCATCAATTGTCTCTCGGATGGCATTAATTAGAACAATTCTGCCGATCACCCCCCCTCTTCTCTCTCTCTCTCTCTCTCTCTTCTCTTCTCCTCTCTCTTCTCTCTCTCTTCTCAAGATACCAGTGTTTCCCCAACGTAACAGTACAAATCAGATTCTGAGTGAGCCAACGAGGGTGCAAAGTATGCTGCTATGTAAGGAACATTGCACCGCCGCTTCCCTTCCCCTCACAACTCCCTTCCCCTTCCCTCACGCCGCCTCCCTTTCCCATCACGCCAGCCTGTCCCTCCCCTCACGCCGCCTTCCTTCCCCTCACGCCGCCTCCTCCTCACACCGCCTTCCCCTCCCCTCGCCTTCCTTCCCCTCACACGGCCTTCCCTTCCTTCCCCTCCGCCCTTCCCCACACGCCGCCAGTCCTTCCCCACGCCGCCCTTCCTTCCCCTCACGCCGCTCCTCCCCTCACTTCTCCTTCTTTCATGATTACCTCCTCCACCCCTCTCCTCTCCACCCCGACGATATTTCCCTCTCCCGTGCTGTATTAATGCCCATTTTACTACCGTTTTGTTCAATCCTTCTCATCCCCACTCCTCAACATGTCCCACGATGAAGCAAGTCGCAAACACCTTCCTTACACTTACTCCTCCCAAACACCGTCCCACACCCCCCCCCCTCCTTGCTCCCTCCCCCCCCCCCCCCCACTGTATAGCACTTATGGTGTCCCTCCACACTGCCGCCCTCCCCCCCCATCTCCCTCTCCTATG
>CM068963.1:42362483-42381006 GCA_035128595.1 Eptatretus atami | reverse complement strand
ATTTTGAGTAATCAGTTGTTTGCTGACCTGGGCAGGAACTAGACCACTTTCGATTTGCTGATATAAAAGGTTCCATCTTTTAAAGCAAGGAGGCAGCACCTGCAAAAAGGAATTGAGCACGTGTTAAGCGTACTGAAAGGGTGTAGCATGGGATTCATGGGGGTGGGGGAAGATGGGATGATGGGGTGATTGGGTGATGGGGTAAACAGTTCCAGAACTCACTTAGGGTGCTGTAAATGGACTTCATGTACAAAACACTGTCATCGAAAGTTAGAATTTCTTCAAAAGTGAATTTTAGCGGAGTTTCAGATTGCGACGAACAAATCTATGGTCGGGTCATTTCATGGTATGCACTTTTTTAGGTGCTTTTTTGTCTGGGGAAAAATGAGAAAGTTGAGAATTGTTTCATGTTCTATATAATGAGAACACATATCGATATATAACTAGTCATGTAACATCAGCTGCTCGTTTTTGTAACACAGTATGAAGCTTATTTCCCTGAGGTTATGTGTAACCGTGTCATCTCCGTCACACTGTCAATTCCATCAAACATTCGTTGTACTCAAAACAAATAAAGTAATAACATCAACTAATACGCTTGCAATGATGCACTTACACTGTTTAGAATCCTTCTCAATTACGGAAATTTGACAGATGTTATTTTGTTCATATTTTCGAGAAATTCTAAAAAAAAACTAATGATACGCGTTAAGGTGAGCCCCAGGTGAGACACTTTCAAATTTTTTTACGTTCATACCAGGTGTGAATTTTGCAAATGTCCCTCATCAATGGTTTCATTGGTTGTAAAAGATAACTTAACCGCGATGACACCTGCTAGTAATGTACCAAATATTTTTTAGCAGAAGCCTTCCGCACTCTGATTGCTAATATGTTGATTCGATATGATCTCAAAAATGGTGCAGAATTACTTGAAAAATGAAAGTGCATAAGAAAATAGTTCAAAACTTCCAATGTCAATGACAAAACTCTATAAAGTTTAATATTGAGCCAAATTTACAGTGCCCCAAACTTTCTAGTGCCCCACAACAGTAACTGGGTGTTATTTCATGCGAAAAGAACTCCATCAATTCTTTGTTGTCCTCCGTACGGTCCGCTCAAATGTGACGGCGATGACCGTAACGGATATGATGGTTTTCAGGAAAAAAGGCGTGCCCACTTTCCGCGATCATAGAAGGAAGCAATAATGTGTGGATATGACCAGGATCAAACAGTTTACAATTCATTACCTTCCTACAATCAATTTTTTTTTCTCAAAAAGCAAGATATTGAACGTTGGAGTTGACAAATTTATAGTATAACTTACCGTGATGATGTTCGCTGTCAAATTAGACAAAAATCAAACGATTTGTTGAAAAGATGAGTAACTTCACGGATTAAATATGGCGGGGCGTTCAACTTGTACAGGTCTCGGCAGATAGTTCCAAGCGCGTGCACATCGGCGCCAGTCAAAAAATGTGACGGAAGATGAAAAATTTTATGGGACGGGGTCATATACTGTATTTATTTCAGGAATGTCCATTGTATCCCTTCAAATCACTTTTTAGACAATTTGCTCCATCGGATGTGGTCACAATACCATACGCAAGTCTTCAAGCAGATTTAATTAACTCGTAGATAATGAGGTGGTACACACAAGTGTGAGTTGGGACAACTATATTGGATACGTCGACATTTTAGAACTGCCAGAAAAAATCGCACAGCCTCACCCGTGCATGTTTTTATGTTTTAGTAGTTTCAACATCGTTGCAGCATATCGTTGATGTGAATTTTAAAGCCATAGATTGCATTCTATCCATTCAGCTCATTTGAGTGTGATGGACACCGTTTCTGCACTTTACCATGAAATGACCGTCAAGTTTTGCTCTGTTGTGGCTCATCAACATACTGCTTCTCAAAGCATCAGGAAGGATCAAAGAAGTTGATTCAAAGTGGTATTTTAACGATAAATCGTATGGAAGGATCTTCACACGTATTTCTTTTGATACAAGTGCCAGATTTTTGGGCGTGACCGATTTTTCTGACCCTTTTGACCTCTGATGACCTTGGAAGGTTACCCAATTGAAATTACTTGATACTGAACCTGTAGCATAATCTAGCAAGATAATGAGTGGTAATTTTTGTCATGGGTGTTCCATTGTGGAAGGAATGGTTCAACTTTAGTTCCCTACCCAAAATTTTTGTTTTTTTTCGGTCATGGCCTTTATCAAAAAACCTGCACAGAGTTGGCATGGAGTTGAGGTTTTTTTGGTTCCCCCCCCCCCCACATAACATTTCAGGTGGCAACCACACCCACTGCATGGTCAAGTATCAAAAATTGTATAGCAGGGGTGTTCACATCAAAATCATTTTTTTGCACATTTTACTGGTGGCTCCCCCAGACTAATGTGATGCAACAGCTTATGGTCGAGTGCATCTCAACCTGAGGTGTACTCAAACAAGACCATATAGCTTGGTCAGCTATGGGGGAAGAATATCTTTTTTAATTTGACGCTACAATGGAAACATGGAAAGAGTGTTGACAGAGGCTGCGTTGCGTTTCGCATTCACGTGATTTGTAGTTGGTGTTGAAAGACCGTAAACTGTGGTAAGGAAGCAATATGGCACCAGAGATTGTTGCTGGATGTAAAAATGTGGAATGAAATGGCAATGTTTTTATTTATCTATTGACTTATTCCCTCTATCCCGCCATTAAAAAATTAAAATAGTAAAAACTGTCTGCAAAACGTGCCACCTCCCCCAAGAACAATATAGTATGGAAGCATTCACAATCAATCACCACTACATAGCTTTTTCATGAAACAATGATAAAATAACTCGATGAACTACACCTCCATGATTCAATCCTCAAAAAAAACTCTTCAACATCCTCCAGTGTACCACTGCCAAGGCTTTATTCTGTTACCAAGCACCGCAAACGTTCAAACTAATCGATTCAACTGAGGACGCCGATCGTGCCAGTCACTTGAGCGGAACTGTACACGACCGAATACATATCCTTAACATCCACATGTTTGACGATTCTTCAGCGTCTATTCTATTACGGTTTCTTGTGGATCCGATGGAGTGGCAGGTTCTGGGGCATAGCCTTCTAGTGAGGATGTCAGGGGCTACTAAATGATGATTTATGGATGATATAATTATTGATTATATTTTTGGTATGTCATGCAGGAGACGTATCTACGGCTGCAAGAGTTGCACCAGTGAGGAGCAGCTGATTGTTATACAAACCGTCAGTTGCATGCAGATTCAGGGAAATGCTTGGGCAGATTTTTGACAAGGATACAGCAAGAGGCGCTAGAGAGGTGACTTTTATGCTGTTTGCCTTTGTTGGCAGCACATTATCATGTGATCTGAAATGGCACTGGATTGATTTTACATTGTGATTTTTTATAATTGAAACAAAACTATTTCAGCTGTAAATAAAGCAACTGTCTACTTTGTCAAAATATATTTCTAGTCTTTGTGTGTTATGAATATGGGCTCGTTCCCCTCGAGCCTTGGTATGGTCAAAATCAATAAACCAGACGAAGAACACATTGTGTACATCGAGATGATAGTTTCTGGGGATTTATAAAAGTTTTAGAGTCTAAAACGCATTTTTCATCATGCAGATCATATAATAGAAGCAGAATATTTGATAAGCATGCAGGTGGATGATAGGGAATGAAATGCTGCACATGCTCGATGTATTGAGCAAGCTGATGCAGGATGGGTTTATGGATTCAATATATGAATGGGAAAAGAAGGGAATTGGGGTTGTTGGTGAAAGTGTGAAATAGAGTTGCTAAAAGTGTTTTTTTTTTTTTTTGCATTGGTTGATGAAAAAATGTTAACCTTTTTTTTCGAGGTTAATTTGGATGTTTTTTTCGTTTTGTCATTTTCAAACTCTGCAACTGAACCCAACCTAATGGTAAATTTGAAAACAATTAAATTGCTTATGTGTGTCAATGTGTCCCCATCACAATGCCTTGATATGAGCTTCAAACAGAGATTAAACAAGTATTATGATTGCAAATTGGTTTGATTCACCACATAGTGATGCAAATGTGTTTTGTGACCGGACAAAAGGAGAAATGTGTGTGGGTAAGGTGTGAGCGAACTTACCCAGGGGATTCCATGAAGCGGGCAAGGCAAACTACGAGAAGAGCTACAGGTTAGGACTGGCATACTGCAAGAGCAGTGTGGAGAAATTGGTTTTCTGAGGTATGTCATTGACACAGTAACCAAGATAGTTTCTTGTTTGTTGATTAACGGAATAAGCAACATTTCCCAAAGGTAGTCGATTTTGTCCGTCTTAAAGAATGAAGATTATTACTCGAAGCTTAGTGGGTGCAACGTCTGTCCGACCAGTTGAAAATGCCACTATCCATTTTGGTTGTCATAGTTTACATTTTCGTAAGATGATCCCTTTCTTTAGAATCTTTACCAATGCGAGTATGCCAGGAAGAGCTTGGAGAAATGCGAGCCAAGAGTTGGAATGAACGTGAGGGGAGAGCTACATTATCGATATTGCAAGGAAAGGATAATTTGGAACACACAGCTTGAACACTTCACACAGGTATACCAGGCATGAAACTCACATCGACAAAAAGGCAAAAACGTTTCAAATATTGTTTCACACCACTTGGTGATTGTTCGCTTGAAACATGTATTCATTCAGCTGTGTTGACAGCTTTCTGTGACATCCTTTAATCAATTGTTATAATTCGATTCTGCTGTAGGCCATATGTTACACTAAGCTCCGGTATTGTCTGCATTTATTGTCTAAGCAAAGGGTTGTACTTGGTGGTTTTGGTTTGCCATCCCTTCCCGGCAGGACATTTGTATTTGGTCAGGGTGCCGACGATAGCTTCGCTACTCTCCCGAAGGACACTGTGCGATCTTTTAAACGTCCGCATATTCCAGCAGAAGGGAAGCCAGTTTAACGGTTCAATCCGGGGACGCGCACACACGTTCATGAGCACATGATGACAGTTTATAGCCTGGGCCGAGATTCAAACCAGACTAGCTTTGAGGCGATGTGGGTACCCTTCAGCCTCCTGCCAGCTCTATCATAATATCTAATAATTGTGATGTTTGTGTGGAAGATGAGGGATGTATAAGAAGATAGCATTGTGTAGAGTTGCTTTTTCGTGGGGCGTATGTAAAACATCTTGGAATGTTAACTAAGTAGGGAACCTGTGAGTTGCTAATTAGTCGGGATTATGGATAATTTTCTTCATATGTAATCACCTCTGTGACTTTTCGCTATGTTTTATAATTTCAAGATCGCAATAAAGGTGGGGACCGTCCTAAAACAACTACAAGCGGGCAAGAAAGCTCGCTTCAAAGGGTGACCAAACAGGCGAAGTCACGCTTGATGGGCGTGATGTGCAGATGCATAAGAGTAATAGGGCGTAGGAGGCAGTAGTTTAAGGAGGAGGGACTCGCCGCGCACGGAGAGTCTGCTTTTGCTCTCGGACGACGAAATCTCGGCCTTCTGCACGATTCTTATATCGGCTGGTGAATTTGCTCGTGTGCTGAGCAGGAAAGTTGACGGTTCGGTGAGCCGTGAAGTGGTGTACGATTCTGAGGAGGGAAGGAGAGCATGCTCGTGCCTCCTCATGGGGCGTCAGAGATTGTTCTTCGGGTGGGCCATTTTGTGAACAGACCGAGTGTGGGAGAGGAGCGCGGGGCATTCGCTCTTGTAGAATAAACGACAGCGCGGTTCCGTGAGCCAAGACATCGAGTGCATCTCCGCGCTGCCTGACGAATGTTTGCTGACCTTTTTTGGGCGTGTTCTACAAGCGCCTCGATCGCCAATCTCGTAAGGACCATCTCGGTCTAGACCCTAAGCTAAGTGCCGGAATAAAGCAAGGAATTATTTTAATTTATTACCTGTCCCCTGTCTGTACAAGTCTGTGTGGAGGTACTCACTAGAATTAGATTTAGGTTATTCACGTTTTTCTTTATTATTATAATGTGAATTATTGTCATTGCACATATTTGATTATGTTTATTAATTTTATTTAGTCAATTTGGATTGCTTGTGACCGTGTATTGAATGCAGTTCTGGTACAGTGCTTAAAACTGTTTTCCTCGTGCGCCATTTAATCTCCGCGAGTTCGGCTGTAGGCCTCCAGGGAAGAAGTTTGCCATCCGTCCAGGTAAGGGGTTTAAAACCCTCTGGACAGAACAATAAAAAGATCAAACCACTCAATTACTGACTCCTGGCTGATATTAATGTTCGGTACCTTCTTGGGTCGAGTCAAAGCTGAATTTTGCATGTCAATGGACATATCCGTAAGCCAAACACAGCAACAAAAACACAGACCATCTGGAACGTCCATAAAGACGCATACTAAATTTAAATGAATAGATGAAAAATCAAATGCAGGGTGAGGCGGGCACGAGAAATGGGGAAAGCACGCACGGTTCATATTCTTGCAATGTGAAAGCACACCCACTAAGTATAATATGTATCTCGACTCGTCCCATGCTCTTCTAGCCTAAGCAAGCTGCATAGCAACCAAGAAAGGCTACCAAGGTAAGCCCGTTGCTGTTAACCTTTCCCCAGAGTTCCTCAGTTGTAAAGACATTCACAATAGTTACGAGGCTGTGTTCAAAAAGTATCCAACCTTAATTTTTCGTGCGTAAACAAATGAAGCTAGGGAGGTCGTGGTTTGGTGCACGTATGTAGGCGATCCTAATCCGTCTGCGTGAAGATTTTCCTGCCCTGCAAGAGCTGTCCATCGCCGACAGATGCGATGAGTGAGGAAGTGTAGGTGAGCGCGTCGGAAAATTTTTTTCGTTTTTTGACAAAATGACGGTACTGTGGTCTCATCGCCAGTGATCACTGTGTTGCGAAGTTGGGATCGCTGTTCAAGTCTCCAGCATGTACTGTGCGATCCTCCAAACGGAGTTGCTTCTGCTTCGACTCGTTAGCAGTTTAGCACGAACTTCCGCTGAATTCTCTTAAGCCCAAATCCTCAAGTCACATGAATGATGGATCCAATGCTGACGGGCCGGCTCGTGCTGCAAGTTCTCTGATGGTGATTCGACGATCTGCATCAGCAGGTCTTCACTTGGTCAATGAAGATCTCATTTCGGATTGTTGAGACTACAGAACGTGCTTCATTTCACCTGATCGTGCGACTCTTTGAAGCAGTTGTACACTTTTTATCTGTGTTGGTCTTGCTTCGTTACGAAGGCCTGTGTTGAATCTTACGGATCGTTTCCACTTGGAATGCCTAGCTTACAAACAATTTGATGGCGGTAGCTTGTTCAAGCTTTCCGTCATTTTGTCAAAAACGGAAAATTCGACGGCGCTACAGCTTACACTCTCACTCATCGGGCGGTCTGTCGGCGACTGAACGCTTCTGCCGGCGGGAAATATCGACCATCCGGATAGGATCACCTACATACGTGCACCCAAACAGCCTCCCTAGCTTATTTGTTTACGCACGAAAAATTAAGGTTGGATACTTTTTTGAAACACCTCGTATATATGTATGTAATGTATGTATGAATATATTGTATATATTGTTGCGGGCCGGGGGTGGGTGAGAAGAACCACTCGGTGGGGGAAGCTAATCTCGGCTCCCACCAGATCCCGAAATTGTAGGCCGTCGCCACCGGATAATTACTGTGATGGCGGCGGGTCGTTAACCCACACATTGGATGTGCAATAACTCAACCAGTGACTTCGCGTCCTCGTCTAGTTAATCCGGTTACCTAAAAAATAACCACATATTTAATTATACCGGGAACACACCTCGGACGGCCTTGTCCGAATGGCTCACTTAACCGGACTGGATCACTTTACCGGATCGGATGTAGGCCGTAGCCGCACACTGCCCAAGGACTTAACCGCTCAAAGGAACGGATTGTTGGGATAAGTCCCGGTAAGCTAGGATTCGGAAACATGCTGGATCAATGGAAGAAAAGGACAGAAACGAGGCAGAGGAACATTTCTAATAATGATTTTTTACAATGGGCGAGGAAAGGTATTTGGTACGATCAAGAATTCTTGGGGTGTGTTGTGGGGCAGAGATAAGGGAGAGAGGTGTGGTGGCAGCAATAAACAAGCAACTTATAAAAGGGACGCAGAGCAGACTTAACCGAAAATAATAATAAGATTTCTGCAGGCTTATTACATAGACGAGGCGCAGGTCACACACACACAACAGACACAGAAAACCCGATGAGTTGATGAGGCAAGACAGGAAGAGGAGTTGAGGCTACGGTCTCTCTACTTCTTTGCATAACTTGATCGGCGGTACCGAACGCACCACCAATATGTTTGGGGAGTGCTCTGTGTGCGGTAACCCCCCCCGGAGAGCTGGCGGATCGTCTCTCGATTCGGGCAGCTCGCGTCGAGCCCGTGGGCGTGAAGGAGGGGCTGAGTTGGGAGGGTGGAGTCAGCGTCGTGTGGGTGGAGAAAGGGAAGGAGGAGCCAGTGTGAGGTCCCAGGTCGAGGTCCAGGTTTGAGAGGAGGGCAGCAGCGAGAGAGAGCAACGGACCCGTCCGACCTTTATAGGCCCGGGGCGGGGCAGGGGGCACCCCCAACTCGGTGACGTCACCCAATCGGCGTCTGATTGGCCCCGACCCCCCGCGGCGGCGGCCGCGACGGCCGGGAACCGCAACATTCCACTTCCGCAAGATGACCGACGCCGCAAAGATGTCCACTCCAACCCTAGCGCATGATACGAATCGCCCGACACCTGATACTCGCGCCCAATGAATCGCCTTTGAAGATCCCGCTGGGCCGTGCCCTGATGACCGCCCCCCCCGAAGGGGGGGGCAAAAAAGCCCGTCCGGGTTTTTCCTCCGCCCGCCCGCTCGGGCCCCACCAGCGCTGGCCAACGCGCTCCGCTCGTGTGGGCACGTGGCCCAAGCTGTACAACAGGCCCCCGCCGATCGCAGCTTTCGCTGGCCGTAGAGGCGAGAGTAAGATGTTATGGCGAAACATGACAGTAGATGTGTCCATTTCGTGCCCGGCTCTATACGATAACAAAGTGTCGCGAGCCGGCGCACGGGTCTCCCTTCGAAGCACGTTCCATACATGCGCGTGGATCCGCATTAACGCACGTGGCCAGCGCTTGCGTTTTCGGCCGATCTGCGATCGTGTGCGCGGGGCGAAACCGATCGATATAATAGTCAGAAATTGGGATGGAAAGGAACGCGCCGCTTGCACATTGCAACACTCGCATCCGCACAATGTGGGCATGGGGTTGCCCTTTCTATTATCGGTCCTCGGTACGCGTTCCGTGCAGTGCTGTTTGGCTTCGTGCGAGGGGTGTGTTTCCTGTTTGTGGATAAAACATTCCACCATACGGGTGGAAATTACCCTTGCGAGTGCGTTTGGCGCGTGTTTTTTGTTATGGAGGGTGTGGTGTGTAGTGCCTCTTGGCCTTTGCTGAGGACCCATCTCTACAGCGCAGGGCGCACGGTGGGCTCAGATTTACCTCAGATAATCAGAAAAGAAAGATAGAAATGACGTTAGAAAATGAATAAGAGAAATGATGTAAGCAAACCTAGCTATGAGATCATCGCAACGCATGCCCCTGTTGTCCCGCTAGCCAAAGGGAAGGGACTCTACACGTATATTATGGAATATACTGTCTTCGGACACTATCTGTTGGATGCATGCGGTTCCGAGAACGCAACAATATATATAACAATATATCACAATTTATGTATGCTAGTATTATATAATATATTTATATATTGTATATAATATATAATATACAATATATATATATTATTATATTTGTTGCGGAATATGGCTTAGTGTGGCTTAATAAATATAGGATTAGGCCCATCCCCATTAATTGCATTTTTAGCCAGGTCTGTTCGGTAAATTGGACTTTAATGTGTGTCGGGGGTGTAAGAGGCTGTTTTATTGGTGGTGTAACCGAGATGTTCTTCTCTCTTCCCTCTCTGGATTGAAGCCCGCCCAGTCGGCAGATTGGGTCGGCTTCGGCGAGCGAGCGCTGGGAAGGCAAAGAGAAACGCGAGTGTGAGTCGGGTGATCGGCAGTAGGAAAATGCATGAGGGTTTTTTTGGCGATTGGCTTTTGTAAAGAGCGAGCCAAGGCAAGGAAGGGACTGAATGAGGGTCTGTCTGCCATCCGGCTGGGAGAGGATCTGCCTGGAGGTCGAGTTGTGGATCAGGTCAGTAGGGGACTGAACCTGAGGGTCCAGTTGCATCTGCCGAGGGATGTAACTGAGCCTGAGTGGTCGAGTGAGGATTTCTGCTGGTTAGAAACGACTTAGTGGGAGGCTGCAATCTGCGGTCGAGAGGCTGCCTGCACGTCGAGTCGGCGATCGACTCTTATGAGCGAGGTCTTGACACGTTTGTCGATACGCCTGCCAATCCGCATGCCGGAGCCCCCAACACCTCGATTTAGCCTTGTCTGGTGAACAGGCATGGCCCGGATTGTATACTGGACCTTGTGAGAACCAGCTGAAACCACCATCGATTGACGGTCTCGTGTCGTCGACATTAACGCGGGGTCAGAACGCGCTAAGGCTGCGTGCGCAAGCGGTGGCCGGAGAGAAGGACGACGCCATTTTGCCATGTGGCGTGTTTCAACTTGGGGCTCGATTCCGTGGACATCGGCTTGTGTAACGAGCCGCATTCGGGCCTTTGACACTTTTCCTCTCGTCAATAAAGCATCACAAGTACTCTGTGTCTTGTCTGCATGCTGTCCAGTTGTCTGGCTGTTGTTTTAGGTATCTCGTAGGGTCCCTTCGAAACCCGTAATCCGTAGCTCCTAGTTAAGACGGGTTACAGATTAATTATAACATTGTCGTGAATGCTTTGCTTGTGTTGTGTTCCTGATGTGTCCCAATAAATTGGCTGATTTGTAATGAAGTTGCCGTTTTTGAATTAATTTGTGCCGCGCAAGGAAGATCCGCTCGATTTGGGTATAACCAAAATGGTTACAGACTGGCAGAATTCGCTGGTATTGATAAACCAGTCTGTAACCGGGGTCTATTCCCCAGATGGCAAGGCACAGTGTACGTTGGTATCGTGATCTGAGGCGCGTAACCGAGAATTGTGCCAAGCCAGCCGGTGGTTATAACCCGGAGACGGCGGTGGTTGACATCAGTCGTCCCGAATGCTTACACTGGGGTCAAGAGTCGGGTTGCGAATCCTGCCACTGATCGTACAATATATAACATATTAACATATATACATAATATATATATATATATATATAATATATATATATATATATTAGGGTGGTCAAATCATAAGGGAAAATTGAATTTGAATATCTTGGGGAATGTTGATTATTTGTTCTAACTGACCTAGAATACTCCTGGCCAAATTTGCACACGTTCAAACTTATTTAAGGGGGTCCATCAAGAGGAAGGAAGTGCACAGTCCGGTGGAGAGAAGAAGACGTCAGTGGGAGAGAGGGAGAGTCAGTTGAGAGATGCTGAAGAGCGAGGAAGGAAAAGGACCTCGACCGAATCGGTTCAACAAGGCTGCGGATCAGCTATCAAACTCTCGCTCCCTACTCACCTCCAGCGCCTCTGTTTCCGCGCTCCACTCCTCAACATCAGACATTCCTTCCTTTCCCCCCTTGGACTGAGTGGGAGCAAACCTGCGTACCCAGAAGGGGGGTCGTCCACAGTGATAGAACACGCGTCACAAACGACAGGGCGGGCGTGGGGTGGCGATGATTTTATGTATCAACGACTCCCTAACCAAGGATGAGAAAACAAGCAGACCTGCTCCAGTGGTGGAAAGCTCACCGGCGCAACTACCCTCACCCCCATTGAGTTGACTTTTCAGAGATGAACTTTTATGCCTTTTCCTTTCTTTTTTCCTAATTAGTAATGTGACATTATATGAATCCGTGAGGACTTTTGATGGACCCCTACAACCACCTCCAAAATTGCTAATTTTTTGTTTCTTTGCGTTTTTCACGTCGAGGAACTGTTTTGGCAAACATGCCCGAGAAATTCGAACTTTCATTTTTTGGAACACCCTAATATACAGTATATCTATATATATAAATTGAAAGTGTGTCTGTCTGTTGTCTGTGTGTGTGTTTCTCTGTGACCTATGCACGGCGAAGTACTGGGACTGATCCTCACCAAACTTCACATGCTGACAGAAATGTACCGGGAGTGTCCGAGTAAAAGAATTGTAACTTCCCACTTCCGGTTTCCGATTATGACGTCATTCAGCCTGATTTCGTACGTTAATTTTTCAAGTTCAGCCGCTTGAATGGGCCAATGCCATTTGCATAGAATGAAAAAAATGCTACAAGTCAATTTGAAGACAATGCATTCCGACTCCCGGTTTTCCGAATTATGACGTCATCACCTGATTGCGTACGTTAATTTTTCAAGTTCAGCGATTGACTGGGACCAACGGAATTTGCTAGAGAATGAGAAATTATACTACAGTCCAATTGAAGACTGACTTCCGACTTCCTGGTTCCGAATTATGCACTTATGCATGTCGAACACACTTGCAAAAATACCGTATGTATTTATAAACCGTATAATGATAAATAATCATCCTGTATTCATATTTTATTAACATTTTCTTTGTTCATTATTGTTTTAAAAACCATGGTTATAAAACATTTTTATTGTTACTGTCTAACGTTTTCGTCACTTCGGCCTGGATTCGGGATCAGCGATCAATCTGTAAATCACGATTAAAAATTATTTTTTTGATGAATGCGGGAGTTATCTTTATTTACGGAGTTTCAGATTTGCGACGAACAAATCTATGGTCGGGTCATTTCATGGTAATGCCACTTTTTTAGGTGCTTTTTTGTCTGGGGAAAAATGAGAAAGTTGAGAATTGTTTCATGTTCTATTATAATGAGAACACATATCCGAATACTATAACCCAAATTCACCAGCACGGATATAGAATCGTGCAGAAAAGTGCCGAGATTCTTCGTCGTGCCGAGAGCAAAAGCGAGATCCTCGTCCCGCGCGGGTCCCTCCTCCTTTTAACTACTTGCCTCCTACGCCCATTTACTCTTTATGCATCTCACATTCACGCCCATCAAGCGTGACTTCGGCCTGTATGTCACCCTTTGAAGGCGAGGCTTTCTGCCGCTTGTTAGTGTTTAGGGACGTGTTCCCCACTTTATTTGCTGATCTTGAAAATATAAACATAGGGAAAAGTCACAGAGGGTGATTACATTATGAAGGAAATTATTCCATAATCCCGATCTAATTAGCAACTCACACGTCCCTACTTTAGTTACATCAAGATGTTTTTACATACTGCCCACGAGCAAAGCAACTCTACACCAATGCTATCTTTCTTATGGACATCCTCATCTTCCACACAAACATCACAATATATTAGATATTATGATAGGCTGGCAGGTGGCCTTGAGGTACCCACAGTTTCGCCTCAAAGCTATCTGGCGTTTGAATCTCGGCCCAGCCTATAAACTGTTCATCATTGTGTGCTTCATGAACGTGTGTGCCGTCCCCGAATTGAACGTTAAACTGCATCCCTCTGCTGGAATTATCGGACGATAAAGATTCCACAGTGTCCTTCGGGAAAGTTAGGCGAGCTATCGTCGGCACCCTGACCAAATACAAATTCCTGCGGGAGGGGATGGCAACCAAAACCACCAAGTACAACCCTTGCTAGACAATAAATTGCTTAGGACAATACGGAGCTTTGTAACAGTATGGTACAGCAGAATTTTCAGAATTATATTCAATTGATAAAGAATGCCACAGAAAGCTGTCAACACAGCTGAAGATGAAATTACATGGTTTCAACTGAAACAATCAACCAAGTGTTGTGAACCAATTATTTTTATCTTTTTTTTTTATTATATTTTTTTTTTTTTTTTTTTTTTCTTTTCTGTTTTTTTTTTTTTGAAACGTTTTTGCCTTTTTGTGGAAGTGAGTTTCCCGATGCGCCTGAACCTTGTGGAAGTTCAAAGCTTTTTCACAATACTCTATATCCTGGTCCCTTCTAGCATATCATAATGTACTCCTGCCTCACCCACAACTCATTGCTCCGTTTCTCCAGCTCTTCCGACAATACGTTCGATTGGTACAGTTCTAAAGAAAGGGCATTCATCTTTTACCGAAAATGTAACCTATGACAGAGTCCAAATGATCAGGTGGCATTTCTAACTGGTTCCTAACAGACCGATTGGCTACACCATGCGTAAGCTTGCGATAAGTGACTGTCATTCTTAAAGGACAAGAACATCACAACTCTTTGGGAAACTTCAGTTGCAAGTTTATGCCGGTTATTCATACAAACAAGAAACCTATCGTTGTTACTAGCTTTTCAGAGACCATGACCTCAGAAAATCCAATGTTCATTACGCACACTCTCTCTAGCAGGTTATGCCTATTTCTACCGTAGCTTTCTCGTAGTTTTGCCTCTGCCGCTTCCCTGGAATCACCTTGGTAGTTCGCTCACACCCTACCAACACATTTCTCTTGGTAGTCAGCGGGTCCACCAAACAATTTTGGCATCAGCTATAGGTGAATCACCTAATTGCAGATCATCAATACTTGTTCTAATTTCTGTTTGAAGCTCAATATACTACAGGGCAATGTGAGGACTGCACCACCGATTTACACACATACAGCATTAAACATTAGTTTTCAAAAGTTTGACCCATTATTATGGTTGGCGTATTAAAGTGTGCAGAAGTTCCGTGAAAATGAACACAAACAACACAAAAATCGAAATTAGAGCCTCGAGTACATTTTCATCAACCTCAATGGCAAAAAAAAGAGAAAAACATTTTAGCAACTACTTCATTTACACTACTATTCACCAACAACCCAATTACTTTCTTTCCCATTCATATATATTAATATCCAGTAACAGACCATTCTAGCATCTACAGCTGCTCAATACCATCAGCATGGTTGCAGCATTTCGATTCCTATCAAGTCACCTGCATGCTTTATCAATCATTCTGCATCATTTAGTTATATGAATCTTTGCTATGATGACAATATGGTAGACTCTAACACATCCCAGCTTCTGGATAGAATCCCCAAATGAACATCATCATACATGTACCACAAATAGTTCTTCGTCTGGTTAATTTGATTCTACCATGAACCAAGGCTCACGGTGTGATTCCGCAGCGGCTACACATCAACTATGACTCATATACCATACTAACCAAACGACTAGAATATAATTATTCTTGACAATACGGGACAAGTCTGCTTTTTTATCCAGCCTGGAAATTATTTTGTTTATTTAAAAAATACAATGTAAAATCATATCCGTGCCATTTTCAGCATCCACATTGATAATGTGCTGCAACAAAGGTCCAACAGCATTAAAGTCACCTCTCTAGGCCTCTTGCTATCCTTGTCAATATCTGCAAATCATTTTCCTGAACTGCAACTGCGCTAAACTACGTTTGTATCAATCAGCTGCTCCTCACTTGTTGCGAACTCTTGCAGCCGTAGAACGCTCTCTGATGACATACCAAAAATATGACATCAATAAATTACTATCATCATAATCATCAATTGAGTAAGCCCCTGACATCCTCACTAGACGCTATGGCCCCAAAGGAAGCCGCACTCCATCCGGATTCCCACAAGGAAACCGTAAATAGAATAGACGCTAGAAGTAATCAGTCAACTTTGTTGTTGAGCTTTAAGTGTAGATGTACTGTGATGTCGGTCCGTGTTTACAGGTCCGACTCAAGATGGGATGAGAACTCGTGTTCATTCTAGCCTGCTCATCGAACCCGCATTTCGTAATATTCTATTGTTTTGATTAGTGTTTTGACAGCGGTGCATGGTAAGTCGCAGAATAACCGTCCCTTTGGGAGTGGTCAAATTTGGCAGATGTAGTGTTCGCAAGGAGTTTTATTTCACGGTATGAACTGAATCGATGTAGAAGTGTAGCTCTCATCGAGGTAATTATAGCGATGTTCATTGAAATGTTGTCCGGTATTGAGAATAACTTCGTCAAGTGAATCAGTGATTTGTGAATGCTCCAAATGATAGTGTTGTCTTCGTTGAGTGACTTTAGACCATGTTTACTTTTAATTTTTTTAAATGGCGGGTAAGTGATAGGAAGTAAGTCAATAATAAAACTACCAAAATCTTCCCCCATTACTTCCACCTTTTTACATCCCAGCAACAATTTGGTCTCCAATTTCGCTTTCTGCTTACCACAGTGTTACGGGTCTTTCAACACAACTACAAGATCACGTGCGATACTCGGCCTAACGCAAAAACAGCGTCAGGGCTCTCGTGTATTCACCGTCTTTCCATTTCCATTGTGTCTGTCAACATTAACTACAAAAAATATTTTCTATGTCCCAACCAGGACTCACTAACTAATGTCTTGTTTGAGGTTACACCTCACTGTCTGATGATGCTACTCGATCCATTAAGCTTGTTTGCATCACAGTAGTCTGGAAGCAACCATTGTAAAATGTGCAAAAAGTGATTTTTGATTTGACCCTGCGCCTACTACAATTTGGTAACATTACCATGTCAGTGGCTTGTGTGTTGTCGGCCGCCTGAATGTTGTTATTTAGGACAGCAGTCTTCGAGACTCACATTGCGCAATTTCAGCTGTGTCGGGCAGGTATTTTTATTGGAAAAAGAGATGACCGAAAAAAAACACAAAATTTTGGGCCGGTTTAGGAAACTAAAATGTACCATCTCCACATGATGGAACACCCACATGATACGCAATGACAATTACATCTTATCTTTGGCTGAGACTGTTGCTACAGGTTAGCAGGTTAGTCACATAGATTTAATTGAGGTGACCTTCAAGGTTCACCAGAGGTAAAAAGGCCAGGAAAAATCGGTCACACCAATAATCTTGGCATTTATCAAAAAAATACGTTAATCCCCTTTCCTACTAGTTTATCTAAAATACCACTGGATCAAACTTCTTTCGATCCTCCTGATCTCCTAATCTGCGAAAGGCAGTTGTTGATTGCGCTCACAACTAGAGCAAAAATGCTATCGATTTCGGGTCATTTCATTGTACAAGGTGCAGCAGAACGTCGTTCCATTCACCATCTCATATAGACTGAAAGGATTAGAAATGCAACTTTCTTATGGCTTTAAAATTCTCAATCCATCGATAGATTGCACAACGTGTTGAAGACATACTAAACATAAAAAATTGCCAGCCAGGGTTGAGTGCTTGCGTTATTTTTCTTGCAGTCTAAAAATGTCGAGATACCAATGATAGTTTGTTCCCCTCACCACTTTTGGTTAACCACCTCATTATCTACGGATAATATATATCTGCATTGAAATGAGACTTTGCGTATGATATTGTGACCACATCCGATGGAGCAAATTGTCTACAAAAGTATTTGAAGGGGATTATCAAGGAACAATTCCTGAAATTAAATAACCTATATATGACCCCGTCCCATAAATTTCATCTCCGTCACATTTTTTTGACTGCGGCCCGGATGTGCACGCGCTTGGAAACTATCTGCTCGAGTACCTTACAAGGGTGTGAACGCGCCGCCATATTTAATCGTAAGTCTATCTCATCTTTTCAACAAATCGTTTGCATTGCTAGTTTGTCTAAATTGTTTGACAGCGAAACATCATCAGCTGGGTAAGCTATACTATAAGTTTTCAACTCAATACGTCCTCATATCATGCTTCTGAGATAATAAAATATTGTATACTAATTGGTAAAGGAAGTAAATGAGTTGCTAAAAACTGTTTGATCCTGGTCATATCACACATTTATTGCTTCCTTCTTGATCGCTGGAAAGTGGGCACGCCTTTTTTCTGAAAACCATCATTTTCCGTTTACGGTTCATCGCGTCACATTGAGGACCGTTACGGAGAACAACAAAGGAATTGATGGAGTTCTTCGCATTGAAATTAACACCCATTACTGGTTGTGGGGCACTAGAAAGTTGTTGGGGCACTGTAAATTTGTGCTCCAATATTAAACTTTAATAGAGTTTTGTCAATTGACATTGGAAGTTTGAAAAACTATTTTCTTTATGCACTTTCATTTTTCAAGTAATTCTTGCACCATTTTTTGAGATTCATATCGAATCAACAATATTAGCAATCAGAGTGCGGGAAGCTTCTGCTTTAAAAAATATTTGGTACATTACTAGCATGGGTGCTCATCGCGGTAAGTGTATCTTTTTAAACCAATGAAACCATTTGATGGGGACATTTGCCAAAAATTTCACACCTGTATGAACTTTAAAAAAATTTGGAAAGTTGTCTCACCTGGGCTCACCTTTAATTGCGGTATCATTAGTTTTTTTTTTTAGAATTTCTCGAAATATAACAAAAATAACATCTGGTCAAATTCCGAATGAGAAGGATTCTAAACAGGTGTAAGGCATCATTGAAGCAGTTATAGTTGATTGGTATTACTTTATTTGTTTTGAGTACCAACGAATGTTTGATGGAATTGAACAGTGTGACGGAGATGACACGGGTTACACATAAACCTCAGGGAATAATAAGCTTCATACTGTGTTACAAAACGAGCAGCTGATGTTACATGACATTAT
>CM068963.1:42325029-42337678 GCA_035128595.1 Eptatretus atami | reverse complement strand
CTTTTCCCCTTCCCTCTCTCACCCCTCTGCCTCTCTCACCCTATCCCACCCCTCTCTCTCCTCACAACCCACTCCCCTCTCTCCCACCCCTCTCCCTCTTTCTGACCCTGACCCCTCCCTCTCCACTCCACCCTCCCCTCTTCCCACCCACCCCCCCCCTGCTCCCCCATCCTTCCCCTCTGTTGAGGGCACTGTAGCATGTATGAATCAGATTGGGAGTGAGCTGACCAGTGGATGCAAAGGTCGCTGCATGTATGAGCATGCATGCATGCAGGCAGACCTTTGCCAGAAAATCGTTGCTGAGCCCCAGACAGCTTCCAACTGTAGTTTGTTTGTAATAATATTCCCAGGGATGGTTTTTAATAACTCTGCGAGGTTCTTTGCCATCATTCCCAGAGCTCCAACTATCACTGGTGCAGCTTTGGCTTTCTTTAGCTTCCAGGATCTTTTCACTTCATTCTTGAGTCTTGGTATTTGTCAATTTTCTTGATTTCTGCATTGTTTAGTCCAAAATCACTGGGATAAAAAAAAGAGAAGAAGACATTGCGACTTGAGGTGTTAATACCAAAGTATGATATCTGGTCGCAATGCTTTCTTTTTGACATTCACGCTTGATGGGATCATTTCATCATGCATGCCGGCATTCTTCCATGTTTTCAGTAATTACTTTTGATTCATGTTCCTGCAAAATCTCTGGAATTGGGATATCAAAGTTTTTGCAGATGTGCCAGCAGATTATTTTACAAGCTCTGCTGTGTTATGTGTACAGCTGTTCTGATACAATAGTGATCAGGAGTGGATTGACAAAAAATAACAAGAAAAAGAACAATCAGACCTCGCCAGGACTTCTTTTTGTGATGTTTTTTGGTGGCATTTGGTACGGTTGTGTTACGTAATTAATAAGAGACATAATTAAAACTGCCACTTTATAACTGCTGGCAGTGATGACCAGGTACCAAGACGTCCCACTTTGATGCAACCCCGCTTTGATTGGAACTTATGAATCGATGATTGATTGGTAATGGATCAGAGGAACCAAATAGGTACATTGAGTAATCAGAAGGAACCCAAACAAGCACAAAAGCAAAGATGAAGTCATCAGAGGAACCTGGATATGATTCACATTCAGCTGCTACTTCACTACCCTCAAACCCACCCAGGCACAGCCAAGTGACCTTTAAAAAAAAAAAAAAACTTTAAAAACCCAAAACAACCATATCAAAAAATTCATAATTCTGGCTGCAAGACATGTGCCTGATCAAGTTGAAATTTAAAACATGTATTCCCATTTCTACTATCCTAAATGTGAAGTTTCATGTCGATTGATTAAGCAGTTCCAGAGAAAACATTATTTGTATTTCTTCAATCCAATATGGCTGCCAATCCATGTGACTATCAATTATTCCTAAACTAACTTGTACACCCATGGCTTGGGAACATTTTTGTGAAGTTCCCCTCTTGTCCAGCCGTTCTGAGAAGAGTTATTTTTTTTAATAGGTTTTAGGGTAAAACCAATATGGCTGCCAACCATGTGACCTATGCCATCATATTGTATGAACTTTTCTTCCTCATGGATAGGTGGTCATACGTGTAAAGTTTTGCCTCAATGTGTTCAGGCACTTCAGAGAAAATTTTTGAAGGTTTTTTTTTTATTTTTTTAACAATATGGCTGCCAAATTACGTGACCGATGAGCGTCATCAATTTTTTTTCTGTGGACTATTTTATCCCGAGATGAGCCTCAAAAATTTCTTACCGATCAGAATGGAGCATTCTACAAATGCATTATGACATCCTGAGAAGGCACTATGAGTCCATAATAAAACATTCCCACGAGGAGCACTTGCCATGTGCCAAGTTTCAACTTTTTTCCTTGGTGTGGTTTCAGAGATACAGAGGTCCAAAGTTTTTTCCAACATGACTGCCACACCACGTGACCTACAATGGCATAATTATCATTAAAACATTCCACATGAGTAGTCGGACTATGGTGAAAATTTTGTCTCAATCCGCCAAGCATTTGTGGAAAAAACAGAAAAGTTCTGGACAGACAGACAAACAAACAGACCCAAACGCAATGCTCTCTCTTCGGCTGAGGTAATAAATAGAGGCTCACTAGCAAGAAGTTCAAAACTGGAGGAGGCCATTCTGCACATGAAGCTGTGCAATGTTTTTTTATTTTTTTGTGTATACAATGTCAAGGCTTGTGTAGAGAAAACACAGAACGTACAACAAGGAGAGCAGAGACAAGAGTGGCAGGAGAGGAAGCACAAAGCAGGGGAACAGAACATTCAGAGATCTGTGGAAGGGAGAAGGATGGGGGGGTCCATGGGTAAACAAGATGGTCACGACAGGAATTTCAGGTCCTTGCACGACAGGGACTTACAGGAAGGAAAGCAGGGAATTTTGAAGTAAGTGGGTTAGGGTGGATTAACGGGGGTAGAAAAAATTGTGGTTTTGTTGGGGAAATAAGAGATGGTGGTGAACAGCTGTTTTGAGACTGGAGGGAAGAGTGGGATTGAGAGAGTGTTAGAGTTTGTTCAAAGGTGGGGAAAAAAAAGAGGAATGAAAGAGTGAAGGTGAGCAGTGATTCTTATTTGGTAGTTTTACGAGAAGGGGTTGCTGGCGGACTTGAGCGCCATGCGTAAATATGGAGGGGGGGGGAACAGATCGCAGAAAGACAGGGGGGCTGGAGAGGAGACGTTAGAAGACAAAGATCACTGACCTACCTGTGGAGAAGACGAGACCCAAAGACTCAGCCTCATCACGGAAGATACCAATGATCTGAGATCCTTGGTTTCCACAGCATGAAGCGAGAAAGGTAAGAGGCGGAGCACCAGCCCAGAGGGGAGCAGTTCTCCATCAGGCTGCAGATGAAAGTTTGTATGTGGTTCAAGGCTTAGGTGTGCCAAGGAAGGACTTTGCCACAACGGAGGATGCCATTCGGCGACTGGCTTTGTAGGCCAGTTTGGAAATGTGGCTTCCCAGGCAAGATCATGGCAGATTGTGAGCCCAGAAGCTTGACTGAAAGGACTTCTTCAGAGGGTTGTGGAGAAAGTATATGGGCGGTGGGGGGGGGGTTCCGAATGGTCCTTTCAGAGAGACATACTGAGAGTGTGAGATTTGTCAGGATTGAAAGAAATGTTCCAATGTTGGACCAGCTTGTGATTTTATCCAGATCTGCAGAGAGTGAAGAGGCTGCTGCTGCCAATCTGAGGGATGACAGATGGTATGGCAGAGGTGAGTCATCAGCAAAGAGATAAAAATATTTTCCTGCGAGTCGGAGAGATCATTGATGAAAACAGGAAAAGCCAGGGCCCAGAACGTGCCTGAGGAACTCAGCCTGGACAGGAAGAGGGGATAGATAACTCCATTAAGGGCCACACGTTGGTTGCAAGGAAAGGAAGTCTGCGAGCCATGAGTGGAGATGTCCTTGGATACCATAGAGAGAGTTGATGAGCAGGCAGCGGTGCCAGACATATCGAACGCACGCGATACTGTTACGAATCTGGAAGCCATTTGCACACAAACAGACAGCAGTCCCTAAGTTCAGTTATTTCGATAGTATGTGTTTATAGTTGGGGTCCCGTCCTATGTTTAATGGGTTGATTAAGTGTATGTGCGCTGCGAGTTATTTTGTAGTAGTTTTTTTATATCCAACAAACAACCACCCACCTGCTTCATTCCGCCACCCAACCAAACCTTCGCGCACCCACTCCATTGCCCACGTGTTTGGCTGAAGGCGTGGGCGGAGCCTCATCGCCTCAGATCAAGGCTCTGCTCCGAAGAAGGGCATGGAGCGTTTCCTCCAGCCAATGGGACGCCAGAATACCAGTACTCGCTTCGGCGTACATAGCAAAAAATAAAACAACTACAGAGCCTCTTCGGGGGGCGGGCCACTAGACGCCAACACACCCCCCGACACCCCGTCCAATGAGGAGTAGTTACCTCGGGACGGACCCCTCCCACCTCACGTGAGGAATGAGTAATAGTTGGGGGCGATCGCTGGCAAGGAAGAAGCCTCTTCGCCTGGTTGGCCCTCGTTTTGCCTGCTGGGATCGTCTCGCTTTGCCTGCTGCGTTCTCGGTCTTGCCGCAAGTGCTCGTCTCGTCTCATCCGTTCTCGTGCTGGCTGGCGTCGTTGCGTCTTCCTGGTCCTGGTGCTTGGTGCGGCGACGAAGTGGGGTTCGGTTCCCCCCCCCCCCCCCCCCGAACCAGCTCGTCTCGACCAGACGCACGAGGCGGAAAGGTGCCGACCGAAACTCTTACCCTCAGCTCGCCTTCCCTCCGAGCTGAAGGGTCAAATAAAGGCCAACCGGCCCCATTTCTTTTGGTGTGTGTATGTGTTTGTAGCGCCCGTCCTGTAAGTAGAGGACTGTTAAGTGCCTGTTTCATTATAAACTTGCATTTGGGCAGTTCCATAATTTTCGGACACATTATTAGATACCACAGACACAAACATTGAGAATATGAAATTTTATTTGGCCATGATATGACAAGTGTTTAGTAGAAAACAAGTAACAATGAAAAAAATTAGTGTCAACACCTTAATGACCTTTGAATAATTTAAAAAATACCATGTGTTCGGAGTACACAGAAAAATGAATTTTCTGACTTCATAAGTTCAATTAAATTCATGTAACCATTTCAGTAGGGGTGGTGTGCAGATTTGTTTTGCGAGAGAAAATAAGAAACCTCGCCCAACTCTCCTACTCTCTCCAAAAATTAGTTTTTACTAAACGATACCCAATTATAATAATAACTGAACAGCTGACGCTAACACCAACTTACCTTGATGACATAATAATATATATTCTGTTGCAGATCTGAATAAATATCATAACTCTAATAAGAAACAAATCTCCTCTGAAGAAGGACCTGTACGTGGCTGGTTGGGTTGACAAGTTGTTGGGAAACATGGGCCGATTCGTTTAGTATTCGAGATAACTCTGCTCGCAACTTGTTGTCATCCCCTCTCTCGATGGTATAAATACACAAACCGGCACTCCTTATGAATCCCACTGCTATCCACTTTGACGTTGTGTTAAACCTCAAAGCAACTAAATGGCAATCGAGGGTACATATAAATGTCATTGACGATAGAAAATCATTCTGTGGGTATCGTAATCTGAAATTTAGATAGTGATGTTTATTTAACACACGTATAGAATCTTTTGCGAGAGACGTATTCATAACGTGTTGGTCGAATAATGCATAACAGCCACTACTCTAAATAAAGCGCCCCACCCACGCAAAGAGCGTCTGTTTCGTTTTGTGTCCATTTCATTAGCCCTATCAAATGATAGACAATCCTTTATGACGATAGCTTGTAAACGACGTCAATTTCATATAAGCTCTTTTTTGTGATCGGAAATCACCCGTTCACAACCTAGTCTGCCACATATCTAGTAGCTATCACAGCATACCTCAAGGCGAAATAAATGCGAGGCTGCCCTAAAACGCGTCATTAGCGACCTGTCCACAACCCGCGAACTCGTCTTGTACACTAGGTGGCCTCTATTACGAGAAGGCGCTGCCGCTGACACGAAAGCCTAAGACTTTAATCATAATCACCTGAGAATTTGAAGTCGTCAACATCGCCCAGTCACACTTGATCGATAATTTTGCCAGCGTTTTTATATGAGCTCGGGCCTGATGTCTAGAGAGATATGCTGATTGTCGTAAAAACGCTAGGACGCCCAGTCACTCTCTCGTGATACTAAGAATAATATTAGGGTAATGATAAGTGGTCGATGAACGTTTATAAGAGTCAGAGCTGCGTGGAATATACTACCCATGTATGCGTGTATATGCTTGTCCCTCTTCACTTATGTCAGACCCTACGTTAAATACGTCGTAAGAATTTCAAAGTGAGTTCATTCTTCAATATATATCGACTATATCTCCTTGATTCTCTGTGACATTTGACTCGTCATAGCACGTTCGCATGCGTTACGTCTACTAATATAGCTCCTTCCTGCACGCTCCTACCATTTTGTTATAACACCTCTTTCTCAGTCGACTTACAGACTGTATACACATTGTCAAATATTGCTCACGGCACACTGCATCATGTCCTGAAACCCCTTAATGCACTGCTCCCGGTTGAGGATGGAGTCGAATTTAGAACCCGTCTGATTCTGTGGAATAGGAGTGGAGCGGAAAAGGAAGGGAAGAGAGTAGAAAGGGGAGCGAGGAGAATATACTTTTTTTCTGTCTGAATTCCTTTCTGCTTTATCAACATCGCATATCAGAAGTGAGATTAACACATCTTCTCGTCAAAACAGCCTCTCACAAGAAAAAGAGCAATCAGAGGTTTGCCAAACCTCACCAAGATTCTTTTGAGTGTATTTTATAGGTTTTAAAGTAATCCCAATATTGGCTGCAAACCATATGACCATTGACATCATATGTGTGAATCTTTTGTTCCTCATGGACAGGAGTAACATGTAGAGTCACCAGCTGTTCCACCACTTCAGAGAAATTTTTGAAGGTTTTTTTTCTTATACAATATGGCTGCCAATCACGTGACCGATGATCTATTTTTTTCTTGACCATCTTTCCCCAGACGACCCTCAAAAATTTCTACTGATTGCACATGGTGTTCTACATGAGCAATTATAACTTCTAACGAGGCACCTATGACGTCATAAAAAAATCACTTATTCCCCTGAAGTACTTGCTACATTGCCAAGTTTCAAAATTTTTCCTTGATGCGGTTTCAGAGATAAGCGTCCAAAGTTTTTCCATTTTCCAATATGGCTGCCACACACGTGACCTATGACGTCATAATCATTAAAACATTCACTGAGCAGTCGCACCGATGGTGAAAATTTCGTATAATCCGACAAGCAGTTCTGGAGAAAAAACACAATTCTGTGCAAACAACAAACACAGACAAACAAACTTCCAAAGCAAATACCCTCCCAAATCCTTCGGCGAGGGTAATACAACTACAACAGCACTCAGTGAGCGCAGACCTCCACCAGCTGAAACAGTTTCCATTTGTATGCCACTGATGGTCGGGTCTGAATCCGAATCTTGACCAAAAATCGAATCGGCTTGTTCTTGTCACCTGCTCCACCTCGTTCGTCATAACTTGCCATAACTGTTGAATGAATGTTGAAAGCGAGAGAAAGTATATCGAAAGATGCTTCAGCTCGCTGCTGAGCACTTATTCCAATGGCCAGGATTGGATCGGGGCAGCATCCTCATCGCGAGTATTGAAACCTTCAATCCTGGAGCGGTGTGCGTGCCTTGTTCGTGTACGTACACCTTATGCAAAAGTTAAGTGGAAGATCAGTGTTTGAGATAAATAGCACATTGATGGCAAGCACGTTCATTGCTCGGTTTTTGAAAGTTTGTTGAACTTTGTACGATCTTTAAAGACCGATACTATTCGTGACTCTTGATACAACTATCACAAGAGAAGGACGCAATGATATCGATTGAAAAACATAGAATAAAGTGTTGCAGTTATCCCCCATAAAGGACAAACAACTGCTGGCATTTTGGCTTTACCCTTTACCTTACAATGATATAATTTCTTTATGAGGTATGATGATGATGTGAACAAAGAATTAAATGATATATTCTGAGTCCAGGAAACTTTGGACACTTACAGATAAAGCCACTGTTGCCAGATAAAAGACAAAGTCCATCTTTAAATTCGAGTTTCTGAAGCAATGTAATACTAAATTTAATTCCTTAATTGTCTTGGAATTAAATAATCAAGGTTTATAAATATTTTGGTGAATCTTAGCCTTGAAGAGTTTCAACAAGAAGGTAAAAAAAAAGCCAATGTTCTCTGCGCTCAGAACTGGAACGCAAAAGATGAGACTGGAGAAAAATGGGCATTACCAGTTCAAACACACAGAAGGGAGGTTAGAAATCAAAAACAAAGAGGGGGGGTGAGATAGTACTGGAGAGGAGATATTTACTTAAATTTAAATTAAATTATGCTTTTAAAGATCGTTTAAATACCCATACATCACCTCATTTAACATGTCGGAATACTGATAAACTTGAGGTTCTGGAATCCACAGAGCCAATTTGTTTCTCCCAGTGTTCAAGTATGCAATTCAATTTAAAAAAATAAGATTTCAAAAGTCTGTGTGTTTGTGTGATGTGTGGTGGTTAATTGTATCAATAATATATTATATATACTATATATAATATATATATATATATACATATATATATATATGGGTTCGAATTGGAAATGGAGTCGCTTCAAGGAGCAGCTCAAAGTATTCACCTTCGTTTTGGTAATGTCACGTCATGACCCAACTGTGAAGTTTTCTGTTCTCAAGTTTTTGCCGAGGGTTCCTTCAGGATAGTTTACTGAACCGACAACTTCAACTTAGTAGTTCATTTGTAGTAACTAGTACGGCCGTAGGCGTCCCGTAGGTGCTGCCAGTATGTGCAGCCCCTCTCTCGTCCCCTCTCTCTCTTCTCGCCCCCCTCTCTCTTCCCTAGTCTCGCCATTCCTCTCATCCCCCTCTCCCGTCCCCCCCTCTCTCGCCCCTTCCTCTTCCCGTCCCCTCTCTCGGCAGATATTGGCACAGATAAATGGCCGTAACTTGGGAACTGCTGTCCAATCGATATCAAACTCAAAAGCACATCCGCGGGTCCCAGCAATATTCCTGGGAAATTTCAATCAGATCGACCATCAATCTGCAAATAAATAAAAATAATAAATAATAAATAAATTAAATATTAATTTGTTGACGTCATCGTGACGTCATAGCACCGTGTCCTGTGTCATTGGCGACAGATAAATGGCCGTAACTTGGAAACCTTGTCCGATTAATATCAAACCTCAAAAAGCACCATCTGCGCGGGCCCAGCAATATTCCTGCAGTTTCCAATTCAGATCGACGGCGGTCGTCTTAAAAAGCGGTGACAGACAGACAGACAGACAGACAGACATGCTGGAATTATAATAGATATCCCACCGATGTTTTTGATATTCCCTTTGAGGTTTTCTCATCATCCCGTAGCTCCAACCGATCACTGGAACAACTTTTCATTTTTCCCCTCCCCCCCAAATCCTCCTGTCAGCGAAACGATGGATTGTATTTGCTAGTAACTAATAAAACCGTCCATGGTTCGGCTTCAGAAGAGCATTTTTAGCCCTTTTACTGAGCCCTACCACTGCCAGTTATGAATTTCGCAGAACGGTCGAGGTGGCTTCCCGACGCCCGAAGCCCCGAACATTTACATTACATTTGGAAAAAGTTTTAAAATTGATGTTCACCTGCATGTTTGTAATTGTGTTACATGTATTGGCCACAGCGGAACAGGAATTGGCCTTGCAGAAGTTGCAAAAAGAAAAAGTCGAGTTGGAGGAGCGGCTTTGTCGAACAGAGGAAGTACATGCTGACAGGTAAATTGAAAGTGTCTCTGTGTGTCGTCCATGTCTGTGTTCACAACCAGAGTTTATTTCATTAAGGGAGATGCTCCTGGCAGTGAAGCAAGGGAATACTCCGAGTGCTTGACCATGCTAGCGACCTGAACCGTGGGCAGTGCAGCCAGGCATCATAGAATTGGTGGATGGGAGGGAATGAAAGACAGGGCGGTTTCTGCCCAGACAACTGTTTCACCACAAACTCCCATTCAACTTGCACAAAATTGTTAGTCTTCCATGGTTCTTGCTCTTACAGCTTCTAGTTACCTTTCATTTCAAAAACTTTTCACCCCTGTTTGTTTGTCTGTCTGTTTGTTTGTCTGCAAGCAGGATATCTCAGAAAATTGTGGACGAAATTTGTCGGACAGGTTGGGTGTGTGACAAGGCCAAATTTATTCGATTTTGGTGAAGATCCGGATCCGGATATGAGACTTTTTAAAGTGATTCTTCACCATTGAGTGATTGGGCCAAAACTATATATAGCACAATATCTGAAAAAGTTATGAATTGATTCAGACGAAAGTTGGTGGACAGGTTGGGTGTGTGATGAGGCCAAATTGATTGGATTTTGGTGAAGATCCGGATGCTATAATTTTTTTAAGAGATTCTTCAGGCACAGAATATCAACTGGATCTCCGTCGGCTAGCATATGACAGTTAGCTCCTCCAATGCACCTGATCTGGATTCGAGAATTAAAAAAAATTTTTTAAGTGATTGCCATTGAAAGATGGGAGCAAAAACGATCTCCTGTATGTATTACATGATATTTCAAAAGGTTGTGGATGAGTTATGACAAAACTAGGTGGATGAATTGGTTAGGTGACAGGAACAAGCCAATTTGATTTTGGTTCAGGTCTGGATCCAGATCCGACCTATCAGTGGGATACAAAACATAAACTGTTCAGCCTGGCGGAGGTATGCGCTCTGAGTGTCGTTCTAGTTTACATTTGTTTTCTATACAAGGGGGTCTAGGCTGATGGAGGAACTAAATGCTAAAGGGTAGCAGGTTTTCAAGCTACTAAAGTGTGTGTGGTGGGGGTGGTGGTGGTGGTGGTAGTAGTAGTAGTGAACATGTGAAACACAAAATAACACAAAAAGGAGTACCATTGCCCTGAAGAAGAAGAGAATACAAAAGAATCAGCATGCGTAGGAGAGATCATGGATGTGAATGGGTGAGCATATGACGGCATGATGGGCAACGCATTTGATTAGCTGCTGTGAGCAAGACAAGACAATTGACATGGAGATAATTCCATGATCGGGAGAATAAGGGGACAATTTATAGGTGGGAAACCAGCCTGGACTTTTGGAGGGTGAGAGGTTTCTTGAGGATGCCTGCGACCTTGGAGAACAGGTAGGAGGAGTAAGGTCAGAAGTAAACTCGTATAAAATAGAGATCCCACCAACCAATGGTGGGAGATTGAGAATCCTTGGTAATCTGCCTCCTATCTGAGACTACAATGGTGTGGAAGGCTTCGTTTTCAACTGTCTCAAGAGGTGCAAAGTGGGAAGCAGGAGGACTAGCTCAGAGTGTGGAGTCATACTCCATTGAGTTCCATAATGAAAGCCTGTGCACCATGATGAGCTCTGTGCAGTCTAGGAGAACCTTAACTCCACAGAGAATACCCAAATAGTGACTTGCCTTTGATGCTAGTTTGAGGATGTGATTCTTTGAGGCCAAACTGCACCTCTTCCAGTAATTGTCAAATTAAGTGGATTGTATATTTCATCACCAATCCTCATGGAGACACACTGAGTGAGAGTAAGTGAATTGCCGGCATTGAATGCTGTGTTCCAAATTAATTCTGTGCAACTTATCCTGTCCTGGTCTGATTTAACCACTTCACAAGTCATCACTGCCACTTCCTGTTAAACTCTGTTGATTCCATGATATTCCATTGCTGGCTATGTTTATAGGTTGTTCACAGGCCTTTAGTGTACTGTGATAAAGTAAAAATATAAAGGTTGGGGTGGGACTAAAAATCAGTGGATATCTGTTCTGTGGTATGCGATTTTGTTATTTCCCCCCCCCCCCCTTTTAAACATCTATAAGTATTATTCATGAACTGTTACATATTTGTTAAAGCACATGCTAACTCACACCTGTAGTCAGTGTTCCTAAATACAAATAGTGATCAGGAAGTGGGATGACAAAAATAACAAGAAAAAGAACAATCAGACCTCGCCAGGACTTCTTTTGTGTGATGTATTTTGTGTGGCATTTGTGTACTGGTGTGTTACGTAATTAATAAGAGACATAATTAAAACTGCCACTTTATAACTGCTGCAGTGATGACCAGGTACCAAGACGTCCCACTTTGATGCAACCCCGCTTTGATTGGAACTATGAATCAGGATGATTGATGTAATATCAGAAGGAACCAAATAGGTACATTGGAGTAATCAGAAGGAACCCAAACAAGCCAAAAGCAAAGATGAAGTCATCAGGAGGAACCTGGATATGATTCACATTTCAGCTGCTACTTCACTACCCTCAAACCCACCCAGGCACAGCCAGTGAGCCGTCTATAAAAAAAAAAAAAAAACTTTAAAAACCCAAAAACAACCCATATCAAAAAATTCAATAATTCTGGCTGCAAGACCATGTGCCTGATCAAGTTGAAATTTAAAACATGTATTCCCCATTTCTACTAGATCCTAAATGTGAAGTTTCATGTCGATTGATTAAGCAGTTCCAGAGAAAACATTATTTTGTATTTTTCTTCAATCCAATATGGCTGCCAATCCATGTGACCTATCAATTATTCCTAAACTAACTTGTACACCCATGGCTTGGGGAACATTTGTGTGAAGTTCCCCTCTTTGTCCAGCCGTTCTGGAGAAGGTTATTTTTTTTTAATAGGTTTTAGGGTAAATCCAATATGGCTGCCAAACCATGTGACCTATGACATCATATGTATGAACCTTTTCTTCCTCATGGATAGGTGGTCATACGTGTAAAGTTTTGCCTCAATGTGTTCAGCCACTTCAGAGAAAATTTTTGAAGGTTTTTTTTTTATTTTTTTAACAATATGGCTGCCAAATTACGTGACCGATGACGTCATCAATTTTTTTTCTGTGGACTATTTTATCCCGAGATGAGCCTCAAAAATTTTCATACCGATCAGATGGAGCATTCTACAAATGCAATTATGACATCCTGACGAAGGCACCTATGACGTCATAAATAAAAACATTCCCCACGAGGAGCACTTGCCATGTGCCAAGTTTCAACTTTTTTCC
>CM068963.1:42306175-42321303 GCA_035128595.1 Eptatretus atami | reverse complement strand
GCGTCGAGTCCCCCCCCCCCCCCCCCGAACCAGCTCGTCTCGACCAGACCGCACGAGGCGGAAAGGTGCCCGACCAACTCTTACCCTCAGCTCGCCTTCCCTCCGAGCTGAAGGGTCAAATAAGGCCAACCGGCCCCATTTCTTTTGGTGTGGTATGTGTTTGTAGCGCCCGTCTGTAAGTAGAGACTGTTAAGTGCCGTGTTCATTATAAATTGCATTTGGGCAGTTCCATAATTTCGGACACATTATTAAAACACAGACACAAACATTGAGAATATGAACTTTTTATTTGGCCATGATATGACAAGTGTTTAGTAGAAAACAAGTACAATGAAAAAAATGTGTCAACACCTTAATGACCTTGAATAATTTAAAAAATAACATGTGTTCGGACGTACACAGAAAAATGAATTTTTCTGACTTCATAAGTTCAATTAAAAATTTCGTGGTGTGCAGATTTTTTCAAAAAAAGTGCATTTATAATTTACAATTTTTGAACAGCTTGTACAATTCCCTTCAAAATGATAATAAATTTGTGCTGATAATTTCATTTTGAATATTGAATTCGTGGTTGACAAATTTATGGAACTGCCATTTCTTTTATTCGGATAACTCTGCTCTTTGTCACCTCTCCTCATTATAAATAAACCCCTGTTAGGGCCTGTCACACCTTGACGTTTTAACCAGGCAATGGCAACGTATAAAAATGTATAAAACGTTGGGTACGCTGAAATTTTGATGTTTTTTTTTAAGTTTTGGGCGTATTCATAACGTGTGGTCGTATGCATAACATATTAGTAACGGGCACAGAACGTTTCGTGTGTGTATTGATAACTTTTACTAACGAATGCTTAGCCTGTTGTCGGCGTTCACAACCTATGCCCAACGATAGTTTAACTTAAGCATAGCGTGCTAAACGTATCGCCGGCGAACTCGTGGCGTAGCCTGTTAAGAACCTGCCGCACGCCGATTTAATCATAACCACCTGAGAATTTGAAGTGTCAACATCGCAGTCACACCTTGACGATTTTGCCAGCGTATGCCGCCTATGAAAATGTGTCTAAAACGCTAGGCGCACGTCAAATACGGTATAGTAAGTTGTGTATACGTTAAGAGTAGGCTGGAAACAAAATGAACTATGCTGTCATATTACGTGGTACGTGTAATACGTCGTGAAATTTCAAGCATGCTGAAAATTTTACGACTACTCGGCGTATGGCTAACACGTTCCCGCATGCGTTTGTCATATGTTCTCGCACGCTCCGCGATTGTTTACACACGACGGACACACGTTACTTGTAGGTTACTCATCAGTCGAAACACGTCAAGGTAATATTTACATACCCGCAACCTAATTTTCAACCAATGGGTAACGTCCTTTTAATGATGAGTAGCGTGCTCTGAACCTATGTTTAACGTGCGTTGAAACCTATGAGTAACGTGCATTGAACCTATTGTTAACTTGCCTTGAACCAATGACTAGCGTGCTATGAACCTATGAGTAACGTGCGTTTAACCTATGTGTAGCATGCTTTGACCTAAGTATAACGTGCTTCTAACCTTTGAGTAACATGCTATGAACCTATGTGTACGTATCTCAAACGCACATTGTCGTATGTAGACGAATTAGATTGACGTCTTCCGGACACCACAGCACTTACTGAACGTGTTCTAACTTACATCTACCGTGTAATGGCGTATTGGCAGCGTTTAGGGGATCGGTATATACAAATGGGCTTCACAAGAGGAACCCATCATGTTCCAGACTCTATGTTGAGTAGATGTCAATGCCAGTAGTATCAGTAGTAGTAATACTATTAGCAGTAGTTGGTGTGCGTGACAGAGTAATGAGTAGTAGTAGTTGTAGTAGTAGCATTCGTAGAAGTAGTATGTCTATGTCGTAGTAGTGTAGTATGTCTATGTCAGTAGTAGTAGTAGTAGTATGTCTATGTCAGTAGTAGTTAGTAGGGCCATGTCAGTAGTAGTAGGTGAGCGTGATGGGGAGGGTGTGGGTGATGATGGATCCTCTTATCGTCCACGAATAGGACCATTGTTCTTTTTTAGGACTACTTTGCACCATTGTTCGATGTTCTTTTCGGCAAATTTTTTTCCTCATTCCACGATGAATATTTCTTTGTTTACTTTTTAAAGTATTAAAAACGACTTTGACAAATGCATAATGTACTAGTAATGAACACAGAACGCTTTGATAACTTATACATAAGTTATACCAACGATTGTTTATTCGTGTTTAGGCGTCCACAACCTATGCCCAACGATAGTCTAGCGTATGCATAGCGTAATAATTCCAAGCACGTTATTCATAGGTTATAAATAAGTCACGGGTACCCTAAACATTACTTTCACGTGTTTCGACATATGAGGAACTTTCAGTAGGCGTGTTGCGAAGTGTGAACAACGTTCGTGTAGCGTGCTTACAAAACGTTACTCATAGGTTAGAAATAAGTTTCGGGTACGCGAATGTTACCTCTACGTGTTTCGACTTATGAGTAACATACAATTAACGTGTGTCAACGATCGCATAACGTGCCTACAATTATGGCCAGCGTAGCGGAACGTGTGAGCCAAACGCCGAGTACGTCGTAAAATTTGAAGCATGCAAAATTTTTTGGACAAACCAAAAAGTACAACGTTTTAAACCAGCGTAATACGACCTATGGTGGTGTTTTTCAGCGTGCTCTTAACGTACACAAAAATGTACCCATAACGTATTCGACGTGTGCCAGCTTTTAGACAAATTTTTCATAAATCGGCAGACGCTGGCTAAATCGTCAAGGTGTGACAGCCCCTTTAGATGTACCAGCTCGTTGCTGTCGTTTCTACCATTGACCCAGCACGGTGCGGGCTTGAGAAATAGTGAGGCCGTCTGTGCCGTAAGTGTTCATTTGGTCCGGCGCGGCTTTGGTAACTTCCGCTCGGTTACGCCGGATCCGAGTCGGTAACAGCGACTCGGTTCGGACAGAGTCGGCGAGGGTGTGGCTCCCCGGTAGTTAGACGGCGTGAGTACTTAGGTAAATTGGCATTAGACAAGTGGACCCTATCTTCACTACCTCACGCCGTCGAAATATTGGCGACCACGGTCCTTTAAGCGACCCATCGACTCTGGAGCTATCCGGGATGACGACCTTTCCATTCCGGTGTTCGGTGGGAGACGGCCCAACTGCTCCATCTTGCGGTCGTCCTCGCCACCGACCCCCGGCCCACAACATTCGGCGTCTCGCTTTTGCGATATGTCTAGGGGGGTGGCTGTGATCTCATGTCTGGCATTGAGGATCTCCATCCAATGGTTGTTTGTCCATGCTTTATCCTTAACTTCTGAGTGTCAAGCAAGGAAGCAGCACATACTTTTTGAAGTCTTTGGTATGACTCGGCCTTGGTTTGAACCGCCATTCACCCAGATTCAGAGCCGATGCTCCAACCATTAAGCCACTGAGTGTCTCGTAAGTTGTGTAATTTACTTTTTTTTTTTTTGCAGAGTGAGGCAAAGTAAAGAAGAGAAGGAGAAATTAAAATTGCAATATTTACATGCTGCACAAGCCATGTCTGGTAAGTTCATCACCAGTTCCTGATTTGCTTTTGTGGCATTTTCTCCACCATTGAGTTCTGAACTAGTTTTGGTCAAATTTGTCACATCTCTACTTTCCAGAACTAGCCATTTCTGAACCACAAAACTGGTGTTGGAATATCCTTGTTTAGGCTTCTCCTAATGAGAAAGTTTTGTTCGAGCTAAAACTATTGGACTAGTTCAGAACTTGCTGCTGGAGATTAGGCTTCTTAGATGTCATAAATTCTAAAATTTATGATTTCATGTGGTGTATTGATGTTTATGGGGTATATCTACGATTCACCAAGGAATTATTTGCCTTATTTATGCTTTGGTAATGTTTGACAAGAAATGAGACATGAGGTGTAAATGTTGAGTCAAGTATAATGCGAGAAATTAGATTTTAAGGCCTGTGGGAAAATCGCAAATTTTCGAGTAATTTCTCGTGGCTTCTCAGAATGGAATATTCCAGCATTATAAAACGATTTCTATTGAGAGGGGCTTTCTTGAAAGTTTGTGTGATAGAGTAGAGAGGAGGAGCCCCGGCAAATAAGTCACATTTTGCTTGGTACGGTGCTGCACTGGTATTGTCGCTTCTTTGTCTTATTTTTATGTTAATTAATATCAGGTTTCGATCACACTTGATGGACTCACACCTGGAATACTGATCTATTAATGAACCTGTGTGACTGTTGTGAAAATATGAATAATGAAGACGACGCTCAAAAGAAACAAATGTTGCATTTTTACCTCTTATACGAGCCTTGACGTTGTATATCAAGAAAAAAAAATAGGAGAATGAAATATCGATATATAATAATGAAAGAAAAGTATGGTGTATGTTTCATCCCCTACTCTGAGAGGATTTCACCAAGGAAACTGAAACTTTCAGGGATTACTCAGGACACGCTTAGGGTGTGTTTGCTTAAGTTTTGTTTGATTCCATCAAGTTTTGAAAAAAAAAATTTCACCCATCTTTGCACTTTCTTCCTTTGGGGTGAGGGGCGGGAGTGAAATTGGAATTATCCAAACTATATAACCACGATGTATTATATATCCACATAAGCAGCACGTGTGTTTGCTTCATGTACGTAACCACGTTATTTTTATTTTTGGGAGTGATTGAGGCAGCGGTCTGCTGCTTATACACCACCCAAATATAGGAATGTGTTGCATGCTTTACACCATCGAGGCTCGTATGAGAGCTAACACACAGAACATACAACAAGGGGAGCAGGAGACAAGAGTGGCGGGAGAGGGAAGGAAAAAACAGTGTGGAACAGAGACATGAGGAGATCTGTGGATGGGAGAGGGATGGGGTGGGGTACACAGGGTAAACAAGATGGACACGACAGGGACTTTCAGGAAGCTAATTCCCCCGACCCAATTGTCGTGGTCGGGTGGTTAATACTGACCTGGACGGATAGCCAAACGATTTCCCTTGGAGGTGAACAGCCGAGTTCCTTAGAGATTATGGCGTGCGCGGGATGGGAGACGGAAAAGCACTTACCAGAGGCATTCACCGGGACAGAGGCACGAGGATTTATACTCGAACCGACAATGAATAGACAGACTCAAGCAACTTTAGTAAATCAGGGTTTAATGAAGATAAATAAAATATTTATATTGGAAATAAATCAAAGCATAATAATAAAAATATTTCAAAGCATGAGGTAATGTAACGTGAGATAAACTAGAGCTAATTTTGAGACGCCTCCACACAATCTCAAATACAGACAAGGGGAAAGATAAAATAAAGGAAATTCCTCCCTTTATACTGCCACTTAGCTTTGTCCAGTGATGGTCTTCTAGAAGCTCAGTGATCGAACTGCGGCGTCCTGCACGGGAAACCGCACCCAAAATGGTGCCCAGCCGCTCTCTGCGGTCACGTACATGAGGTAATTCGTGAGGCGATATTCAACACCAGGGCTCACACCAACCGCCGTGCAGCTTATTCTCATGGACGAATATGCTGACCCCGCTCCTCTTTTAACACCAGGTCCGCTCACAACGATGGCCCACCTTCCTCCTCGAACACACAATGGGACAACACCGAGTTCGCTGAGAGGCGTACTCCTATTCTTCTCTCTCTCTCTGTCTCTCTGTCTCTCTCTCTCTCTGTCTCTCTCTCTCTCTCTGTTCTCTGTCTCTTGTTCTGTCTCTGTCTCTGTCTCTGTTTCTCTCTTGTCTTCTCTGTCTCTGTCTCTGTCTCTGTCTCTGTCTCTGTCTCTGTCTCGTCTCGTCTCTGTCTCTGTCTCTGTCTCTGTCTCTGTCTCTTGTCTCTGTCTCTGTCTCTCTCTCTCTCTCTCTCTCTTCTCTCTCCTCTCTTCATAAAGGTACACTTCCTGACTCAGCCAAACAGTAATGGCTTGTGTCTTGCTCTAGGCAGTGGGCGAATTCAATTCACACAGCACAAACACAAAGAATCACACAGCCTTCATCATGTCGAGGAGAAGCAACCGTAATACCCTTCTCTTCCAACTGCCATCTCCTCATTCGCTTCTCTCCGAACCTTCTGACGTCCACCGACCAATCATAAGCCTCCGGGCATGGCTTGTTGGCACGAAGCCGAGAAGGTGGGGTTTCTGCCTTCTTGGAACGTGCGGCTCTGCTGGTGTTGTTAGAGGAACGTAATTGTTTTATTGCTGGTTTTGTAAATGCAAAAGCATAGGAAAAGGTCACAGGGGGCAATCACATACTGAGAGAAATTAATCTTAAGCCCACCCCCCCGTGCTGTGACACGTAACAATCTTAAGCTGACCGTTTTCCCTACTTAATTGACATTGAGATGTTTCCTGCTCGTCCATGCACCATGCTGCACAATAAATCCTACCTTTGCTCTAAAATTCCTCCATATACCCCTCAACCACAACGATATATACATATATACAGTATATATACTAGTCCCCCCGCTATATCGCGGTTCACCTATCACGCCCCCGGTTCATCGCGGGTTTTCCTTGGAACCTAACTAATTTCTATGCGGATTCCCCCGGTATATCGCGGTAATAATATATAAAATATAAATTATTTAAGCAATAAATTATAACGCGTGGCGCTCGACCAGTCACAACACGCACGAGACAAAGTTTCGCTTGTGAACTTCGAATATTTTCTACGTTTTTTCTCCAAGCCCCACGATGCGCCAAACGCCCTGCACCTTCTAAGGCTTCTGGCAAGGAACCGAAGCGCCAGAAGAAGGTCCTGACGCTCCAGGAGAAGGTTAAGGTGCTCGATATATGCTTCGGGAAGGAAAAAGGTTTGCCGCCGTTGGACGAGCACTGCTCGTACCCAGCACCTCAAAACCGACCAGACCAGACGAGTCGATCTCCAGCACCTCAAACCCAATCACTGCCAAACCGACCAGACCAGACGAGTCGATCTCCAGCACCTCAAACCCAATCACTGCCAAACCGACCAGACCAGATGAGTCGATCTCCAGCACCTCAAACCCAATCACTGCCAAACCGACCAGACCAGACGAGTTGATCTCAGGCACTCAAACCCGATCACTCCAAACCGACCAGACCAGACGAGTCGATCTCCGGCACTCGAACCCGATCACTCCAAACCGACCAGACCAGACGAGTCATTTTTTGGGGAGGCGTCCATTCATCGCGGATTTTCACTTAGCGCGGGGAGGTTTGGAACGTAACCCACGATAAACGGGGGATTACTGTATATACATATATATATATATATATATATATATATATATTATATATATATATATATATTGTTACGGTTGTGGAAATTCACAGAACACCATTCAGGCTTCCCAGAGATCAGTTATGTCGATAAGTGTATGTTCAGATTAGATTTCCCCACCGATGTCTAAAGGGAATTATTCGTGTAACCGGGCTGTGATCTTTGAGTCAGCCATTATTCTTTTCTTATCTTTATTTGGGAACAACCACTACTTCAACAACCACAACCACTACTTCAACAACCACAAGCACTACTTCAACATCCACAACACGCTCACCTTCATCTCCGTTACGCCGCCATCTTTTCGCCAGCCACGGCGAATCCCACGGATGAGCGCATCTCCGCGACAGACGCGGGGCTGATGATTTCCACAACGTCCGCTTTCCACGGCTGATGATTCCTGCAACGTCCGCGTGGTTGATGATTTCACCCACGTCCGCGCATGTCCGAGCTTCGCGATGAAATCGGATCAAAAGGGCGGAGCCAGTGAGAGTGAAAGATCAGACCTCACCCACGGACCCCATATAAAGGCGCTGAACGCCAAGCAGGCAGTCTGTCGGGGAGCTGCAGAGAGTGGAAGTCTGGAGTCGAGCTGGCGTCGAGTCGGAGGAAGCCAGCAGTCCGCCAAGGTTCGAGTCCAGTGGAGGGCAGTCGGAGCTCGGAGGCAGCCAGCCTGCCGTGCCGCGCAGAAACCACGGGTCGGTGGAGAAAGCCGGAGAGAGGTCGCCAGCCGGCGACAGAACGGTCCGAGCCAACGCTGAGGAATGGGCGGGCTCTTAAAAGAGCATCAACTCTCGAAAGGGCAAAGGCCCGTTCGTTCCTCTGAGGCGTCGTCGGCTAGGCCGAACCACCAGGCCGCACGGCGGGGCCTGGGCCAAGCAAGTCGTGCAGCGCCAACTGCCGTGTCGACGAAATGTCGAGGGTCAACCAGCGAGTCACCACGAAGGTGGCAGGTAACCAGCACGGCCCTCGGAGCTCCTGCGGTCTCCACAGCTCCGTGAACTATTAAAGGCCCACGAGGTCCAGTTCTGCCCTTTCCTTTCCTGGGGTTTTTTCTTTGTATGCATGTCGTGGCGCCTTGTCCGTCAAGTAATGAACTGTTAAGTGATTGTGTACATAATAATAGAACGGTTGTAGTTCTTTGTCTTGCTCGTTCCTGCATTGCTTTATTGACTACATGATTGCATACGTGTATGACTGCTTACGTGTGTACAAATAAATGTCATTGTGTGAATGTTCACCTGTTCGTTGCGTCCTTTCCCCAATTGAGCTGCCGTATTGCGTTCGGGATATTAGCTGGCTTTTAAATAGCCGATAAAGTAATCGGATCCGGCGGGACTTGGCGATATACACCGCTCGGCAAATCGCAAACGGAGCGAGCTGCTTAAGCGGCTCGTTTCCAAGCAGGTCCCGTTGAGGTGTAAATCCCCGGCATTTCTGTCTGCGCGCATACTTAGGTAAATGGACAATTCGGCGATCGGACCTGTCGCACGCGGACAGAATAGTTGGCTGATTTACGGTGTGATTAAAAACACACCCGTAGCTGGATTTTGGCGTTGATCCGAAAGCTGCGACTAGGTTTGCCACGTCCGGTGGGCGCGCGGCCGCGATTAGCTAAAAGCGGTTGCTCGCACGCCGGAGTGGTGAGAAGCCACAACAATATGTTACATACATACATACATACATACATAATCGAGGCTCGTGGAAGAGATAGCACACTGAACGGATCATGACGTAACAGACAAAACAGGATGCAAAACACACATGCATGGAGAAGGAAACTCCAAGGAGGAAAAACTGGAGAAATAGGACAGATTTGGGTGGGGTTAAAGAGGGGAGAAAAGATCATGATTTTGGATTGGGAATGATTTGAGCTGGCAGTGAACAACTGTCTTAAAGACCTGGAGGGAAGGATGAGATTGAAGAGGATGTTAAAGTTGATTGCATAGGTGGGGAAAAAGAGGAACAAATGAGTGGAGGTGGACAATGATCTTGGATTTAGGTAGTTTCACCAAAAGAGGGTTGATGGTGGTTATGATCCCTGCAGAAACCTGTGGCGGATAAAGCACAGAAAGAGCAGAAGGTGCTAGACCAGAAACGAGGTGGTAGAAAACAGACCACTGACCTGTCTGCAATGGTGAAGTGATTGGCCCATCGACTCAGCTTCATCATGAGAGATTCCAATGATCTTGAAGGACTTGATTTCCACAGCATCAAGCTGAGCAAGATGTGAAGCAGCTGAGCCAGCCCAGAGGGGAGAGCATTACTCTGAAATTGTGGATGGAGGCCTTGTAGGTCGATAGGAATTCAGGTATGCCAAGGAAGGGCTTTGTATGATGGAAGATGCCGAGTCAGCGGCTGGCTTTGGAGGCCAACTTTGAAATGTGGTTTGCTCAAGATGGCTACGGGGCCATTCACCAAAAGATGCTTAGAAATCAAATCTTGTGGCACCCGCTATGGAATTAAATTATAATGAGCATTTCTTAATGAAAATGATGCACTGAATACTAATTCTTAAAGGGGCTGTCACACCTTAACGATTTAGCCAGCGTATGCCGATTTATGAAAAATTGTCTAAAACGCTGACACACGTCGAATAGTTATGGGTACGTTTTGTGTACGTTAGGTGCACGCTGAAAAACACTACCATAGGTCGTATTACGCTGGTTTAAAACGTTGTACTTTTTTGGTTGTCCAAAATTTTTGCATGCTTGAAATTTTACGACGTACTCGGCGTTTGGCTCACACGTTCTGCTACGCTGGCCATAAGTTGTAGGCACGTTATGCGATCGTTGACACACGTTAATTGTATGTTACTCATAAGTCGAAACACGTAGAGGTAACATTCGCGTACCGAAACTATTTCTAACTATGAGTAACGTTTTGTAAGCACGCTACACGAACGTTGTTCACACTTCGCAACACGCTACTTGAAAGTTCCTCATACGTCGAAACACATCAAAGTAATGTTTAGGGTACCCGTGACTTATTTATAACCTATGAATAACGTGCTTGGGAATTATTACGCTATGCATACGCTAGACTATCGTTGGGCATAGGTTGTGGACGTAAAACACGATAAACAATCGTTGGTATAACTTATGTATAAGTTATCGAAGCGTTCTGTGTTCATTACTAGTACATTATGCATTTGTCAAAGTCGTTTTTAATACTTTAAAAAGTAAAACAAAGAAATATTTCATCGTGGGAATGAGGAAAAAATTAGCCGAAAAGAACATGAACAATGGTGCAAAGTAGTCTCCTATTCGTGGACGATAAGAGGATCCATCATCACCCACACCCTCCCCATCACGCTCACCTACTACTACTGACATGGACCTTACTACTACAATACTACTACTACTACTACTACTACTACTGACATAGACATACTACTACTACTACGACTACTACTACTGACATAGACATACTACTACTACTACTACTGACATAGAACATACTACTACTACTGACATAGACATACTACTACTACTACTACATACTACTACTACTACTGACATAGACATACTACTACTACCAATGCTACTACTACAACTACTACTACTATTACTACTGTCAGCACACCAACTTACTGCTAATAGTATTACTACTACTGATATTACTGGCATTGACATCTACTCAACATGGAGTCTGGAACAATGATGGGTTCCTCTTGTGAAGCCCATTTGTATATACCAATTCCCCTTAATGCTGCCAATACGCCATTACCGGTAGATGTAAATTAGAAACACGTTCAGTAAGTGCTGTGGTCGTCCGGAAGACGTCAATCTAATTCATCTACATACGACAATGTGCGTTTGAGATACGTTACACATAGGTCCATAGCATGTTACTCAAAGGTTAGAAGCACGTTATACTTAGGTTCAAAGCATGCTACACATAGGTTAAACGCACGTTACTCATAGGTTCATAGCACGCTGGTCATTGGTTCAAGGCAAGTTACAAATAGGTTCAATGCACGTTACTCATAGGTTTCAAGCACGTTAAACATAGGTTCAGAGCACGCTACTCATAGGTTAAAAGGACGTTACCCATTGGTTGAAAATTAGGTTGCGGGTATGTTAAATATTACCTTGATGTGTTTCGACTTATGAGTAACCTACAAGTAACGTGTGTCCATCGTGTGTAAACAATCGCGGAGGGTGCCAGGAACATATGACAACGCATGCGGAACGTGTTAGCCATACGCCGAGTACGTCGTAAAATTTTCAGCATGCTTGAAATTTCACGACGTATTACACGTACCACGTAATATGACAGCGTACTTCATTGTTTTCCAGCCTACTCTTAACGTATAACAACTTACCTATACCGTATTTGACGTGCGCCTAGCGTTTTAGACACATTTTTCATAGGCCGGCATACGCTGGCAAAATCGTCAAGGTGTGATGCGATGTTGACACTTCAAATTCTCAGGCGGTTATGATTTAAATCGGCGTCCGGCAGGTTCTTAACAGGCTACGCCACAAGTTCGCCGGCGATACGTTTAGCGCGCTATGCGTAAGTTAAACTATCGTTGGGCATAGGTTGTGAACGCCGACAACGGCTAAGCATTCGTTGGTAAAAGTTATCAATAACACAACGAAACTTCTGTGCCCGTTACTAATATGTTATGCATACGACCAACACGTTATGAATACGCCCAAAACTTTAAAAAAAAATCAATTTCAGCGTACGCCAACGTTTTACATACATTTTTATACGTTGCCATTGCTGGTTAAAACGTCAAGGTGTGACAGGGCCCTAACTTCCACAAGCGATATTCCTACCAAACAAATATGATTAACCTTTAATTGATGTGCCCTTAAAGGGAATTTCACCACACACACAGATTAATTGTGGATTCTTCCTGGTTGTTTCTGTAATTATAAATATTGAAATGCATGAAAATTATGTACTAAGAGAGAGTAACAAGGTAAACTTTAAATTTGCACAAGAATAAAAATGATTATCCAGTGAGAAAGAATTGACAGTTAAAAAAAACAATGCACACACTCAGGTTTCTGAAAGTTTCTTGCTCAGTTGCGAAGTAAACTTTACTCAAACCATAACTAAACTTTATTGAAACAGTTGCTCTGTTTATTAAACTTAAATCATTCCATTCCTAAAGAGGGAGAACTGGAAAAAAATCGAATGCAAATGGACAAAAGTACAGTATTAAGACTGATTGTCTAATTTAGAATGTCAGACAATTTGTTTAGCAAAGGTGCAGACTTGTCCATGTGACTGCAATCTCCACAGTTACAAAGATCAGTGCATGGGATGCCTGTTGCACCCTATTTTCACTTTTTTTGCACCCTATTTTCACACATTTACAATGCACAATGTGAATCTGTTTGGGGGATGGGATCTTTCGTCATCCAAATCAGATTGAGTGTAGTTCCTTCCACCTTCCATTCATGGCCTTGAGGACTGGGTGCGTCGATTCTCTGTAGTAAGGCCCGACAAACGGTGCACTGTCACTTGATAATTAATTAGACCGCTGACTATGCTGCCACAGAGCATCACTAGTTGGGGGCAGTTTGAACTCTTAATTTGACCCGAGGCAGAACAAGCGATACAGAGCTTGGTCGATGGACAAACACTTCTCACCATACAGTTCACAGGCGAAGTGTTCAAACGACTCCCTCAAATGAGTTGGTGGAGCAAAACTTTGTCCGAAGTACTACCCTGGAGCGGTTGCTGTCTACAACCTACTACCTAGAGGTGTGCTTCAATCTCTCACGGGAAGTTATGTAATGATATCATTTCAAACATAAAATAGCACTCAACCAAACAGGATGAATGGGTTGTCATCAACTTGCAGTTCGTCAGGCCAGTCTCTCCTCAGAAAGCTAGTTTAAGCTGTTTAGCACATGCTGTGATACTTTACTTCAATGGCCACACCATTGTGGCCTCTGATCTCCCACAGGATGTGCTCATCCGTTTTCAATATGGCTGCTTTGCGTAACAACCCTGAAAGTTATACATGCATGTTTTAACAGAGAGAGAGAGAGGAGATTGGGCTCTTGAACAGTCATTTCATTCCACATCATACGATGGAAAGTGAAGGCTGAAATTGCATTCATGTGAACAAGGACACACAGTATTGCATCTTTGAACTACATGTGTGTAAGCATCGTGTGTGACACATGAGATAGCTCAGAGCATTACATCATTACGTTTCATACACTTGGGCCCAACCAATGAAAGTTTACAAACCTGCATTGACAATTTCTGCTTGCATCAGCTTCTCATCTTGCAATTGCCCAACAATCTTGATTGTTTTCCAAAGCTTCTTGCAGATGATGCACGTGCTTGGGAGCACATGTATTTTTTGCTCTCTTTGTCGGAGGGGCAACTGACACTTATGACCGCAGTTGTCTGCCCACTTGTGGAAAGACCTGGCTTAGCCATTGCAGACGAGTCAGAGGCAGCACATCTTTTCAGAGCTCTTTCACCTTCTGTGCATCTGTGAACTTGCCATAGCAATGACTGTGATATCCACAGTCATGTGGTACATCTGTAATAAAAAAAGCACTGAATGTATTTAACAACTACCAGATGAAACAAAGAATTCCTTTGAATGAAATGAACAATTGCCAACTCAGCCAACAAAAAGCTCATCCATCTGACTAACTCACCAGCTTTGACTAATTGACTCAACTTAAACTGTTTATTTGAAAAACATGAGGAATCGGGGCTATGACCTCATATTATTTTTGACACAGTACAGATGTTATTATTTGTGAATTACCAATTAATGGTGGAAGCAGTATGATAGCATTGCACTGCAGACGTGAGGTAGTACAGCCAAATGAGTCAGTGACATAAGCAGGTCAAGCCAGATTAGATCTGTGACTTGCAACAGGTACCATGTAAACCTGTACTAATCTGTTTCATGGTCAGGTTGTCAGCGACTAAACCGTCTCCCCCACCAGGTTTCCTGGTGAGGAGGGTGTATGATATGGACACCCAGCAGGATTAAAAACAAAACCTGTCAAAGGAGCCCACACTGTGTCTGCGGTGCCCATGTCTGCGGTGCAAAGGTGCCCATCCATATCTAGTGCCCAACTGTGTCTGCGGACGTCCTCATGCAGTTGGGTAACTATTTTTAGGAGGTTTGTGGCAATATTTGCTCTCCGGACACCGCAAAACACAATAATGCAAAGAAATCTGAAAACCCACTCCGTAGAAGTACCTCCTGTGCAGCTGCCCACCGCAGAGCAGCTCACCAGATGATGGGATTGGGGCAAAGCCTTCGGGACCCCCACTCTTTGATGATGGAAGGAAAACTACAGGGTAACCTTCCTGGGTCAGATTGCAGTAGTGTGTGTCGGGGTGGTGCTGAGGTGTCGTGTCCTTGGGTTAACTTGAGGCGGTCCCTTCGGGTGGGTGCCTGGAATGTCCTATCCCTAAGAGAGGATGATCACCTGTCTCTGTTATCATCTGAGCTCAAGCGTTTGAACATCGGTATTGCAGCACTCTCTAAGGTTCAGAGACCGGATAGTGGCGAGATCATGGTGGGTGATTACACCTACTATTGGTCTGGTGGCTCTGACGGTTACCGTGCCCAAAGCGTTGCTGTAGCTGTGTCCAATAAGCTGACTACAATGATAATTGAGGTAACACCGGTCAACGAGCGTATTATGAGACAAGGATTCGTCACTCCTTGGGTGTCGTTTCCCTAGTCTTTGTATATGCTCCGACTGAGGCGAGTGATCTCACCGTGAAGGACGCATTCTATGCCACGCTCGAGTCTGTGGTTGATCAGTGCCCCAGGCGAGATACTCTTCTAGTCTTGGGGAATTTCAATGCGTCAAATGGAACTGATAGGGATGGTTATGAGACGTGT
>CM068963.1:42284711-42296825 GCA_035128595.1 Eptatretus atami | reverse complement strand
GGCGGCCGTCTTGGATAGAAAAACGCACCTTGTCCGATAAACACGAAACTTCACAAACTTGTTCCACTACAAGATTGGAAGCAGAATATAAATTTATGATGTCATAGATCACATGGTTCGTCAGCCATCTTGGATTGAATAATTAATAATTTTAAAAAATCTTCTTCTCCAGAACGGCAGACAGATTGAGGCAAAAATTCACACACACTTTCCCCAAGACATCCTTTCACAAGTTTGTTAATTTCTAATTGATAGGTCACATGGTTTGTGGCCATATTGAATTTACCCTAAAACCTCAAACATCTTCTACAGAACGGAACAGATCAAGGGGAAACTTCACAAAAGTATTGCTCAAGGGTAGTGAATATAAGTTTGTCATTATTAATAATTGATAGGTCACATGGTTTGGCAGCCATGTTGGATTCAAGAACAATATTAAATATTGTTTTCTCTGGAACCACTTATCCTATCGATGCGAAACTTTGCAACTATCATTTAAGTCTCATGTTGTATCAAAGGCGGACGTCTGGGTACCCGGTCATCACTACCAGCAGTTATAAAGTGGCAGTTCTCGTTTATGTAGCTATTATGTAGGAACGGCTAGCAGTATAAGGACTGGAGGTATGCAGACTTTCCTTTGAGCTGTCGAGCCTGGATTCAAATCTCGACCCAGCTATAAACTGCCATCCTGGTATTTTGCATGCAGATCGATTCATCAATGCATGCTCCGTCTCTTTGATGGACATTAAACTAGGTGTTTCATTTGTTAGCATTAGTTGGTGGCTGTTAAAGACCCCATGGTGTCCTTCATGCAGAGTAGGCGAGCTATCGCGAGTGGCACCCTGAATAAATTACAAGTTCCTGCTCTTGCAGTCGAGTATCCTGTGTCGGATTGGTCACCCATCCAGATTGGCCTCGGCAATGTGTACACATAATAGCACAAGAAGGAAAAGACGATGAAGAAAAATTATTTTGGAATATGAAGTCACGCGCTTTATTATTTAATCCTCATAATTTGTATATAACCATATTCACAGCTACAAGCAATTGCATCAGTCTTGGCAGGAAGTAAACAGGAAAAACTAGCTTCACAACCACACATGTGCTCTGTATCTTAGGCAGATTTGTTGCCAGTGTATCACCCTAAAGTTTGAGATAAAAGCGAGTACAAATTATCTTGTATTACCATGGCCTTTAAAAAATAAAAGTCTGCACAATTTGAGACAAAAGGTGGTGAAATAAGTGGATTAAAAAAAAACATATATTATTGGTCATGGTTGTTAGAATGGTGAACGTTAAGAATCAGAAAGTTGACTTGGAGTGCTGTGCTTTTCAGGCAGAAGTCAGAATTAATTAACTTATTTATCTGCATCTGTTCAGTACCGTTTAAATTGCTAACAAATCACAAAGCATGTATCCAGCCCGCACCAATTTTAACAATAGCTGTTACGGCCCTCAGACTAGGAAAGGTTCCCCACCTCTGCTCAAGGCTATCCTGCTAGGCCACACACGATCACAAGGTGACAAATCTGAACAGTATTGAGGAATGTAAAAAAATTCCCAACCCATCTCTGCTTGAGCAGTCAGTCACATTTTCTGTGTGAGGGCAAAATCTCATCCGACAGTGAAGTAGCACCTTGGAAACTGCATACCTTGCCATCGTCTGCTTATTGCCGGTCGCACTTGATTGAATAACACTGATGGGTTCCCCCCCCCCCACCCATGTTCATTAATTTACACATTATTCAAATGGTGAGGTCCCAAAACATTTGCCATAAGCTTTGTGGTTGATGGCTGAACTTTGATTTGTTTATTTTGTGGTCACACCAACAAGATCGAAACTCCATGCCAATTCATTTTGACTCTGGCCTGAAAGTATGAAGTACTTATTGAAGTATCTAAGAAAGCCAAAAGCTTGCCAGCATGCAAAAAGGGGACAATTTTATTCTGGCCTCGAACGTACATACCATTTGCCGCTGTTTTGAGTAGCTACATATTTGCTTATTGCACATAACCAGGTTCTCATAGGGAGTTACAGCATATGAAACATATTTACGAGCAACCTATATGGGATAATCTATTGGCTGTTTGAACACAAGTGTAAACATGAAATTATTGTCCTGTGGAACCACATCACATTGGTTGAATAATCAAACAAGTACCAGTAAGTAAGCAAAATCAGCTGGTTCAGAATATGCAACAAAGCATGCTGAGATTATGAAGACACTATTGCTTAAGAGGCCTCCTTTCCTCAAATAATTATATTGATATGAATTGGATGATTAAATGCCTAGAACATGTCATCAACATTAAGGAGCAAGGTTTGCGTAAAGCTGTAAACCATTTGTTTTCCCATAAATTTGCTCCTGCAAGTACGGGGTCCATTTAAGTACTTTTTCTCAAAGTTGATAAAATGCCAGGTCACATGGTAAAGCTTTGTTGGCTGTTGGGGAGGAATCCAAGTGTGCATCTGAAATTAAAAAAAATAATTCTCATCTCGGGCATACAGTTCTTGAAAATCTGAATCGAAGATTATGAAATGTATGTTTTACATTAGACTGTACAAATATCATTTCAGCAGTGTGAATGTTTTTTTTGTTTTTGTTTTTTAAGCCTTAAAGAATGGGAGCGTGGTCTAGCTGGTGTTGTCTTTTTAGGATCACAGACTGTCAGCAGATGTCATCTCATAGTGATTCCTCAACTCTATCTACAAATCGTGGAACAAATAACTGTTCTCGTAAGTAAACTCTGTGAAAGACCTAAATGTGTTTAAGTTGCATCATAGTAAAGTAATGCTGCTTGCTAGCCTTCACTTAAAATGCTGTCCTCTTTCTGGTTTCCTTTACCATGCATTTAGGTGCTGCAGAGCTGAGGACGGAGTGGGTGCCCATTTTCAGCCGTGAACAGGTGGCCATTTTGGCTAACCATAACAATTTTGCAGAGGAGCAGCATGGAGATGGGCCAGGAAGGAAAGTTGCAGGGAGGGGCAAGGGTGTGTCAAGCCAAATGGAAGGAGCGTTGTCGACCTATCCAGGAGAAAAGCAATCGGTCAGGAGCTTGAGTTTGCAATTTGAACAGCTGGCTGATTGTAAGTGGAGTCAGCCTGTAGTTTCAGAAACACAAACTCAATTGTTTGGCAGCCCAATTGTAGAACCAGGGATGGAATGAATGAATAAACTTTACATGCACAGTGTGCACAAAAATTAAGAAATACAGGTGCACAGAAATCATTTTACACGCATCAAATGGGCCATAAACCATTTCATGTATCAGGCGATGTGCAGTTTTTGTTGTGCATCCAGTTTTAATCACCAATTTTTTAAATCAAATATTAATCGCATGCCAAATGTCAATCTCCAGTTGCTTTATCAAATCAGTTTGATGAAAAGTGTGTCCATGTTTTATTCAGAATCCAAAGTATGATGAAAAATCAATGAGTGGCTGTCCCTGCAACTTTCTGAAGATATAACAGATCTTGAACCATACGGTTTAGTGCATGACTTTCTGCCTCATTTACCTCCAACCCACCATAATTTGATGGCCTTGTCAGGATTGTCAGCTGAAACAGATCGTTTCCAGTTGATGTGTTGAACGTCAGAAACTTGAGGCTATGCACACAACTTGGTTCTTCAGTCAGTCTTGGTGATCTTCATGACAGAGAAGCCTCTCTCACACTCGGTAGAGTTTGTGGGCAATACTAATCCAGTTTGCACCAACAGAAGGGTATTTGACAATTAATGGCTTCTGGATTTGATGATCTCTGACCATAAATCTGAATTGAACATTTATAGGGTGCACTTTTCTTGATCAGGATTTTCAAGAAAGTCTTCCCTTTCAATAAGCACTTCCACTAGATCAGCAGACTTGGCATCCATTAAGGCATGGAAGTACTTGAAAAGAGCAGAAACCGACTCATTTCTGTATTCCTCGATGTCCTTTACTGTGCCAGGCAAAAGAGTCAAATACACTTGGCTTCAATTGTCTTGCCACTGTCTCACCATCCAATGAAGAGCTGACTCTTTCTTCCATGTGTTTGGTAAATGTGGTGTTTTCGTGTTGGTGATTAACTATTCCATACAGCTCAATGTTAAACACATTTTAAACGTATTAAATTCACATGTATTTTGTAATAAATAATTTTCAACTTGCGATTTTGTTAATAAACTGAAAACGTACAACACGTCACACCTCGTGCAATATTATAATTTCTTTCCACAAAGTACAAGTCCGATTAGCCTTGGTAAAATGGCCAATGAAAATTCCTTCTCTTCAGTGTGAGATGACTGTAATGGCTGAGCTAAAAATACAACCAGCTACATAGCATGACTCATAATTAGGAGGGGGGTTGAGGATAAAGTGTGTCCATCCGTTGGATTATTAGCGATAATGGACATTCAGACATTGATCAGAGTAGTACGTAAGAAAGTTAGTTGGTTACATATCAACAAAATCGGCATTTCGTTTTCCATGCACACAGTGCATTCGGTTTGGGAGTTCAACATGCACCGTCAAAAATCCAGGTGCATATGTGTATGTATACACCTGTAATTTCCAAACGTACAAGACTATAACAGTCTTGTACGTTTGGAAAAATAATTTAGGCTTAAAGAATTCCATGTGTGTGGACATATTATAAAAGCATCAGTTCGATTGTTCATATGTACATTATGAAAGCGTATAGATAAATATCTCAAAGTATGTCATTGCCTATGCTTGTTATTCAATCATGCCTCCTGCCATCTGGACTGTGGAACTTCTTGTGAACTTTTGCCACTCTTGTTGGTCTTGGGCCCACATTCCGATTTTATTCCAGATGACCTTCATTCCTTTATTTCTGCTCCTCATCGCCAGGTACATCGCCAGGTCTTTCTTGGCCATACAACCCTTCTCTTTCTGTCAGGTGCCCACCATATTGCTCTTTTTGGTCGGTATATCTTGATCCCCCATGCATAGCACGTGAAAAATCCATCTTCACCTGATTTTCATCTCTTCTATGATATTTTTTTTCCTCCATGTTAACCTTTCAACCTCTTTCTTATGAGCCATGTCAGGCCAGAAGATTCTCAAGATTTTCTTATGGCCACTGTAGATGAAAGACTAGTTTGCTATCTCTTTGGTGATTTTCCAAGAATCACATCCAAATAGGAGGACTGACCTCCCGTTTCCCTCATAGATCCTCAGCGTCATTTTGGTGTTATATATGCAGTATTTCTTTGATTTCCAATTTTTTTGTCTCATGAAAGTATCCCTTGCCTTTTGTATCCATTGTAATATATCTGCATCTCTCCCTCCTGTTATGGTAACCATGGACCTCTTACACAGCGGCCTGCAAAAGTATTCACCCCTGACCAATAATGCCACATTTAGATGAATTCCAAATTATGTAAAACAATTTTTCCAAATGAACTTTTTTATTCATAACCGAGGAGATCAAACTAAACACGGTTATAGTTGAAGGAGGTTACGTGTCAGGAATACCTGCAAAAACACATGTACAAATCAAAATTCAATGGTTGTAAAAGTATTCAGCAAATCAAAATTCAATGGTTGTAAAAGTATTCAGCCCCTGAGGTCAGGACTTGGTGGAAGAACCTTTTACAGCAATGACTGCCACAATTCTTTTTGGGTAGATCTCTACCAGCTTTACACAGTGAGATGGTGAAATCTTTGCCCATTCTTCATGTGAAAATTTCGCTAGTTCTGCTAAGTTTGACAGGTATCGTCGATGGACTGCAATCTTCAAGTCTCACCATATATGTTCAATTGGGTTCAAGTCAGGACTTTGATTGGGCCACTCAAGAACATTTATTTTCTTCTGATTCAGCCACACCAGTGTGGCTTCAGCTTTATGGTTCAGATCATTGTCCTGCTGAAATGTGAATCTCCTACCCAGTTTCAGATTATTGGCTGACTCAAGCAAGCTTTCAAGGATTATCTTGTACTTTGCAGCGTCCATTGTCCTTTCTATCCTGACAAGCTTGCTAGTCCCTGCTGATGAAAAGTAGCGCCGTAACATGATACTGACACCACTATGCTTGACAATAAGGGATGAGTTGACTGCGTGTTGTGCAGTGTTAGGCTTGCACCAGACGTAACGCTTTTAATTTAGACCAAGAAGTTCAATTTTTGTCTCGTCTGACCACAAAACTTTTCTCCACATGCCTGCAGTATTATTAAGATGCTTTTTTGCAAACTCCATATGAGCTTTTAGATGCGTCTTTTTCAGTAATTGCTTCTTTCTTGCCACCTGTCCATAGAGCCTAGCTTTGTGAAGGGAATGGGATATTGTTTAATGAACACTGATCCCCATCTCTGACATAGAGCCTTGCAGATCTTTCAAATTAATTGTTGGATTTACAGGGACAGCCCGAACCAGTTTACTGCTTACCCGGCTGCTGAGTTTGGATGGGCGACCTGATCTGGGTAGAGTTTGGGTGATATGATACGTCTTCCACTTCTCAATGATGGATTTCACCATCCAATAATGTCCTTCCTTCATTTCACCGTCCTTCAGGTACCGTACTCAAAGGGATAATGAGTGACTTTGAAATATTCTTATCACCCTCTCCTGAACGGTGCTTCCCCACCACTTTATGTCTGACTTCTTTGCAAAGCTCCTTGGTCTTCATGTTTGCCTTGTTGGTTGACCAAGTGAGTTGCACCTTAACACTCCTTAGATAAGTGGGGGAGATTAATATTTAAATTTAAACCATTGATTACATACAAGTGAAACCTGTTACACTTATGTTGTAACCTTTCAAACAAGTAATTTCCTCCTGAAGTGATTTAGGGTTAAACATTACTTATGCAACTGAGAATGATCTGATTTTCTCTGTCAATCGAACTTATTCACATTTTATCTGCATTTTTAAAATGTTATCGCTTTGGAGTAGTTTGTGAAGACTCTATATAATAAAGTTTGATTTGAAAGCATCATGAAATAAGCTCAGGTGGCATGAAAATGTGAAAAATTTGGAGGGGATGAATACTTTTGCAGGCCACTGTGTGTAGGCCACAGGCCATACAGGCCAAAAATTATGAACACATGTCAACCTCTGATTGGTCAATTGTTGCACATGATGTTATTTGTGTGAGCAGCATGTATCTTCATGCTTTAGTTTTGGCTGTGTTAATTTCAGCCCCTCTTGCACTGCATAGTCCTGTGTCCTATTTACTTTCTCCTGCATGTTATGTAAGAACTATGACATCAGACAGATGTCATCTTTAAAGCAGAGTTCCTCGAGCTGTTAAAATTGGTTCCTGCAAGATATCCCATTCCTTCTCTCCTCATTTGTTTTCCACAACACCCAGTCTAACACCATTAAAAATAGTAAAGGATACAACATTCAACATTGTCTGGCTCCTGTAGTAACTTCAAATTTGGATGACAACTTATTGTTGCAAATTACAATACATCTGTATCCATTGTAGACACTCTGTCATCAATACAAATGTATCTGGTACTCCATACAGTCTCAGTGTCTTCCACATTGCCTCTTTATTCATATTGTCAAGCATCTTTTCAAAGTCGATGAATGATAGGTAAAGGCTTGCATTCCATTCATTGCATTGTTTTATGATTGTTACCCCCATGCACGCCAAACAAAAAGCGGAGTTAAGCAATTGGTTCACTTTGCCTGTCTGTCTGTCTACAAACGTCAGTTTATTGACGAACAACTTCATTTCAATTGAATGTTATATTTTGAACATGAATCGAAAAACAAACCTGTACTTTAGCAGTATGTTGGCTCTGAATTTGACCCGATTGCGCATGCGCAGAGAGGAGTGATAATCTCTATTATAATACCAAGCTTGCACACTAAAAACTCGGCTCGCTGTCACACGATCCCTATGAAATTGCTGTGGCACTTAGCGGACATGCCGACAATGTTTGGGAAGTCTTGGCGTTCCATAGTACCACTTGCATTTTGCACAATGCGTATTTTTGTCATTCCCCGTGTACGGTCTGTCGTCTGCTACCAGCTATGTTGTACTGCTATCCCGTGCATGTGCACGGGTATCGCTAGTTTATTTTATTCTGTCTGCCTGTCTGGCAGTGAAACAAAATTGAAAATCATTCCAAACAGGAAACTTCCTGGTTTTAAGGATGTCAGAAAGGACACAAACAATCGGCGTGAAGAACTTATGTATCGTGTTAAATAAGGTGGTGTAAAAGACCATCAACGGCGATAAACTTCTGAATTTTTTTTCTACAACCTTCAAAATCTTATTTTATTTAATTGAATTATTTCAACACTAGAACACAAATCGCCTTTCTAGCACTTTCAAAACCCTTCCGTTTAGCAGTACTTGGGCAAAATATTACAGCATTTTGCGTCATTACAACCAATCAAATTCGTCGATTGCAGACCCTGCCCATCTCCTTGTTTCTCAAGACTGCGTGGGGTAAGTGTTCTATGAACTCTCTAGTTCTTAATGTCGAGATCTGATTCCTGCATACCCTGTTTCTCCTGAAACCAGCTTGTTCCTTTATTATGGTGCCGTCAACACCCTTTTACATTATGTTCTGCTTCATCTTGCAAACCACTTTGCTGTCAATGCGCATTCTGGTCACTCTTCAGTTTCCATATCCGTTATGTCGCTTTTCTTTGGTAGTTTGATTATTAGACCACATTTCCATTCCTCAGGCATTTTTTTCTTGCTTCCATATCTCGTTTATTAAGCTATGTAAGGTTATATGTTGACACTTCTGTAGCTCTGCATTTGTGTTATCTGCCCCTTGTGCCCTCCGATTATTTAGACTTTTGATAACATGACATACTTCAGACTGTTTGATTGGTCCCTTGTCAATTGGTATATCCCTTCCTGTCCATTCTTCTATCATCTTGTCTGTCATTGTTCACTCTATTCAAAACCTTGAGGTGTTCTGCCCATCTCTCCATCCGCTCTCTCTTTGAAGTGAGTGTATTTCTTTGTTGGCCTTTCACTGGCTTACCCCCATCCCCCCTGATCCCTCCCCATTCTCACTGTAAGTTTTATAAACTGTTGCCATGTCTCCCTTCTCAGCTGCTGTCTCTGCTTCTTCCGCCATGTTCTCCATGTCATTGATTTTATCCTTCTTTGTAGCTTTGTCTTGAATAACATTTATTTTGCAGTCCTTCCTTTATCCTCTGTGTTTTGCAACTTTCTAGTTTGTTTCAGCTTCTTCCTCTCCTCAAGTAGATTCCATGGTATATTTTTAGTCTTCCTAACTCAAATAACTTTCTCTGTACACATCATTAATCAATTTATACAATCTTCATCTATCACTTCAAAGTCAATGCCATTCCGTTTTTCTGATGCTGCAAATCTGTTCTGTACTTCTGTGTTGTATTTCTCCCACAATCCCCCATCTCTGAGCTTATCCACATCAAATCTCTTCCGCCTTTGGGTGGATGTCCCCGCTCTCTTCAATTTCAGTTGCAGATGAGCAATCGGTAGTTGGTGGTCATTGAAGATGTCTGCTCCTCTTTTAACTCTTTTTACATCTGTCAACGATCTTCTCCAAACCCGTCTTATCATGAAATTATCAATCTGATTGTTGCTCCTCTTGTTTGGTGATATCCAAGTTGTTATTTCTGCCAATAGACAGAGGTTATGTTCTCACCTCTGTCTGTCTGTCTGTCTGTCTGTCTGTGAGCAGGATATCTCAAAAGGTTATAGATAGATTCGGACGAAATTTGGTGAACAGGTTGGGTGTGTGACGAGGACAAATTGATTGGATTTTGGTGAAGATCTGGATGCTATAATTCTAAAAGTAATTCTCCAGGTACAGAATATCAACTGGATCTCTTTCGTCTTGCATGACAGCTTCTCCAATGCACCAAGTAGCTGGGTGGTGCATGATCTGTCAGGTATGAATCCATGAGGTGTGCGCTCTACTGAATGTTGACAATCTGAAAGTAGATTGTCGGTCATCATTTGTTCTACGATAGCATCTCCCACAAGACTCTCCAATAGTTTGCTGACAACCGAAGTGAGGCTGATTGGGCGACAATTCTTAGCGGCCTTTCTACTGCCCTTCATATGGATGGGTTTTATGCTCCCAATCTTCAGTCCTGTGGCAATATACTATTTTCAAGAGATTTATAGAAGATCAGTTGTCGGGGCTTTGTAATCGCTGTTGCAGTTTTCTTAAGGCTTCGAGGATGCATGCCATCTGGACCAGCAGCCCTTTAACTTCAGGAGTTTTTCTCTTCATGTTCTCCTCTGTGATTACAATGTCTTTCAGGTCTGGGCCATCAAAGTGTTGCTTTCTGGCTGTCTCACTTTGCAGGTCATCATCAGTAAAATAACAAGGACAAATGTGTCCAAGAGCCGCGTCATAAAGGTTTTGTCTTCACCAGAAGAAGAAGAACAAGAAGAAAAACGCGGAGCTCTCTTAGAGCCAGCGTTCGCAACGTGACGTGGCTAAAAGTGCTGCTGAAGACGTCATTTCGGACTCCAGCTTTTTTTATCTCCACCACTGAAGGTGGATGGAGATTATCTTTTCACCTCTGTCTGTCTGTTTGTGAGCAGGATATCTCAAAGGTATGGACGGATTCAGCCAAAACTTGGTGGATGAGTTGGGTGACAAGAACAAACCGATTAGATTTTAATTAACATCCGGATGCAGATCCGGCCTATCAGTGAGATACAAAATCTAAAATGCTCATCCTGTCGGAGGTATGCGCTCTACTGAGTGCTGTTCTAATCTTGCTCTGACTGTCAGCTTTCCATGTTTGCCAACAATTTTGCTCACTCTCTTTTTTGTCTTCAATTTACTGTTGGCATATTTCAAAGCTCCTTATTACCTCAGCCACCGAAGGTGGGCAGAGGCTATGTTTTCACCCCTGTCTGTTTATCTGTCTGTGAAGAGGATATCTCAAAAAGTTGTGGTTGGATTCGGACAAAATTTGTTGGACAGGTTGGGGGTGTGACAAGGACGATTTTGGTGAAGATACAGATATGGCTGACAGAATTTTTAGTGATTCTTCATCATTGAGAGGTGAGGCCAAAAACTATATACTCGTACTGTACAGCATGATATTTCAAAAAGTTGTGGATGAGTTGTGACAAAACTAAGTGGATGAGTTGGTTAGGTGACAAGAACAAGGCGATTTGATTTTGTTTCAGGTCTGGATTCAGATCCGGCCTATCGGTGTGGTACAAAACATAAACTATTCAACCTGGCAGAGGAATGTGCTCAACCGAGTGCTGTTCTAGTTAGTCTCGCCCCAAAGGCGATGCGAGACTATTACAATGCCCCTGTCTGTGTGTGTCCTTGTCTATATATTTTCACTTTAAAAATGATTTTCTCTGCAACCGCTTGTCTGAAAGATGCAAAACTTTAAGCATAGGAGGGACTCCCCATGGAGAATATTTTATTGCTAACTCTGATGTCATAGGTCACATGGTATGGCAGCCATATTGGTTTAAGGGAAAAATTATGAACATCATTTTCTCTGAAACCACTCAACGAAAAAATTGAAACTTGGCAAATGTCATCAACTCCCCATGGGGTATATAGAGTGATAACGATGATGTCATCAGTGAAGTGGTATTCCAGCCATAATTGGTTGAATTGAAATCTTTATCCGAAAAATCTGAAACTTCATATATCTGATATATTGTCAAGGATTCGGCGGTGGCGGGATTCGCACCCTACTCTTCTCCAGCCAAATGTTGAAGATTCAGCGTCACTTAACAGCACCGCCGTCTCCGGGGTTATAACGCCGGCTGGCTCGGCACAGGTCTCGGGTTCGTGCCTCAGATCACGATACCAAAATACACCTGTGCCTTGCCAGTTGGGGAAATAGACCCTGGTTACAAGACTGGGTTTGTCAGAGACCGAGCGAAGTCTGCCAGTCCGTAACCATTTTGGTTTTAAATACAAATCGAGTGAATTGTTCCTCAGCACGGCACGAATAAACTCAACGCGGCAACTTTCATATGAATCAGCCAGATTTATTGGGGACACATCGGGGAACACGACACAAGCAAAACATTCACGAACGTTATAATTAATCTATAACCCGCTCTTAACTAGAGAGCTACGGGTTTTGAAGGGAACCCTAGCGAGATAAACCTTAGACAACATGCAGACAGAGTACTTGGTGATTCCTCATGGACGAG